>CM057153.1:11005556-11173056 GCA_029962745.1 Echinometra lucunter
CATTGGATATCTGGATGGTATATACATGTCATTATATAAGATGACAGATTCAGGGTTTGAAACAGGTAAGGAGAGGGCGAGGAGGTACATAGGGGTGGCATGATGGTAAATGTTATGTTAGTATCGGCCTCCAAATGGAATGAGAGTGACCCTTTCATGGCACCTACCTTGTTCCGCCACTGCTTATGTCCTTGGATGTTTCTTTACCAGTATGCAACTGCCTCCTCAGTACATCAGGTAAATCCTATTAGGTAAGTCGGATGCGAGAGGAGGGGCGGGTGGATGAGCTCCAAACTTCAAGGTAATGTTTAGTGTGAGTTAGAAATGAGGACAAGTGGCGGATGTTGTATGTATAGACTTAGCCGTGTGATGCTGCATTCAACCGAGGGAACTATCAAAAATTCTTGTCAAGTCGTGGGTGCTCTCATGACAGACTGAACGAAGGATTTGTGATATAGTAAGTTCGGTATATTTTCTTTGAGATACAGTGAAACCAGTATATAAGACCGCCTAAGCATGTCAAGGAGGACTTGAGAATCTTATGAGTAGGTGGTCTTTATGGACAGATTTCCTTTAATACACGTTTCAATATGAAAAACAACAACATTCAACCACCTGTATTTAATTATACAGTTGGTCGCTAAAGCAGGTTTGACTGTATTACAACACATACCCGGCAGGTGGTAAGCGAAAGAATTACAGTCTAATGGAATTTAATTTTTAAAAAAAGGAAATACGGGACTGGCTACCATTAAAAAACTAGAGTAACTCTTTCAGAGGTAGATAAATGATTCGTGACAACTCTCTTTTAGAGTAATCCTTGTTTATTTGTAGCTTATCCAAGGGAAAGGTTTTCCATGTTAAGCACAGTTCAAAAAATATATGGCCTTTTGAAAAACTAAATCTTGTCTTTAATCGAGCTTTATTTCTTAAAGAAAGGAGACCGACAAGCTTTCGGTCTAGGATCTTGTAGAAAGCTTCATGGAATAAACAACGTCTTTAAAAAAAAGCTGGTCCAGAAAGTCCAGCGCTTAAGACCAGCAGCGAGACAAATGACTGACCACACAATGGACACAAGATCCCTCTCTATGGCTACTCCCTAATGGCTTCTATTGTTCGTCCATCAATGGTCAGCACTCAGATTTCAATTGTAGGGTCACTTTGGAGATGTAGGGGCATTGTGAACCCCTTTGAGAGGGGTGTATTAAGTCGGTCTGTTCTTCGAAGAGTTGAGTGTCCTGGGCTGGCTAGCCGAAGAGCATAGACAAAGTGGTTTGGTAGGGGCTTCCATATGGTATCGGGAAAGCTTTTTCTTACTTTTTAATCCATTCCAAAGACGATTTGCTTTTTATTAAAGGGAAGTAGTGGCGAAGTGGGCGTGGAATTAAATGAATGTTTGTGCTAAATGGTAGTGGTGGTGAGGGATGGTTGTTTGGTGAGCATGTTAAAGGCAAACCTTGTGGTCTAGATATGAAAAAAAAAAATATCCAACACAGTCTTCCTACCATGACCGTCATGACCATGTCTAAATTTCATATTGATCAACAAATTATAGGCCTCTTTGGAAATGTTGGTCAAAATGATACATTTTGTTAATGACCAATGAAATTATAGGATTGTGTTATGAAAGATAGATGGACTGTCACACGGCTTTTTAAAGCAGAGATTAATTTTTTATGGAAAAAACGCATATGGGATAGCATTCACGATGACAAAACAAACACAAAAACAAAATCAGAAATCAAAACAAATTTGATCTACTGTTGACGTGGCTATAGCTTTTGAATAATGTCAGAGATACTTTTAAACTTTCTGAATGAAAATGAAGGAGTTAACTGGTCCATAGATCTAACCCCAAATGCCTAAATATGCAAGGTTTAGGCAACATATTTACCATTTAAAGATAATTCTGCTTCGCGAGTAGACTAAAAGCGTTTCGTTGACTTGTTTAAGGAAGACATGATCAGTTACATTATCAGGTTTAAGATATTCTTTAAACTTGGTGCTTGACTTTATCAGTCTGTCAAACAATTGCGATTATCAATATCATTTCGTCTTTGCCAAAAAGTGTTTGAATACTACGTTTGATATAGTGTGGTACGAGTTCCAATGCTTCTTCAGCATAAAGTGGACGGCATCTGTATGAAGCGCAGTCTTCAATGCTGTCTTCGAAGACACCGACTTTGTAAAAACATGGATAGCTATAGGTGGAACAAATTCTGTCCTATAGCCTATAGGCTTGCATGTGAAATCTGCCACGAGCCCATAAACATAACGGCTTGAACACATGTCTCATTGGTTTGGTGAGTAAACAATAACCAGCTCCTAAAAGACACAAACCTTAGAAGAATAGGGATCCAAAGAGAATTATTCGTTTAGGAAGAAGAGGAAGAGGAGGAGGAGGAAGAGGAAGAGAGAGAGAGAGAGAGAGAGAGAGAGAGAGAAGGGGTGGGGAGGAGAGTACTGAGAGTGAAGGTACAGTTCAGCAAGGAGTTACTACAGTACTGCTTGAGTTGAGTAGGTACATTAAAGGGGAAGGGACTTTGTATGAAGACAAATTGAAAATGGTTATTGGCAAGACTATCAATGGAATAGAAGAATAAATAGAGTAAGACAACCAGACAGATACTCATTTAGACAGATATAAAAATTAACACAAACACAAACTTTCAATGTATGGACTCGTTAATAACAAGCCTTGAAACATTATGTAATTAATCATATTCATTTTGCATTTTAATTCATAATGCAGTCTATAAAAGTTACATTTTCAAGCATGTTTACGTTTCGAAGCGTCTTTCCTATCGCGTGTTTTTCTTTAAAAAATAATCTTCATGATATCGCACTCGCCCCATTAGATACTTAGCAAACATTTCTCTGATGATAATATTCTAACCCTTTACTGCAATCATTATCCCACCTTTCTGCTGCCCCAGCCCCCCCCCAAAAAAAACCATACACAAACAAACTAAAAACAAACGGACATATACTTGAAGGATTAAAAATATCAACATTTCTAAATCCCAATGTGGGGAGCACGTAGGCCCTGTCTTAAGACAAGAAAATTGAAGTGAAAAATCTATATGAGTTAAAAAAAAACTTGAATTTTCTCTACATTTTTAAGTTCTGCTCATATTATACATCGCATGAAAACCCTGGCAGGTATTGCTTTTTCTTTAAGCTTGCTTGTTAAGCACGCTCGGGTGATCGAATGTTCGTGTCCCCAACAACAAAATACTCCTTACTCACATCTAGCAATAATTCTTGAACACCATTTTTTCTTTCCTACGCACGTAACTTGTGAATATCGATATGAAGCAAGAAAAACATCATTCGAGTTGCTATGGCAACCAGGTAAGACGGAAACAACTTAATTATTTACGCTCGATGCTCATAATAGTCTGCATCCAGGGCATTTGATATCTTGTTTACTAGTAATCTAAGAGTTCCATTTCTATGATTTATCTATCTTCAAAATTATTTGTGTTTTTGTGATTGCTGTGATGAATAAGTTATTGTCATATATTCTGGAATATTTTCATGCTTTATTTTTATTAGATCGTTTATTGATTTAACTATTTATCTTTGCATTATTGTATAGATTCCTCAATTTATTCATTTAGGCCAGAATGAGATATTTAGAAAAATCTGCTACTGAATATGTATATAGATCCTTCATTTATTAGCCACTAATTTAGCCACTTTATGTTAAATGCATAGAGACACCCTGTATCATGTATAGTGCGCTATAAACAAACAGATATTATCATTGTTATTATTATTATTATTGATAATATTTTTACTATCATTATTGTTATTATTATTAATATTATTATTTTTACCCTCTACAAAAAAAAGAAGAAACAGCTAGAAAAATTAGTGATAGTTAACAGAAAAGAGGACAGAGATAGAGAAAGGAGAGAAAAAGAGGAAGAGAGAAGGAGAGAGAGAGAGAGAGAGAGAGAGAGAGAGAAGTATATAGGATGGGGATCTTCAGTGGAATATAAGAGACGATCCAATTGCACTTAATGTCACGGTGCCTAGGTATCATATAGATAAGATCTTACTGGCTATACAGTTGATGTCCCTAATGCAGCTGACCTTTTCAAAAAGCCTATACCGCTTTAAAATGTAGAATGATGTATCTATTTCACCTCAATTCCCTCTCCCCGCTAGCATCCAAACGTTTGATATGACCATGGCAATCCCCTCTCCATATTTCAGCTTTTATGATTGATTTCCCCCATTTTTCTTTATTCTTTTCTCTCTCTTTTATTTTTCAGATATATGTACCTATTTGATTAGTTTAATGTATATCTGTCCTACTTCTCTTTTGCATTGTAGCATTATACATTTCGTGCTTTGCTTTTGGGTGGGATCCGGATCCTGAAAGCGAGTACGCTATTTTTGCATTCTCTCCGCATTTCTCTCTGCCTCATTGTGTCTCTTGTTATGCTTCTTTAATATTTTTTACACATCGAGAGTTCGATAAATACATGGAGAGAGTTTGATAAATACATGGAATACCAAAAGATTTAGTGAAAAGACGCAATGGCGTTCACCTGATACCGGATTCACATTTGACGGTTGCATTACATAACTCTTACGGGAAAATGACGTCAGAGACGCCTTCTCGAACTTATCCTAACGAAACCGAGAACGATGTCATGAAAATGAGAGAGAGAGAGAGAGAGAGAGAGAGAGAGAGAGAGAGAGAGAGAGGGAAAGAGAGAGAGAGAGGGAGAGGGGGGGGGGGAAGAGAAAGAGAGAGATTAATGCTGTGAACGACATCGAATAAAATGCATTCACATCTTGTGAAGATGGGAGAACACGATAAAACTACTTTCGAAAAATCAACTCAAGTGCAAGTTTGAAAGCTCATTGTACTGCCCAACACATCATGTCCAGATTACATAACAAGCCACAGTGAAGTCCGCACATTTTTCTAAAGGTGGTAGCCAGGGCTAATGAAGTTGCCTTAAGTTGATTTTTCGAAAGTAGTTTTTATTGTGTTGGAAGTGCTTTCTCTCCGTGTGATCCGTACACGTTCACCACAATCCCGAACTCTTCCCCCTCTTTCCTCTAATGATTATGAGCTAAAATAGCCCAAATACATCGACAATCGAGTATCGATGGATGTTTTTATGCCATCACCAAACTGACAATGAAAAAAAAAGTTATTGCATTATTTTCTTTTATTTCTAGTACTAAGACTGGTATGAAAACAACAATAATTTATACATCTATGCACTTTGCGATGTTATATTCATGGTATCTTGCTCCCCCAAATAGTTCTTTTATCGGTATCTGTTTGCTCTTCCAATGAAACAGTTTCAAACAGAAGCACGTAAACAGACAGATATACATTCTTAGTTATCTTGTCATTATATAGAGCACAGCGTGATCGGTACGGGATCATCCATTTACCCTTGGAATATACGTATCAGATAAAGAAAAGCGGATTAAATGAAGATATCGACGAAATCGACAAGCACGTACACGCAATAATGCACCCACCAGAAATGTATTTTTAGGAGACTATTCAAACATTGTTGGGAGATATGGGGTGGTGTAAAGTGATTAATTGCCTCATGATTAGGGATGAGTAAACATTACTGAAGCCAGAGCCGGTCAAAGGTCAAAGCTGTAAACGTAATGTTCAGATGTGACTGAGATTTACGACAGGCAAATGCTGTCTTGCTCTTTACAAAATTATATCCATGTATTTAGAATGAGCAAAGAAATGTTTACAAGTTCTGTATATATTTTTTGTTTGGAAATTTCACAAGTTAAATCAAACGTTTATTTTCTTACATACCACGTTCTGTTCCATAAATGCTACGTTCTATGTAGTCACAAGGTATTGAACTAAACTTAGGTGAGTTACAAAAACAAACAAACAAACAAACAAAAAACCCAGAAAGAAATAGACAACAGACACAACAATACAACAAGTATAAAACAAACTGAAGTCACAAGGTATACTTTTTGGCGCACAGTGCTATTCCCCTTTCCGTCTTTATTTTGTATACACAAGAAATGTAGAAGAAGTAGCTTCGGTAGTGTTTAAACTTTGCATACAGTTCATGGATAGGCAAACTGAATGTTAGATGATTATGTAATAGTCTCATAGCCTTTCAGGAGATCCCCAAGCTGTTCAAACACAACACAAAGCCCTTTATACAGCGCATCCTTCTCCTGTAATTACTCAAACTGATTAATTCATTCTGTCTGTTAGGGACATCGTCGCTTGAGCCATGAGGGACCTTAATAATGGTCCAATTAATTTGCTAAAAAGGGATTAATGTGTTCAGACATGATTATGGGGTTACTGTTGCACCATGATTGCACTCTGGCGTTCTAATGGGTATTCAGTGATATGTTGATTGAAAACTCCTACGTCATGTGTTTAAAAAGCTGTACAAGATGCGTCACCGCTGAGGGAGTAACTTACTCCTTTTCTTTTACAGTAGTAACAAAAATAAATAAATGCTAAATGAATGAATGAATGAATAAATGAATGAATAAATATGTAGATAGATAAATAAATAAATAAATGAATAGATAGATGAATGAATAAATTACAAATAAATGAATAAATAAACAAATAGGTAGATGAATGAATTAATAAATCAATGAATGAATAGATAGATAGATAGATAGATAGATAGATAGATAAATAAATAAATAAACAAATAAATAAATGAATAAATAAAAGTGAAATAAGAATAATTAAAAAAGGGGAAGGGGTTGAGGAGCAGAAGGCGCACTACCATTTTCCATCAACTCATAAAACTTGCAATAAACTTTATTAGGTTTTCATATATTGTAGTTGGGCACCGCAGGGGTTGGCACATCCTCTATACCTAAAAATCCTTAACCTGTCTCTGATCTGTTTTAAAAACTTGAAATGAAGACAGTATCGGAGGAATAGGCTTTTTTAAGATATCAAGTAATGATAAAGATGTACCTCAGAATTGTTTTCGGTAAGCTTCAACATAAATGAAATGTTTTGATTAAAAAAACATGAGTCGTTGAATCGTGTTATGTCCATAAATCTTACGAAGTGCTTACAAAGCAATGTTTACAGCAAAAGTATCCTAATTGGCATACCGCAAGAGTTAATGAATTTGTCTGATTTCTTCTTCTTTAACCATAATACCTGGAATAAGTACTGTAATGTACGCTCCCTCTTTGCTTTTGGTTTCAATTATCTTGTATTATCAATGACATTTTAGTTGTATAGCCCCAATATGTAAACATTACCTTTATTACAACAACAACAACAACAACAAAATGAAATGAAATGAACAATGGTTACGGTAATTAAGTGATTATGATGAATAATGAGGTTTATATTCTTTGGTCATTTTTCATTCGTACATATTTGTAGGCCCTGTACAGCGGTACTGTATATGAAAAAGGGGTAACAAAAAGGTTGCCCTTTTTGTTTGTTTCCTTGCATGCGCACGGCAGCCGAGCTAGATGGCTGTTATCATTACTGAAACAACACGGCGTTCATTTTTAAGATAGATGAGGGGCAAAACAAATCAACATCCTAGGATGGGTCAAACCTGCGTTTGCTTGTTGCTAGAAAAGGCTTGGACAAACAATCTCAAGGGACTAATTGATGGCAAATAAACAATCCATTTAGGATCGGGTTCGTGGAAAGGTGAAATACACCATTAAGTATTCCATATGCACCATATTGTCTCGTGTATAGCCGTATAATTGTATACTATAACATAAACCATACAGAACAATGGGATGCGAATGTCTTTCCTTTTATTGGTATGTCCTTGTGAATATTGCAGTTGAAATGAATGTGCACTTTTGAGACAAAGACATTTATTGATTGTTAGCTCATCTCCATTGTTGTAAGAAAAGAAAGTGCATACATTTTTTTCATTTATCTTTCATTTAGGCTGTACTGAACTTTTCTACAGAACTGTACTTTCTAAATTATGGTAAAATTAAATCCCTTTGCGGTAAAATTTAAACACGGATCAACTAGTCCTTGTTGTATATTAACTACGTGACTTTCAGGATTTTGTCTACACAATTTGTTGATCCCCTTTTGGAAGTTTTTTTCTGCTTTACCGGTTCTCTCTCTCTCTCTCTCTCTCTCTCTCTCTCTCTCTCTCTCTCTCTCTCTCTTATTATACCAGGACAGAAATTGAGATGTAAACTACCTAGTGCCTTGCCTGCTCTAGCTCGGTTACACTTAAAAAATGATGATGGTTTTGTTATTCTGTTATAATTATGGTAGCATTTCAACGACGTAAATACCACCCATTCTATCTTTTGTAGTCTCTCTCTCTCTCATCCTTATTCTCACTGATAACGCTAAATAGCATTTATGACGATATTGATATGCATCCTTTTTATTATTGTCATCATGTCTCTGGCGTCCCCAACCCAAGCTCCGCGTTTTGGGGTGTTTACACCGCCTTCATTGTAACAACATCATGCATTCGTGTTCATTATAACTTCCTTATTATTGTTTTAGAAGGTAATAGGCCTAAATGTGACTTTCAATTTAAAAAAAAAAAAATTTGCAAATGTTCTTCTGTTGGTGAACATGTTGAAGTGGCTTTTTACAGACGTGTATCAGTCAGATAATTGTTGAGCTTAATGATACTTTTTTATCCTGAAGAAATACAGCGAAGAGTCTTTTCAACGAAATGAATGCCTTTTATGTGAAATGATAACTTGTACACAACGAAAATATTCTTAAGAAAGTTCCGTCACGGAAGAGCAAAGGAATGGCTCAAATGATCCATACAAAACAATGACAACAAACAAACGAACAAACTAAAGCAAACAAACAAAAACAATATTTGATGGGAAGCTTCATACAGTGAAGCGATGAAAAGTTAAAAATCTCGTATGTGACTTTTCTTACTGGACGTTGTTTCCTTCCGATATATTCTTCATTCCTGATTTATGTCTGAGTCATTTCACCGTTTCATCATTTTTTAATCATAATGTGCGGCAAAAATATGAAAAAGCACATTGTAACTCGACTGAACTGCGCATGTCACTTCACATTACGGTTTCCTATGCTAACATCTCAATCTTCATCACATTTTTCTTCGTGTTTTTACTGGGACTTTTCCCTCCATCATTATACCACGAATCTCGAGTGAGTGGATGATGCCAATAATCCCCCCATCCACCGAATTTTCGGAGATTTTTTTTTGTCTTCATCAGATGACTCAAATGAAGATCAGAGGATAAAGAAAAAGGAATCTGAAAGAATTCTGAAGATAATTCCCGTAAAATGTGATGATTGATTGAGTCATTTTCTCCCAGCATCGCGTCATCCTCAGAGATGATACTCTCCCCGTAATCTGCAAAAGATGAAGAGAACGGCGTGAAGATGAGACGGAGATGGGACATTATTAAGATAAATACGACGAGACCAATCCTGACGTCTTGCTACGTTAGATTTACAGAAGACGTCTTAATTCATCAAATATGATATAACGGGAATATACCCAAGACAAATATGTTTTGTTTTTCCGAGGGCGGAATATGACTCAGACCAGAACGAAAACGAGGCGAAAGGGAATGGGAACATGAGAGCGAGATTATGATTGTTATTTATCAATAATTTGGGAGAAATGGGGGCTTTGATTACATAAGATATTTAACCCATCTACTGTCAAAACTCGATGAAAGTTTAAATCAACACGGAAATGTTGACCCAGGGAATCTTGAAACTTATTGTCGCGTTCACACAACCATGCCTACATGGGGTACGTTCTGTTAAGTTTGATCTGACAAAGAGGAATGTCGACTTTATATGCAAGATCTTGAATAGTATTATTGATATAATTCTAACCTACACTTTCCCCAGCATGGAAGTAAAAGAAAACAAATTTAGACAATGTTAAGAGAAGTAATCCAACTTAAAAGACTTTAGGAAGCTGTCTACCGTAGACGAAACTGTAAAAAAATCAATATAAACTAAATTTGGCACACTAGCTTCCAATTTTTGTAACGTTGGGCTCTGCATTGTCGCCTCGCAGAAGGTATTATTATTGTTACAATGTTTCACACAGTGCTATTGCATTTTTCCATAACATTGAAGGGAATAATGCACTTTTGTTGTTCTTTGAAATGAATATAGGCTAAGGCGATCAACAAGAATGTGGGTATCAAATGCTGATCGAGCTCTCCGATGCGGCTGTGTGAACAGACCCTCATGTGTTATTCCACCCGAGGCGAGATCGGATGGGTTAATCGAGTGAAATGACGATGGGACATTACGAAGGAAAGTACACTTCTTCAGAGAGATTGATGACAACGAAGTGTGGAGAGGTAACCAAGACCATCCCCACTGTCATTACTGTCCCTACCTATAGCATGTCTAGAAAAATGTCGGTACATCGTCATGCGGTGCACAACGAATCAAACAATTGCCTTTGTTCAATGAAGTTCAACGAAGATTGTGCAACAAATGCTCCGGCGTCAATTTCGAACACTAACCTGATAGTTAATCTAACCTCAGACCAAACACTAAAACAAACCCTGAGCCTAGGCTCAGCCCTAAACCATATTAAAGCCCTGACCCTAACCATGTAACTTTGACGAAATAGAGTAGTGTCGCCAGAACATAATTATGTCGGATCACCGCAACCTAATATTCCGAAATCTGGAAATGGAATTGTACGTAGCACATGTCGTCTTTTAATGCTGGACTGTGGGAACACCCCTTTATAAATTTGCCAAGTGAGTTTGGCGATTGATGGATTGAAAGGAAAGGATGTTCAGACATGACTGGAATGGATCGGAACAAGGAGTTACAAAACGCTCACCCGAAAAAATGGGCGCGAAAGCGATTTCTCGCGGTCGAGTGAGTCATTCATTTTTTTTTTTAGTTGGTTGCTACCTTCTTCATCTTGAGATGGGTAACGAAAGATGGTATCCATGAGATTGGGGATTCAGGTCGCATCTTCTTCTGGGATGCCTTGGTAGCAGGTGCACTCTGGTCTTCCTAATAGACATAAATACGATAACTAGTCTAGCTTCAAGTCTTTTGGATTTGTCGGTTATTCTGATTGAGATACTGTTTCTGTTTTACGTCAGAATTAATGATATGTGCATACCATACATACAGGCTAAGACTCCAGCTTCCCCATTCTGATTTGAGAGCATTATAGTGGATATTTAAAGTACTCAAAGTAAAATTTCTGTTAAAGAAGGCATTTTCAATATTGCGTTTGGTCTGGAGTTAAGTCCGTGGTCATGCATAAAGTTTGACCTGAAGTACTCGTCAATCAGTCATGACTGACAGGTCACCATGGCATGAAGATCCCCTATCCCCCTCCCCCCCCCCCCCCCACACACACACAAGTTTTCGAGATACACCAGGTATCAAAGATAGAGATATGCTAATGACACTTTAACGGTAGTTCGTGACCAAAGAAATCTTTGTAATGATGTGCTATCACATCTAAATTCTAAATCATAGAAATAGAAATAGGAAAGGGGAAGAAAGAGAGAGAGAGAGAGAGAGAGAGAGAGAGAGAGAGAGAGAGAGAGAGGGGGGGGGGGAGATGGATGACATGTAAAGAGAGACAGAATCAAGGGAGTGCTGGAATCGAAGGGAGCGATATAAGAACTCCAAAAGTAAAAGGGTAACAACAGTAACAGAAACAGTTTCATATTGAAATAAAAATTCTTGCCAATTCCGGGAGGCGGGGGGGGGGGGGGGGGGGGGAGGGGGGGGGGGGAGGGGGGGGGGAGGGGGGGGGAGGGGGGGGGGGGGGAGGGCGTAATACATTCATTGGAGGGGGAGAGCTTTATAGCAGGGGGTTTCTTATCTGAGACAGGTCTGATACCACATTGCTACACTCATACACACAGGCAGGATGGGAATGTCTGACACGAAACATCCGTGGGTTGGAGACGCTGCAATATTCACATCTAACAAAGACATGAAACATTCAAAACATGTCAATTGGCAATTTCAAAACGTGACGGGTAAAACATCACCCCACTTTGTTTATGATTCACGGAATTTAGTAGACGTAAATCCGACTAAAGAAGAATTACAAATGTGCTGTTATGGAATTCATGAATCTGAAATTAACACCGATCTGACAACAGTACTGTAGAAGGGTTCTGACATACCTTGCAGGCAAACTTTAAGAAATCACTGCCAAAATGTCTGCAAATTTCATTCATCAAAATGGCATCACCACTGCACGCTGTACCATGGGAGGAGGAGTTGAAGGTACCGACAATAATTTATTCAAGTCCCCAGTGATGACCAAGATGACCGTGGATGCAAAAAGCCCGCTCTGGAACACTTCAGAAGTTGCCGATCTGAGAATTCCACCAACCATTATCACTGTGAGCTCACTTGTCACGAAGTAAAAAACAGAAACGATATCCCTAATCATTCAAATCAAATGCAAATAACAGCCTTCCAAGTCGACACAGAAAATTTAAATTAACTATGACTAACGGGCTCTTCAACTTTCTTCATCTAATATTAAACATCAAAAGGTAAACTATTGGAATTTTGGGTGGGTGAGTCATTTTCTTGCAAGCCGTGAGGGTGGGGTGTCAATAACCTGGTATAAATTCCTTTGGTGTCATCGTGTGCCTTTTGATACTCTGTGCTTTCCCGGTGTGCCCAGGTGCACGGTTAGCGATCGATCAAGGCTCAGTCGTAGATGACTTGGTCAAAAGCCTATACCGGTTAAGAGTAATGAGATACTGTTTGTGCCCTAAATGACTTTTCTTTCATACGGGCCATGTATACTGGCTTTAGCTTGGTCTTCCTTTTAATTTTTGTTCTCAAAATCTATTGTATTGCATTGTAGTGCATTTGATTTTATCTGAAGACCGCGGTAAAAATCGCGGTCTTCAGATAAAAGCTGCTTTCAGCAAGGCCGTGAAGAAAGTTTAAACATAACGATACATTCATGAATCCATAATGATACATGATAGAAATTTTACAAAATATTAACAAGAATTACAAAAACGAAGCAAAACAAAACAAAGAAAAACAAAACAAAACAAAAGAAAAAATACATGTAGATAACATGATTGTCCATATATTCATTACAAAATAGTGAAAAGAGGACTCTTTTTATTCTTCTTATCCGGTCATTTTCCAGTCATCCTCTATGCATTTTTTTTTATCAGAATAAGATTACATGACTACTGCACTCAATTTCATCTGATATAAGAAATACACACACAATAAAATAAAAACATGAATAAATGAATGAATAAATAAATAAATAAATAAATAAATAGATAGATAGATAGATAAATAAATAAATAAATAAATAAATAAATAAATAAATAAATAAATAAATAAATAAATAAATAAATAAATAAATAAATAAATGCCCATTGTACTCAAAAAGATCATGGTCAGAGATCTCGACTGGAACTCTTCAATTTCCCAACCACGGCTCTGCTATCATGAACCACCTGAGATAAGTGACGGATTCCTCACTTCTTACATGATTGTAATAAGTACCACTACTACTACATCCCACTCGACAATGGTGATATGACGCAAGGGGTTCCTCCCAGTAGGTGTGACATTAAGAGGAGCCTACCGCTAATTTCTTGTTTGCCATGCTGCTATATTTTAATTCATCAGGGAGGACTGAATATCAAGGAACGAAAATAAAATTCACAACCTGGTAATAATAGCCTTTAACTAAGAAACAAAATGAACGGGGGTTTTCTTTGAACATGTTAACTGACCTTTCGTTTTCACTTGTATATTGCAATCTTAGTCCCAGAAAAGTATTTTGAAATGGCTTTAGCGCCAAGTCTTGGCAATAAATGCGGATGACAAGCCTTTGCATAGTAGTCATAGTACTCATGGTACTTATGTCCTCAACATGGTTTTTCATTTACTTTGCCTCTCTCTATCCAGGGGGATACCAAGAGGGATGAGAACTTTCTGTGGTTTGAATTATCATCCGAAAGTAGCCAAAAAGAAACTCCCGCAGGTAAATGTGAAAGAGGAGTGAAGAACAGGGTAATCTATTCCACTGACCCAGGTATGAGATGTAAACCACTTTGGTGAGTAATCGGGGAACGATATTAAAGTTATTCATAATGGTTATTATATCCTCGTTCTTCACGAACCTCTCTTCAAATGGGATTGGTCTGGTGACCCTTGAGGATGATGATGATGATGACGATGATGATGATGATGATGATGATGATGATGATGGTGATGATGATGATGATGATGATGATGATGATGATAATGATGATGATGGTGATGCCAACATGACCAGGGAAGCGATTAGCAGGACAAACCTGTGTCACCGGAAGCTTGATATGTTACAACAAAAAACGATTCTTTCGGAATTGTATAATTTGATAATGTCGGGCTATTCTTTTTATTAATGATATCATTCTTGGGAGAGACGAGATTAAAATGAATGAAAACACCAAAGTCTACTATACAAAGTAATTTTGAAATAGAATTACTTATCACAATACTAACGGTCTCAAAACGTAGTAAACTGACAAGTTTTATTTGCCCTAAAATGTTCGGTCTGTTTCTATATATTTGTTACTGAAAATGAATTCCAAGGGTCATTGTATTTCTTTCTGCACATTTCTGCTTATACATGTACTAGTATTCCTATCTAAGAAAAGAAAAATATATTTTATTTACGATGATCGAGAGAAAAAAAGAGAAACGTGAAGATATACTAGTACAAGAATGAGGTAAAGGGAGCATAGGCCACGATAAAAAAATAATGGTAGCTTATCTTAAATAAACTAAAGAAAAAGAATAGAAAAAGAAGGGGGAAAAGAAAAGAGAAAAGGAAAAAAAGTTCATTGACTGTGGCGTGGAATCTTTCTCATCATGGCATCTAAACATAGTTGACAGTTGCAAACAAGATGGCGATGCGATATGACTACTTATTTGCACATGATAATCAAGTCATCGTATAGATGTGCAAACAAAATCTGGATCCATTAAATTCAATCGCCAGTTTGCTCTTTATTTTCAAGCCTGATATGGTTAGTATATGGTCAGTCGTAATGGAGGAAGGTATGCCGTTTCATTTGTAATATTTTTTTTAATATGCTGCGGTACACCACAAATAATAAAGTTGACATTTGTCCTCTATATTTTGTCATGTTTATTTCATAGCATTTGTCGGCAACCTTATCTACCATACAGAGGCGAACTGGGACTGCAGTTTGGTTGGGGACCTTCGGGAGACTGGCCACTCAACCTATGAAACATGCATTACCAAATTTTCCCGCTCATCATGGTTATGACAATGATCATCATCGTACCGTATGGCGATCCGTCTTTATAGGCGTATGGAAGCAACTTTGTCAGGGATGACGTCTCTTGCTGAAAAATGATCTGTTCTGCATTTGAATTGTAAGCGAGCGAAGCGAGTAAACATTTGACAGTTTGACAGGTCATCTGAAAAGGATCACATTGTAATTCGTTCATTCCCATTATTCCCTGATTCCCTTCGGTCTTTTATGAGCATTTTGTGTGGATTATAGGTGATAGATATATCTTTTAATTTTTCGTTTCGTTTCGTTTCGTTTTTAATTTTTCTTCTTTGTTGTTTTTGACTGGCCCATTTTTGTTTTAGACCTGCCCTTTTTTAACCAAACTACTGACCGGCGTGTGGGGAAAATCCTTAAAAACTCCCCCATGGTCAGTCCATATACTGCATTATGTGTTTTTAATTAATTCCTTCATACTTTCTCTGTCTCTTCATGTAATCAATTAATTTGCTACAAGCTTTGTCAAATGCGGGGTCAAATGCCATTGAAATACTATCATGATTATTGAGAAAGATATTTGTCTCAATGGAACTCGTCAAATATGACATCATGGCGTTTAATATTCATCAAAAGACCCAATGATATATATTTGTCACCATTGTAAGTTCAGTCCTCTTACTATAGTCCAATTAACATTTTTAGTCTTCAGACGAGCGTATAGAAATGTCTTCCTTTATCAATCTGTCCCTATCCATCTCCATGCATCACCCTTCCTCTGGAAATATCTTTTATCTCTGTAAAACGTTCAGTGAAAGTAGACATTTTTATGGGGTCACTAAAGCAGAGATATGGAAACTATCAAACATCCCCTAAAAGCTGACCTTTCTGTTGAAATTGGCCGTCAATATGACAATCAGGAATTTGTCCAGGTCATTGGGGGCAGGTCGAAGTGCCCTCTTCGTCTTGACATGGGTCCTGAAGGGATGGAAAATAGATCACCATGACCATAGGGTGGGACCTATGGGTGGGACCATGCACGATGAGATGGTCGAATTTAGAGCTGAGGAAATACCGGAAGAAGAAATAAATAATGATATTAGTTGAAAACAGATGAACGCAAGTGACAAACATAGGAACAGAAAGAGAAATGAATTTTGGCTACTCATTATGCTCATCTGCTCATGTTATCTTGAAACTTTAAAACGAAGGGGTGTATTCGTTGGCAAATTTGGCAGTTGTGGTAGCATTTGTCAAGTCATTGACGGGACACTTATCTAGACATCATGGGAAGACATGGAAGATGGGATGGGCAAGGGGCACGGGTGTTCATGGGTTTACTGAATTCGAGGGAGCAAAGCGACCAGGCGAGAAATGTGTGAGAGGGTTGGTTGCGTAATCTTCTTAACAATTTCCTCCCCTTTTTCTTTTTTTTATCCACTTCTATCTCTGTCTCCTTTTCACCTTTTCTGTTTATTTTATTTTGTCATTCGATTTGAGACTTTAGTATCCGTAGATACGCCAACATGTATGTCACCTCCTCCTTTTCGCGATTAATATCAGGATTTTTAAGAAAAAAAAAGAGAGTAAAATTTGCCTCGTTCTGATAAGCCCCGCCCCCTCCACATGCACCCACAAACACAGATGTGCGCCCAAAATATAAACTACCCCACCCCCCCCCCCCCCTTTTTAACCTTACAATGAATGAACGTTAGTTGAGATTTCAACTGGAAAACATGGTTGGAAGGTGCGAGATGAAAGTAGGCCATTCACCGGTCAATCTGCTCGCCCTAAATAGTGACCAACTTGTTGGAATATATAATGGCCAATTATAATAGCCATATCCATCAACATAGTTCAGAAAATTACTTGTTAATGGCTCAATTAAAATCCGTCGTCGCTCCAATCTGTTCCGTGCCGTGTGAAATATCTGTAGTTATATGTATATATGTAAATTCATCCATGGGTACAACTGCTTCAGTGTTATGGGTATTCATATTTCTGTGAACAGGGTGGAAGATTGATGTTTGTAGCAGTGGAAATGTATTTAAAAGGCAGATGGTCATGAGGTGTTCAGGTATAATTTATAGACGAAAAGGACCAAAAGAGATGAATGAGATCATGGGGGAAGATTATGATCTTTTGCTGACGAAATCTTCGCTGATGGCCAAGATTCTACATATATATTCATCAAAGGAAAAGACCTTAACTCGTTGACTAACTGAATTCTCTCCTTCCCATAAGCCAGTAATACAGGTGTAATCCGGTTCCAGTATGCTTCGGGTTAACAGATTCAGAGAAGTCTTCACGCGCAGACAAGGAATTAAAGTTCAACAAGAATTGTAAACTAGATTCTTGTTATCGTTTATCCCACATGTAAAAAGATAGCAGATGTGTTATCGAACGGTCAGTCGAAATTGGGTCAAATCTTTATTTCAGATAAAATTAATTCTGTTTGAGATTACCATCAATGATACTCTCATCAATCTCATAAGATGAATTTTTTTGTAATCTAAAGCTGCATCAAAGATCACATTTCACCTGTGATGGATAGGTTTGATATCTTTTCAATCTTTTTATCAGAAAAACAAAGCAAACGGGATAAAATCTGAACCGACAGATTACCCTTATTTTGTCTTAGCCTCTTACTGGAAGCTTTGCAGCGTTGAATTGTTACTTTTATTCTTTTAATAGTTCATCACCATTTTTCTTTCCTTATTTCATGAAATGATAATTGAAATCAGTAGAAATCAGTGGAGAATGAAGAAGTAGAAAAAAGGCGCAAACAAACAAAACAAAACAATCGTCTCCTGTTAGGGGGAGTAATGGAACAAGAACATTAACTTTCAAGAGTAGGGGGGAGGGGAGGGCAGTGGTCTCACTTAAAATTTTAGATAACTTTTCCATTTGGGGAATGGTTGGTATTTCCTTCGTCCTTTTAATAATGGATCGGACTTCTAAAAATATTTCATAGCCCAAAAGATAAAAGGGGATGGATCTCAAATTCACATCCATTGTATCCACGATTGGGTATGTGTCAAAATATATATCTCATACACTTTGCATGACGGGAAAGGCCCTTTCGTATTCCTCACAGAAGTGGAACAACCATTACAAGGTTGTTGATAAAATTCGTTGGAACAAATATTCAAGCTGGAACCAATATTCTTACTGAATGATCCACATGGCCATGTTTTATATGAATACCATTCTCTCTGCGCCAACGTCAAGGTCGAAAGCAAGTACCTTTGCTGCCCCCAAACAATATAAATCCGGACATATTTTCACGCTCCCCGAGTTTTTTTTTTTATTCTCAAAAGACCAAGTATACTGCGAAATGATTTTGTAGCAATTATCTGTTAAATGGTGTAAATCATAACCACGTACAACCGAATTTGTGTCCGCATCGAGGGGTTGACCTGAGGGGTTGCTCCTAATATCTTGTAGAAAAACAGTCATGGATGTGGGCGGGGTCCATTCTATGCTAATTCAGGCTCTGATATAAATTTTGGTTATATCCGATGTATTGCGACAAGAAAGGTCTTTATAATAATACTCTAAAATATGTCCGTTGAACTATTACCAAATAATGGGTAAAAATATGATGAAGATAACACCATTGTTTGTTGGAATACCAACACAGGGTAAAATTTACCCAGTATTGCTTGAGATGTACCGCCCGTCAGATACGAGTTTGCCCCCAATCACGCATGTGAAGTGTTTTGATACCCAATAATTGATAAAATCTTTATCCTGCCTATATAATGTATGTATGTAAAATGAATGTGATCCAAATGGTGAAACCATGGAGCTTCCATGGTGAAACGATTCCCTTTCAGTATTACGACCACTATCTCAACGTTTTCCTGTAGGAAATCTGCTTTGTTATGGTTTGTATCCCGACCTCCACGTTCCAGACGACTGGATACAGTTGACACCATTTTGGTGAAATTATTTTCATGGCTGAAATAACAGAGGATGACAATCTGACCCCAACCTTTTAACCTTGGACGAACTAAAAGATTCTTCTGTTCACCTACTTCCATTCGTCCTTCAGGAATTGAAGGAGTCCCTTGAATCAGAGACACGTTATATACACATGGACTACCGACATGACCGATGGCGAATTGTGCATAATTTGAAGGCTATTTATTATCTAGGCAGTTTTGAAAGTCTTCTCTCCTTATGTTGAGGAGTGTAAAACTAAAAATTCAGTAGTCATATGAGTTATCACTTCCTTAACCCATCCATGACAGAGGGTCCACATTGTGAGGTTTGGCCAAATAACTCTTGATGGAGAGCCCTAAGAAACATCCTGAATACATGAAAAGAAAGAGAGAGAAAAAAAAATACACATACCGTTTTGGTGTGTCAGTTTTTTTCATTTGATGCTGAAAATATCTTAAAGGAAAATAAGCACAAAAGTCCTAATATTAACAGTGCGAGTGAAAATCAAAATCATTGTTTTTTTCCAAACAAACTGGTAACTTTTCAACTTCTCAACATGATTTCTGTCAGTTTATATCTATTTCAAATGCCTTGATTTTCATAAGAAATATGTAACAATAAATTGAAAATCCTGGCGTTGCCAAGTTGAAGAAGAAAAACTGATCAAATAAGTCTTCAAATAATTCCTGTCATGAATTGGTTTAAATGCCGACTGAATCCAATCCAAAAAGGAGTGAAAATACTCTTTTCACTTCAGAGTGGATTCCACTATTTTGGGAACGTGGATTCACACCAAACGTAGGAATTCCCGATATCACTTGCCGGTACATTGCCAATCCTGCACATTTCGAGTATGGAAAGGGGGTAGGTAGAGTACCCTTTCGCCCCCGGAGACTTAGAACTTCACCCGTCCACATGTTTAGTTTGCAGTGGCGTATCCAGATTTACTGAAGAAGGGACATAATACCTCAGCTTATGCGATGAACCATGCATGGCAAGGGAACAACACTGTGAGCCATTGTTTGAGCATTATGTGGAATCACATACGTTTCTGAATTATTTTGCAATGATCGACTTACAAAATGATTACTGTATAAAAACTTTTGCTTTCTTTTTTCTCCCTGAAAAAATCTGAAGGAAGGGCGAATTGCCCCCTCCCCCTTGTCCTCCTTTAAATACATTTACGCTCGTGCAAGGAAAGGAGGACTTGGTGACTGAATGGCATACTGGAGTTAAAGTTCACACAAGAAGAACCCAGATGCAGCGAGGTGACGAGAAGGCGAGGCACGTACCGGGGGCAACCCGGGTCACGAAGGGTCGTCTTTATTTCTCTCTTAAAGGAGTAGTCGGAGTTTGATGGCAACATGAAATTTGAAAGCGCAACCCCCGGCCTTTCCGACTAACTCATTTTCATTTTTGGCTTACATTACTATATTTTCGAAACACAACAGCGATGGGAAAATAAAATATACAATAATGGGGCAATTATTGGTAGAAGAACAGGTTGTAGGATACGTGAGGGAAAGAGAGGACGGAGAACGCGAAATAAAGCTGATTTTTAGCATACTCACTCATTCTAGAAATTTAAGGGAAGAATGGTGACAGTGGTGGAAATTGAACAGAGATGCAGAATGCTCGATATAAAAAAGAGATGTATACGTAAAATGATACTATACCGATTTTCGGCATCACTGTTTGTTTTTTTGTGTAGAGGTTGGTCTATGCATAGAGACTCCATGGTCCATGTCATGTCCTTAAAAAACATCCACCCACCTTCAAAAAGAAGTTCCTCTCCAGAGAGTTCCCACTTCCAACGTCACGGTATTATCCACCAGAGACTTATAAATACTTTATAAGTGCTCTTCTTTTTCTCGACGGCCAAGGAAGTTGTATGCGGGAGATTTATTGATAACTTTCAGATGTTGGGCGTGTTAATGACTTTACCATCTGTTTTCTTTTTTTATGTTAATCCCTTGGTGTGAAAATGCTCTTTTTCTTCTGTTTTTGTCGGTTAGGAAATTGAGTAAATGTGTCAGGCTGGCAACCATGGCCTTGAACACCTGCCAAGCTGCAAGAAACAACTGGGATTTGAGAAACGACGTTTGTTTTTATCTGTGGATTAACCCAAACTTTGAGGAGACGGCTCCGAAGTAACACCCCTCATCCGTTGCTAAGCCCGTAACATCTCAATAGCAGATTACGAGCGGAGTATAGTATCCGGTTTTGTTTTCAGATATTTGCTTCAGGAAGGAATTTATTTATTTAATGAATCCCTCATACAGACAAAACTGAACAGATTTGCTTTGAAATATATTTTTTCTGCCGCCATGCCGGCTACATGATCGAACTTTTCGAAAATTATCCACCGAGGTATTACATCAAGATTATTCACAAAGTGGTATCAGTAAACCAAGGAGTTACTATACTGTGATACCTCCTTGAGTAAGCAAATACATAAACTTCAATTTAAAGGAGACGGCTAGGTTATTGAAAGATATAACTGTAAAACTGAAGTTGCATCAAATAGTATACGAGGATACAACCTGAATATTTCTTTGTATCCGAGATACTACATTGGCTAAAGTTTAAATTTGGTATAAACAGGCCTATATTCAGTCATAGTCATACTAGATGCTAACGGACACATCCACTGAAATAATTTACAAAAGCACATCGATCGGTTACGTAATTAAAAAAGAAATGTAAAAGACACATATTTTGATGTAATAAAAACAATCATTTACAAGATATTTATAGATTTAATGTCATGACATGACCAAGCCTTTGATAGCCATCGTCTCTCTCACTATTAGGTCATCATTGTTTCGATGTCAGACAGACAACAGAGACCAGGGCTAGAAATATCCGGCACCAGCAGCAATGCCTTCCTCTTTCTCCCCAACACGGACGGGTCGCCACTATTGATTTAACCCGGTCGATAGTTAATTAGGCTGATTAAGCAAACCCATGATAATTTTCAGCGGACAGAATTACAAGCCGGAGAGAGAAATTGTTTTCATTTAATACGCGAACGGATGAATCATTCACAATTACACGGCAACGATCGCCAGACACCATTGCCATCACTCGGGACTACGCACGCTCGCCGGAACCCTCGCGCGACTACGTCGCATAGGATTCACTCAATTGCAATGAAATTATCATAAAATCGTTACCAATTATGAACCCCTTTCCTTTATTCCCGTGTTGCTATCGGGCTAAATAAAGCCTGATTTCATGCATGACCTCCCTATATAGCATCTTGGTCTTGTCTCCTGTTTTTGTTATTGGAGACCTCGAAATATGGAATTAATTTGGTCACGTGGTCATCTGAACCGACCAACCGGCAACGCCAAAGCTGACATGCCCAACGATGCGTAGTATATCAGACAGATATCTACAGAAATGCTCGTTCCTTGACCGGCAATGCGACTATTTTAATCAGGGGATGGCAAGTGAAAATCATGCTTAGGCCTATTCATGACCTTCTAATGAATATTCATAATCACAATGTAATGTTGATTATTAACCTGTTTTCAGTAATGATCATTTAGAATGTTTGGGTTGAGGATTAGGTTAAGGGTAAGGTTTAGGATTAGGTTAGGATTTAGGGTTAAGGTTAGAGTTAGAGAAAGGTTGCGGGTGCTGAATTTTATCAACCATAAAGTTTTAAGATTAGGAATTAATGGGGTAAACGTAAATTTCTACTCCATTACGTAATTAGAGTTGCAAGATACCGTATTCTGAGATCCTTTAGTAATTGTCTACCGGAAGTTCTGGAACCGCGGATGACTCCTGCATTGAGCCTATGGGAACGAAAGAAATCAGTAGTCAGTGGGTCAATCGATAAAAAAAAATGCAATATGTTTGCCTCTTATAAGGGCTACACAATGATATTGAGTAGGCTGATGTTATACGCGGTTATATGACTCTTCATAATTTTGCGTACGATAAAACGCCATGAAACGCTGAAGTTTTTATAGCCATACTGACAATCAACTATGATAAGGCCGGGTTCATCGTAGACTCAATGCGCGTTTCCTGGCCCGCATCGCCTGCAAGCCTGACGGGGAAGAGTTCATGAACTTGGACAGTTTTTCATCGGGAGTCAATTTATCTTGAAATTCCTAGCCGCTCTTATCAACCTCTTCTTGATTCCATCTCTTGATTGAGCCTTACTACAAGAGGAAAACAATCTACATATACCCACTATGGGAATAGAAGAACTTTTAGCCGTGCCTCTGGACATAATGTATAGGCCTACATAGATAATAAGGCCTTTGCATAATTATGTACATGTATTGTTTTTTATTTATCCCTGATAAATATCCTGCGTGTTTTTTTTAACCAAAGACAGAAAGTAAATAAATTTACATATGAACAACAACAACAAAATCATATAATGCAGTAGATGTTTAACAAGAATAGTAAAAGTCTTAATTTTCTGTTCTTTGTTTAACTTAAGCTACATAAAGTAACATGAACAGAAGAAGATCACCGTAGATGTTATTTAATACAAATAGCAAAAGTAAAGTAGATATTATTTAAGAATTGGAAACTTATGAATTAATTTTCTATTCTCTATTTAACATAAGGTACACAAATATAAACAACAAACAATTACAGTGGTGTTATTCAACGTGTGAAATGCTTATTCATGCGATTATTATTTTTTAAATAAAATTAAAATGGCAAAGTCTGTTATCCCGTATTATTGTCCCTTTTTCGATGCCCATTACAGAAGAGCCCATCATTCACGAGAATTTCATAAGTTTAATATAATACAAGGAAGGTGCTAATGATACCATATTTGATTGATACACGTCTGTAAAAAAAAAAAACCCCAATGCAACAACAACAACCATGATACCATCAAATCCTTAGCTCAAATGTGGATTTTTCGTTCAAAAAAAAAAACAAAAAGAAAAAGAAAAGAAAAAAACCCCCAACAAAATCTTTATTTAGGTCTATCCCTTTAAAAGTAATGTTATATCTAAATTGGCAATTTCAAAGTCTCAAAGTTTATTTAAAGCAAACCAGCTGAACGTGAGCAGAAATTATTAATAAAGATTCTAAGAATAAGATTTTATGTAGGATTTTTTTTTTCTAAACGAAAATAAAACCACTCTTTAAATGGTCGAATTTGATGGAATGACTTGAATACATTATTTATCTAAAGTTGATTAGGATTTTAAAGAGCAATTTGTAAGTGACAAAGATTTTTTTTGAAACACAGCACATCAATCTCTGCAATTGTACACATAAAAGAAATAAAAACTGAAATATGTAATTCTTATTTTGACATCGTATCTATGGTCAGATTATTTACCCAAGCCAGTGACATAATATCATTACAGATTTTGCGTTTTAAGCACTGCAGACGGCGGAAGATATGCATCTTTACTTCTTCCAGCACTTTCTAAAAGAAGAAAAGAAAAATACCCGACGATGAGTCACCGGTGGTTATATTTGCTTGAGACATCGCAACAGAGTTATACAACCGCACGTCTCCTGATCAATTTAATGGAAAGAATGCCCCTTACCCCCAGCAGATAAATTTGAACATTTGATAATGGGTACGCGATTTCATTGTGATTTTTTTGCGACGCAAGCGGGCAAATTACTCGGGACGGGGCCAGCGAAGCGAAAGGATAACGTTTATTTTGTACGTGCACAACATCACGCCACGAGGCTTGCAAGCAAATGAAGTATGAGGTTACAGTACAACGAGCAAATTATGTGTGTATTGGGTGCATTCGTGTCCGGGTGAATGTGATTCATATTGCAAATAAAGCGATTATTGGTTGTGACGTATGTACTGGACTGGAATCTTGAAATTGATTTTTCACAAGTTCAGGAATTTCGCCAATACATTATTCAAACGTGTACTGTAAGCAGTTATGTTGATTCATTTTGTTTTGCTCAATGCAGTAGAGATAACAAATGCTTTGATGTTGCAGTTTAAATTTCCAATATATTGTTTCGACTGAATCCAAAATAGTGCCGTGTACAATTCAATTAAGAAGTTATACCCTCTTCATGGTCAAACACTGTAATTTTATTCAGAATGATATATGCGTCATTAAAGAAAGACACTTGAATCCAGGAAAACCACGACGCATTCTTCGAATTCTCTAGACGTCACATCACAGTGGAGCATTTTGCATGCTTTTTTTCTCACAATTTATGCTTTCTATAGCAGATTTCTCTTTTACACTATTTTTCATCATGTTGATTCACAGAAGTGCATGAATGTATGATAAATCAAATAATTGCAAATCTAAATAAGGGTGTCTGAAAATGCCTTACTGAAGATTGCTTGTGCATTTCACTAAAAAAATAACCGTCGGAAACATTAATTTTCAAATATAATATATTCATTGTTATCATTTCATATCATTTTTTTTCTTATTGAGATTTTGGATCTACTGAAATGAATATACATAAAGAAAGTGGTGGAAAGCAAAACTAGTTTACATGGTTTGAGAATAATTAGACTAAACTATGTTTATTTGACACACTTTTGGATTATATAGAAGAATTTCATCTAGTACAGGTTTCAAACGTAAATCCCTTCATAACAAATCTCTCGAATTTCTAAATAAAAGAAAATGGAAATCCTTTGGGTGTTTTGTATGAAGAAGTAGTACGAATCGATCGACTTGGAGACGTTTTTCCGAGCTTGATTAAAATGAAATCCCACTCTCTGAAGCACTTTTATCGGCTAAATACAAAGACAGATCTCTAGTTGAGCTTTATCCGCTAACATCGGAGACGAGAGACCTACATCCATATTCATATCACTTTTTATAATCCTTGGCCAAGCCTCTTCTTGCATTTCAAACGGGGCAAAGAGAGATTACGTAGGGGGAAGGGAAAGGCTGTGTATACATGTACATATTTTGGTAGTTGCAATAGTAATAACTAATTACCCGTCACAGGCATGATAGGAGACTTGATGGCGTCTTTTATACAGGCAACTAGCAAAATTTGAATTCCATAGTGAATAGAACAAAAATATAGAGAGAGCAAGGTCCGCAAGGATATAGTGTTTTGATATACATTTACAATATAATCCAAAGTAAAATTACGGGGGGGGGGGGGGGGGGTCCGTATTCATTCAACCCACTATACTCTATCGGTATGTGGAAGGGATTTGGCTTCTTATTTACTTTACTGATTTATCCCTGTATTTGTTTGTATATTTATTTATATTTCATTTATTCATTATTTGTTTATTTATTCAGTTATCTATGTATTCATTCATACATTTACGTACTTTTAAATTTCTTTATAATATTATATTCATTTATTTATTGTTCTTTTTTTCATTCATTTACTTATTAATTAATTCATTGTTTATTCATTCATTCATATTCCTTTATCAATTTACCTATTTATCTTACTCTCGGTGCCTTTTTCTAAAAGAAAAAAAAAAAAAGAAAGAAAAGAGAGAAAGACTCTATTATTAGTCCCGCTGCATTCTGCAGAAAACATTTTTATATCATTTCATTTTTATTCTTCACCATGTAAATATGAAACACACTTATCATATATCATGTTGATATAATATAGCTTATCACGTCGACCAAACTGTGATGAATGTTTATCAGTCGGCCCATGTAACCAGTAATGCCTTTGCTGTCTTTCCTGATCGAAATTCGACACGCATCTGTATAGGTCGGTAAACAAGGAGGAACTATACGTGTCACGAGTATTAAATCATCTCCGCTCTCCATATCTAAGCAGTGTATTTGTATGCATTTAGATTTAGAATCATACATATTTTATATATTTTTATACTATTTTTTTTTTATTCGTAGGTGTCAAACTTTCTACCATATATTATTCATTTGATAATTTTACGAGTAATGACCAAGTTTAATAACATAGGATGCTTATGCCTGTGATGAATTGTTATATAATATAAAGTTGCATGCACTTCTTCTATTTCTTAGAAAGTCGTTTTGGGAATATATAAAACGAAAAAGTAGTCAGTTTAATTTCTGCTTTACGTGACTCTTATCATTCATTTGCAGCATATGCATATCACCTAAATCCTCAGCATTTATCTGGTCCTATTTCCATAATATATTTAAAAAAAAATCTTTTTAATATCCACCTCCTATTTTTCTATCTTTTTAAAAAGATGATTATCTTATTTTGCACTTTTTTGTTGTTGCCATTTTAAGAGAAAATCTGTTCAACCTATCTCATGACCTTTTTTGACATATATAAATTCCACATTTAATGTCCCCTGAAATTTTTTCCCACCGCAGGTTTTGCAAAGCAGTTACGATTTGCGATATCAACCACTAACATGACAAACTTCACACAATATAGATTTTATCTGGGAAAAAAGAATCACTCTCAGTAGAAACATGCATAAAATTCATCCATTTTATTTGCGTCTTTTGAAAATTTGAGATGTCTGGATGACACAGACTATATAAGAAAAGATCTATAGGGTCTCATGATTTGATTGCACTGTCATCGTATAATAGCACAACGTCATCTTTAAAATGTGCGTTGCCATGGTAACGAGTCCATTAGGAGCGCGTCTTGGTAGGAAGAGGGATTCAAGCGGGAAGACGATGTGATATTTTTGAAAGCAATTTCAGCAGAAAGCCGCCAGTTCAAGCGATTGTGGATTATTCTCTATATAACCTTCCATTCCTCTACACATGCCTGTCTTTTTTTTTTCTTCTTCTCTTTTTTTTTCAGCTTTATTTTTGTGTACTTTAAACGGTTCAGGCCTGGCACAACAAACACTCTATGCTTCTATTCACCATTATGCCCACCTCATGGATTTTAAAAGTACAACAGAATGATGAAAACTATGATATTGTTAGCAGATTTCAAAATTTTGACCATCAGATAAAAGACACTTTTTGCAGCTATCATATTGCTTTGTAGCCCTTCGTATAACCTTTTCTACTTTCCTAAAGACAGAGATCGATTACCCATGAAAATTTGATTGTTATAAATTTTAGTAGAAATGACAGAGACGAGAATAAATAGATTGGAAATTTTCATTCACTATCATCAGCGGTCATTTTCATGGTCATTTCTCTCAGTATTCACACACAGGATTCTCCACTATAATCATATAGGAATTCTTTAAAAAGGGAAATTCCAATATTTAGGGAAATAAATTGCCAAACATTATTTTCAGTAAACAGTCACATTTTTTCTCATGCAGCTTTAAGATGTACCTACCTACAATGAACCAAATTATAATATCATATAAAAAATTATAGTACAAACTTTTAGATATCAGGACGATATTTTGTTTGCTGTTTCAGAGATCATTATACCCGATAAGAATTGTTTTGGGTACACAAAAATAAGTTCCTATAGTTACTTGAAAGGGGGATAATTCCGATGGGATTTCATGATATCAACATTGCAATTAAAGACGAGTATGAAAAGCTGTTGTTGCACAGTAGCAATATTGATATTGCTGTCAAACAATGCGTATGAAAGGCTGTTCATTACGGTACCATTTTCCGCCCGATTTGGATAATACACGATTTAATTATCATCTTCCTGATTAAATGTACCTCCCGAATCGGGTTAATGGCCCCTTTGTGCCTTTGCCGACGTGCCTTTCTGAATGATTAATTACGTATATAGGGAGTTAGGTACAAGGAGTAAAGTTTTATCCCATTAATTTCCAGTCAGCCGAAAATAACTCAAAACAAAAGAAATTCTCCGATTCCCGTCCTAGGTCGGCGTAAGTAAATACGATTAGAACGGCACTGGGACAAATGTACTAATGTGATGCTAATATCAATAAAAGTAATCCAAGTAGGCGAAACATGCATAAGGAGGTAATTTGTTGGAACAGCGACAAATAGTACCTCAATAAAAATGATATTTTTTAATTGAATTGCCTGATACAGTCAAGAAGTATTTATTGCCTTTTGTTTAAAAAATAATGTCATAATGTCTTTGCTAATGAAAATATGGCTCATGGACTATCAATCTGCCATTGTTTCATACAGTGACCTTTGACATCATTCATGTGAAGTCAGGGGCGGTGCTATAGGGGGCGGAGGCGACCGCCCCTATGGTTTTTCAAGTGATAAAAAAAAGAAAAAAAAAAGGAGAAAAGAAGAAAAAGAGGAGAAAGAAGAACAAAGAGCACTGGAAAAGAGAGGACTGGGTAATGCAACGCTGCCCCTGTATGAAGTTCACATTTTTGTTGTAGTGTAGATCTTGCATCCAGAAGAAATCGCAATGTATGAATACATTCATTTCGTCTTTAAAGTTCCTCATTTTTATGCCTCCGCCCACCGTAGGCGGTGCCGGAGGCATTATGTTTTCGGGTCGTTCGTCCGTCCGTCCGTCCGTCCGTCCCGTTCTCGTTCTCGCGATAACTTAAGAACCGTTTGACGGATCAACTTCAAACTTGGCTCATGTATGTATATGGGAGGGACAATGATATGAATAGATTTTGGGGTCTCAAGGTCAAAGGTCAAAGATCATAGAGGTCATTATGTACATAGAAAGGGTTCGTTCTCGCAATAACTCAATAACCATTTGACGGATCAACTTCAAACTTGGCTCATGTATGCATGTGGGAGGGACAATGATCTAATTAGATTTTGGGGTCTCAAGGTCAAAGGTCAAAGGTCATAGAGGTCATTATGTACATAGAAATGGTTCGTTCTCGCGATAACTACACAACCATTTGACGGATCAACTTCAAACTTGGCTCATGTATGCATATGGGAGGGACAATGATCTGATTAGATTTTCGGGTCTCAAGATCAAAGGTCAAAGGTCATAGAGGTCATTATGTACATAGAAATGGTACATTCTCGTGATAACTCAATAACCATTTGACGGATCAACTTCAAACTTGGCCCATGTATGCATATGGGAGGGACAATGATCTGATTAGATTTGGGGGTCTCTTGAGGTGCTTTCACACCTACTTGATCAAGAAAAATACCTGTAAACTACAGGAACGTTTTCATGCTCCAAAATACCCAATAATTATTTCGTGGTTTCACACCTCCCTGAAACAGGGAAAGTTCTAGTACTTATGAGCATGTGCATAAGGCCCGTATTATTTTCTGATTGGGGTAGAATACTGGATCAGAAAATACCAGGGATATTTCCTGATCGGGTAGGTGTGAAAGCGCCTAAGGTCAAAGGACAAGGTCAAAGATGTCATTGTATAAAAGAAAATAAATCAACATGAACGTGCCATATATTTCCGATCTGGCAATGGCGGAGGCATAAATTTCGACTGTGCGCGGTCGAGGATTCATCTAGTTATATTTTGTATTCTGTGCGAATGTGCATAATAAACACCGTAGTTAAGGACATATTTTGGAGCTAAAATTTCGAAATCAAATTCTAGACTTCAATATCCTAGTTAAATTTCATCTCGAATTTCATTTTATATTTCCTTTCGGAAGGGAAACAAATGAATATAGCAGCTTGTGAAAAATAAATTGATTACATTTGCAAACGTGTGACCGTATTATAACCGCAATTTGGGTTGAAAAAACAAATTTGGACGATTAATGAATCTTACGTCTGGACTGGAGGCAAAACTCAAATGTCGTTCCATTTTACGCTCATTTTCCTATATGAACTTTAAAAAAAAATCATTCTGCTCCTGTGATATAATATTCTCCTTTTATCCCCAATTTTCTTCTGAAATTTTTCTTAATACTGAGCAGCTGCCTACCCCAAATAGATGTTAATGCATACCCTTACCTAAATCTTATGAATATAGTATTGGCATGCAATTTTATGTACATTTTTTGGGAGGAGAGGGGTATACAGGAATAAATTCTACCTCTATGTTTATACGTTCATTGACTATACGATAAGAAAGATTAGCTTGCACATCTAATGAATATTATTTTTTTTTTTTTAAATTAAGTTCCACTTTTCATTTTCCCATTTTCTTAGCCCGAATATTGTAGATTCAGACCATATTTTCAAGCATTTTATTCTCATCTTACTCTAAATTACACTGTATAAGGGAAAGAAAGAAAGAAAGAGGGGGTACAGTATATTAGAGAAGGAGGGGAAGGAATGAGAGAGAAAGAAAGGGAGAGAGAGAGAGAACGAATGAATGCTTTTTATTATATCGGTGAAATTCTCATGTGCATTGTATAGTATCCGATAACATTAAATATTTTAATGTTTTGTATTCTCTCTCTCTCTCTCTCTCTCTCTTTCTATCTCTGTTAAACACCTCCTGCCCCTGTCTGAACCCCAAATTCGCCCCCATTGTGTTGCCTAAATACCAAAGAATAGAAGGGCGGCCTTGTCCCAAATACCGCACAATGCGCCCCCGGTTTTATTACTGCATTTTTTTTCTCTCTGTTATGACCGTATGCACTCCCTCTGGTTTTTCATCACTCTTTAAAGCCGTTCTTTTCTTCTTTTCTATAGCAAGGCTTTTAGCAGAGTATTAAATCCACACTGTCATTTCACTAAAACATCCACTCCCATCGATTTTCTTCCTGCCCGTGCTGTACTGTGACAGCGAGTACACCCTGTTGGTATTGCTATAAACAGAGCGTACTAAATGTTACATAGTTTGTTTGTTTTTTGCTGTTGTTGTTGTTGTTGTTGTTGAATTTTTGTGATGGGATGTTGATGCAATGATGCTTTCAAAATTTTAGATTGAATAGTAAATTCATTTTCAGTGGCTAATAGACTGTTATCCCTTGAATAAGTTCCCTCTGAACTTTTTTCAAAATTAGTTTATGCTGGATATATCTCAGTTTATCTGGAAAAAAAAAAAAGGTTAAATTCGTTCTTAATTTTTGTTCTCTTTCTAATTTTCTATTACCCCTTGCTCTTCTAGTCTCCGCTCATTTGGTAACGTTGAATTTATCTGTATAATCATCATGTTCTCTATAATACTCACTCCTCTCCCCCCCCCCCCCCCCCCCTCCTCTCTCTCTCTCCCTATCCTTCCACCCATCCACTTAAAGGTCAAATAGGGCATGTACATTTCGACCAATATATCAATTAGCGGTATAGCATAAAAGATACAAATTATTTCAATTTATTCCATCCAATTTTGTAAATTGACAGAATTGGGCCAGGCAATGTTAGTTTCAGGAAAGTACTGAATATCAAAAACATTTTTGAATTATTGATTTGGACGACTGCCTCTTATAGTTTAAGTATTATTCCATTTTGACTGGCTATATGATGGAACCATTTCCGCTGCATCATCTTCTGTAAATTTAAATTGAATCAATGCATTCCTGATCATAAGAGAAATATACTGAACATATAATGTACACAAAGTATTCATTTGGTTAGAAAATTATGGCATTAATGTGCTGCATTATGCGCCCTTGCAGTATAAACTTAGTTGTATAAAGGTTTCGAAATATAAGATGTTATTATCAAGATATCTTTCACTGAATTCCGCCATTTGCAAACCAACCTGGGTATGCTTTTGTTTAACACTGCAGTCTATGGGGTAAAAAAAGGTCTGGCATTTCCGGTCACTTTTTGTGAAGCACAAGATGATGCTTTTGAAGTGCATTTTCAGGGCTTTAATATTTGAACAATATACATACACTGATAGCATGTAGGGCCATGCAGCTCAGATTTTTAAAAGTTACTCAATGGCTTTAAGCATGTTGAAAGGATGTCTGCAAAAATATAAGTTGCAAGTACATATGTAAGTGTGCGAGTACGATGTTACATGGATCCGGAGATCAAAGGGTTAACATATGAACTTTTCTTTTCATATCTCTCACATGAATCTAATATGAAATGGTCCATTCTCCTTGTCACATCCTCCTTGTCCTCCTGAAAAGGTAATTTAGTCTCAGATTTAAGACCCAACATGACGATCTACGAGCCTGCACACGAGTTATGCCTCCAATAGTCAGAAATGTTGAAATTGTATGGAATAACTTTTACAGTTCGAGTGTAAAAAGATGTCGTCAATTTTTCCTCAAATGATTGGAATCACACACAAAAACAATCATAAGATGATACTAAAAAAACAACAACCCTAAAACAACAATAAAAAAAAAATCCCAGACAACAATTTCAGCGAATTTATGTTCATATTTGCAAAGTGCAACATGCAAAATGCATCCGGTCAGCTTTAGGACCAAAGACGTATAAAATTGTTTTGAAAAAAAAAAAATATTGGTCTAATTTTGTGTCTCTTTAGGCATTTATTACGCAGACAAAAGCAATGCAACTTAAAACTATATTTGTGTTAGGGAGTATCGATCTTAACTGATATTGGTAAAAAAAAGGTTAAAAAGGTTCTGCTGATGCAAACTAAGAGCTTTCCTGAAGGTGACAATGCCTGCCTGTCGGTGATGTAGGATGATGCATGATTTAATGAGGGCAGTCTCTTGTCTCTTTAATGACAGTCCTGTCACCTAGTCATACCAGACACTTGAGAAATGAGCCATGGAATATATATGTGTCTGGAGCTAATGAGATAGATAAAAAGAGATCTTATCGCATATTTTAGTCTAAGAAGAGATACAGTGATGGATCTATACCTGTCTTCCCTGAATACATTTTGTATGAGACCTTAATGATCACGTTTCAGCGGCAAAGTGCAGAAATTAGTCCACACATCCACATACACGGCCATACAAATGCAAACACTCGTTTAAACATTTTCACCTTCAGGCAAGTCAAGAAAAAGTTGTGGTAGTAGTAGTAGTAGTAGTAGTAGTAGTAGTAGTAGTAGTAGTAGTAGTAGTAGTAGTAGTAGTAGTAGTAGAAGAAGGAGGAGGAGAAGACGACGACGACGACGACGAAGAAGAAGAAGGAGAAGGAGGAGAAGAAGAAGAAGAAGAAGAAGAAGAAGAAGAAGGAGAAAGAGAAGAAGAGGAAAATGATGGAGAGGAAGAAGGAGGTGGAGAAGAAGAAGAAGAAAACGAAGAAGAAGAGTAGGAAGAAAGGGACAACGAAGAAGACAGACACAAGGACATTATAGTCCAGGAATAAACGTTATCAAACTCTGTGATCAGCTGTTCAGTGAAACATAACCTTCTCCCGTTCTGAATGAATAATGTCGACATAACGCTATGAACATGGCGGACAAAGAAAGTGGACAAAATAAACAACCTCTCATTCTACCCTTCACAATGGTTCTGGTAGTCAAAAGAACATCCCTTGACAGCTATTATGTTTAATCATGTAGTTCCAGGTGACCATGCACGTGACACCTGATCCACATATTTTAGACAATAGCAGTGAAGGGATGTTCTTTTGACTACCAGAACCATTGTGAAGAGTAGCATGAGGGGTTGTTTATTTCGTCTGCTTTCTTTGTCCGTCATGTTCATAGTGTAAGAAAGTATTCTAATCCTTAACCCTCTCCCATTTTATCAGTTTTCCCTGTGGAATAAAATTACAAATTTAAATCATTTGGTACCACTAAACGCAGCTAATAGGTCTTAAAATCAATGTTATCATACTTTGCGAGAACCCTTCATCGCAACAAGGTCAACTGAGAAATTAAGATGCGCTCATTTTCCAACGTCGACGATCTTTAAGGTTCTTTTTTTTTAGAATTCAATATTCTAATCTGCTAATAGCTACACCGTTAAACAGTGGCGTAATGAGCCAAAATATTTGAGGGAGTGTAGCGACCGAGCCGGGGTACCCCCCCCCCCCCTTCACGATACGGAGCTTTTTCATTCTTTCAACTTAAATTCCAGCTTGAGTTCAGTTCAATTTTTATTTTATCTCATTTCCAACCAAAGGATTTCATTTTAGTAGGGCGGTAGTGAGCACGCGAAGCGTGTGAAATCACTTAATGAGCGCGCGAAGCGCGCTCCCTAGGGGGGAGGGTGCAGGGAGGGGGGAGTTTCTCCCCTCCCGCGCGAAGCGCGGAAGCTCCGACGTTTGATGACATGTACTGTTATGGATAAACGTGTCATGAATCTACCGACCGGAAAAGGATATTTTTTCATGAACTTGGAAACATGATTATGAAAACATGCAGCCCAAATAATCTTCTTAAGTTTCAAACAAATGCCAGCGTTACACAAAGTACTTTATTACTTATGATGATAATACAGACAAAGACACTATGAAATAAAAAGGACGAGCATGGAGAGGGTGTGATGCGGTGGGGTACCAGGGTTTCACTCCCACAGTGGCGTAGCTAGGATTTCATTTTAGTGGGGCGGTTGTGAGCGCGCGAAGCGCGCTCCCTAGGGGGGAGGGTCCAGTAAGGGGGAGTTTTCCCCCTCCCGCGCGAAGCGCGGAAGCTCTGACGTTTCTTTGAATTGTTCCTTGTCTGCTCCCGCTCTTCTTACGTTCTCTAACCTTTTTTCTTTTCTCGCTTCTGCTTTTTTTCCTTCTACTTTTTCTTTCTTTTTTGTTGGTGTTTTGGAGGGGTGACCGCCCCCATCGCCCCCCCCCTCTGGCTACGCAAGTGCACTCCCTTGGTAAAGGAGTTTTTTGCAGTATTGATGGTTTGCAACTCTGTAAAAGAACACTATTTGGGACTGCAAACTTAAAGCCCGTGTCTAGTTTTGGTAAATCTAAGAATATTCATTATCAAAGTTTGAATCCATTGTCAGATAAACAGATAAAACCAAGTGTTATATCATAAAACACATGTTTAGTATTGATATTATGCGTGTTTTCTGCCTTGCTATGCACGCTATTTGGGAAATTGTGAATGCGTTACTTAACAGTAGAAAGGGAGTCTAGGGAGAAGTAATGAAATTCGTGTGATAACACTTATATAAAATTGAAAATAAACCGTGGTTGAAATTTATTTGGGGGGCTGGCGCCCCCCAAGCCCCCCCTCCAGTACGCCAGTGCCGTTAAATGGCTTCTTTTGTTAGCGTGCTACATTTGAGAGGACGAATCAATGTTCTGTCGAGGAAACTGAAAAAGCAAAACTAGCCAGCTCTAAGCTCCTTGAATATTCTCGAGGGTATGAGATTAACATTAACGGTTATCTTCCAGACCTACATGACCGTTAAATCGATGAAAATTTGGCGCACACGGCAATTATAAAGTCTCAGTCGGAATCTCTGAACAGAACATTATGGGCGATTAAAATTGTAAAGCAAGCAGTTTATTTCAATGTCATTTCACTTGAATAAAGTATATCATGTTTATGGAAAGAGAGCAAATAGTTTGGTAAACACAACAACGTCTTCTTTCGCCCTGCATGTATTCAGCTCATTTAAAAGCTATTCTGCCAAATCAATCTTTATGCAGTACAAAGCTGCTTGAAATTATATTGTTTATATATACCTTCATTTCCCTTACACTGGAGGCATGTCTCTACTCATACTCTTTTATGTAAATAAGATTTTAAGAAAATAAAAAATTACTCAGCACTGTATGGTAAATACATGTAATTATTTTCTGTTTTCATCTAGCGTATTAAAACTGCAAACGATTACATAAGTGCTATGGATTCTAAGCAAAAGTTAATAATAACAACAACAAAATTCTAAGCAGTTATTGGTGTTGTTATTGTTATTATATCTGTTTTTCTTTCCATCTCTCCCTCTTTCTCATTTCTATCCATCATGCCAAAGGAACATTTGAAGACCTAAAAACATCATGATCAATGATCAATAATGGTTCTTCCGTCGTCAATCTGAAAACACGACCTTGCGTGCGTGCAGGAACAAATAAAATGTCAAAAGGGAGGCATGACTTGAGTACAAGTATAAAACTTCACCTAAAACATACACACTGGACATCATGGAAGGCTATTGCATGCTATCAATAATGGCGCCACATGCGTGCAAATACCTCTTTATCCATAATTATTTGCACGCATGTGGCGCCATTATTGATAGCATGAAATAGCCTTCCATGACATAATGATGATGATAATAATAAATGCATCTTATACAGCGCCATACCCACTCTGTGGAGCGCTCAAGGCACAAGTAGAAATAATTAAGAAATGAAAAGAATGAAAAGAAACGTTTTAACACGATTTTAAAGGAGTCAGAGGTTATACACTTCTTGATGTCTTAAGGAAGGCTATTCCATAATTCAGGACACGCGTGGGCAAACGATTCCCCCCCCCCCCAATTTTTAGAACTTTGAGGATCACAAGAGAACTGGAAGTGGATGGGCGTAAAGATATTGAGAAAGAAAGAGAGGGGGCGGGGAAGGAAAGAGAAGGGAGAAGAGTGAAAAACAAAGAAAAAGATAGATAGAAAGAGAGATGGACATGGAAAGAACAAGAAATATGTACAATGCTTACATACACAGAGAGAGAGAGAGAGAGAGAGAGAGAGAGAGAGAGAGAGAGAGAGAAATAGAGGGGGAGGAAGGGAATGGAGGGGGAGAGGGGAGTCAACAAAATCTCACTTCTACCATGCGTTGAGAGAAAAAAATAGCAAAGGGAAAGACAGAGAGGTATAAAACAAAATATTGATAAATAATTATCAGTGATTATGGCAGTGTAGTACAGCATAAAGGTGGAGAGACAGAGAGACTGGGGGGGGGGGGGGTACGGGATACACACAGAGAAAGCAAGGTGAGATATGCATTTATCATGATTAACCAGTCAGCTGAAGATAATCAATAAAATGCGTCTCATAACAAGTGTATTAACCTTGCTGGTATTCGGCTTATACCAGGTTATATTGTAGCTTTTATCCATCTCATTGAATGGATATATCGGTCATATTATTGTCTGTCTTCCTTTCGTACTCTACCTCTGTGCTTTCCTTGTAATCTTTCCTTCAAAATTCCACCTGATCTGTCTTTTCAGGTCTCTTTATATAGGTTTATATCTTTTCATGTATAGAAATGATGTTTTCCCCCTTGAACTTTTTAAAGCTGTCCTTTTCCCTAAATCTGTTCTCATTTTTGTTTGCATTTCATTCAGTTTTCTGATTTATGTTCTTCGATTTAATCTCGGTATAATCAGATGCATGAACCAGCATTTATTTAGATACTTAAGATACAAACAAGATCAGATGAACAACAACAAAAAACCAACAACAACAAAAAACAACAACAACCCTAACAAACAAACAAATAAAAAGAAAACTTGTCAATTATTTTGAAAGAAAGGCCAACCAGTATACAATTCATTGGCCGAAACGTGTTCCAAAGTTATTCTCAGTCGTTTCTTTCAAGATGAAAATCTTTTAAGGATGAACATCTTAATAAGTGTGTACCCAATATTTTGTTTGTTATGAGCTTACTGAATAATACATCTTCATATCATTTATTCTTTACGCATTTTTTTTTTTTTTTTTTTTTTTTTGGGGGGGGGGGGGCACATTATACAAAGTAATGTGTTTATAACATAAAAGCAATAAAACGGCAATGAAACCTACAACACAACGTCGGCAAACCAAATCAAGATGGCCATAGATAGTTCTACTTCTATTGTAGTCCCATGTGTAGAAGTGCAAGGGAAATATAGACTCTGGTGACATTGATATTGGCATTGGTCGCTGCTCCATGCTCGCATAGCTCGAATATTCGTTGACCTTTTGGCCTTTGACCTGTAAAAAAATAGGGCTACTGGGGGTCTGATACGTATCTGTAAAAGAAATCAGGGTCTGATGGTAAATTGATTTCTTCAGCTACCACAGTCATGAGGGGATGACAGACCAGTGAACAAGGTTTAAATGAGTCGAAATATGTCGGTCATTCCTCTTTGTTTCTCTGTCTTAACCTTTCATGCCCCCTCCCTCGCAAAGAAATCAAAGAATCCATGCATATTTTTCATCTTTCCGTTTCATATGTGGCACTTTATGGTTCGCCGTCTCCCACCACGCTACCGGTTGCTCCCTTTAGGCTATATACTATTAATCACGAAAATAAAAACAAAAAATGTACGCTAATGACACAAAACAATCAGTATTAACGATGAAAGAAACAATATGCACCACTCATTATTTACGGACTGGACAATGATCAGTAATGATAAAACAGCAATAAATAACATTTATAGCACTTAATACATACGAGTATTGTTTAAGCAATTAACTTATATACAAACATGGAAAGGAAACACACATACATACAAATTAATACAATACGAATACAAAGTTACGATTTAATAAGACTATAAAAATAAAATAAAATAACTACCGGAGAGGTAACTACAATACTTCAAATTGCTAAGCTAAAGTTTAAAAGAAAATTGTCCAAGATACTATGCACATTTTTATGCAAGTGTTTAATTTAAGACAACCGCCTTGATTATCAAATCTGTGAATACGTAACCGGTTTAGAAGCTGATTAATCAACGAAAGTCCACGACAATGTGACATATAAGGTTGAGCATGCATGTTCCTCGAAGGAAAAACAATTTTCACGTTGTCTGAGCACATTTTCACGGCACAGTAAAGACATCGCTACATCGACTCGCAGAAAAGCAGCAGAAGATTGCATTTTCCACTTTCCTGCACTGGCCTTCGTCACATTCACACGCACGCCATTCTTTTCTTTTTTTTCACAGACAAAAAAGAGATTCAGGGAAACAAAGGATAAATCATGAGGACTAGGAGATAATACCTATGTTCACACTGACCGTCGTAGTTTTGAAACTTTAGGTTAAACAAAACCTGGAGATTTTTAAACAAGGGGGGGGGGGGGGGGGGGGGAGACGGAGAGATTCATACGGGACATCGAGCACTCAAAGTTTCGAAATTACAAGCCAGTACAGTCTGCATCCGAATCGGAATAGTGAGCAGGCTCAAATCCTTGTCAATCAAAATGCGCGTCTGAACTGTAAGACTACCATATTCCCCGTGCTGTAGCTGCTACAGAGAGTGCCAAAGTACGGCTCTTTTACTCAAACGTTTTTGCTTTGACAATTATGGTGCTAGACTAGAGTATTCTGTGTCTACAGACTAGCCAACACATGATCTCGAGGAAGGATCACCCAAAGCTTATACTAGTTTTGGAGTTGAACCATTAGCTTTGAAACAAGGCCGTACGCAAGAATTTTCTCCTAGGGGGGCAAGAATAAATTCAATATTTGAATGGACATGCAAGCGAGGGAGAGAAGCGACCGAGTTGGAGCTTTTGCAGTTTTAGAATTGAAATTGAACGATCTGGTGCACATTTTGGGTGGAATTTTGGGAAATTCTCAATAAAAAGGTAAGGAAAAAATAGAAAAAAAATGGGGTTTTGAAAATGTGCGTACGGCCATGCTTTGAAACTACGAAAAAACGTGAAGTATCGAAACTACGAGTAAGTCTACTCGACCTGAAAATACAAGATAACCTTAACATGCTTAAGGTTTTGAAACCACAAGTAAACTTTAAGTTTAGGTGCGGTCGTGTGAACGTAACTAATGACAGAAAATCATTGGTCTACGGTCTTCGGCCTCTGTCTCTGGTCCCAGTTTATCAAGCATGACAATACGTGGACGGCACTGTGCTTGATTTGGTTTGAAGTCTTCGATCTGCGGCCCTTGGTCTCCGGTTTTTTTCGGAGATAAAATTTAGGAATGACAACACGTGGACAGCAGTATGCTTCATTTCTTGCATGCATCCATGTTGTTTTTGGATCATCTTTTTATGTGCGTGTGAATAGACTGTACCAGTTACATTATTCACAAGACATGTCTATCCAACTGTACATTCAATCCGATGAATTATTTATTCGGCTTGAAAATAGGTTGCTGAAGGGCATCGTCGAATAATCTTTGTGTGCAGAAAAGAATCACACTTTCTTCTCTTTCTTTGTCAAATTTTCTTTGCTTGTCCAACGTTTATGTCCAGTTTTGATGGTTTGGAAAATTAATATCGGATAATGCCTTTGAATTTGATTTAACATCAGCCTTCCTCTTTGGTTGATTTCAAAGTTATGTCTTTTTTACCTTTCGAGGAAGGCGGAGAGAGAGAGGGGGGGGGGTGCTCCCCTCCTCCATGTCTTATTGACAATCATATTACAAGGGGGAATTTTAGGATAAGTATTTTGGCCCATCTGACAATCTTGAATCTACCCCTAATTGTGTATTATATTATTGCCCAAAATGGGAGGGGGGGGGGGGGGTTGCAATTGTTTACCTTAATTCTCTCCCAGGAGCGGAAGCAGGATTTCGTAAAAGTGAGACACAGTATTTAGGAGGAAAGTCACAATATTGTGTGTTGGGCAGTATTAGGTGCCAAGGGGGGGGGGGGGCTTTGGAGTTGTGGTATGGTAGTAAGGTAACCTACACCACTTGGGTTTCCAAAAGTGGAGGGGACAGGTAGAACGTGTCTCGATCTCCCCCCCCCCCCCCTTCTGTCAAGGCATCTGCCTCTGCTTCTTTGGCAGGAATCTTATATATTCATTTCCAAAATACCAATGGACCCAGAAATGTGTGAAATTTTTACCACAAAAATATCTCTCTTGACCAAAACGTTTATTCACGTCCCTCACACCCAATGTGTCTCTGCTAGAACTCCTTTGAGGGGGATCCATTTGAGCCTGTTACATTATTGGCGAGGACAAAACATCCTTGAATTTCGGGTCTGTCGCCAGCAGTAAGCGATACTTTCCCGCGATAGGGCGAAGGGGAGTGTTTGTGGAGGAAACCCTACACGGTGTGAAGTACATGGGACCGAAGCCAATGTCAGCGGTGGGACCTCGTTTGATTGGGGACAGGCCCAGGGCGAACGGGTTCCCTGAAATTGACCCCGGTTGACCCCCGTATTTTTTGGCGCGGTGAAATCCCCGTTGTTCGCAGTGCCTCTGGCTATGAACGCAGTCCAAACACGAGAGAAGAAGGAGATATGGAAAAAAAAAGAGGCGGCGGGGGGGGGGGGGGGGGGGAGGACGGTTCATTAAAAAGATTATTTGATACGGTTATGGAAAGGAAAGAACTACTCTAATGACCACAATATTATGGTAATATGAAGAAAAGGATGCCTGATAATAAGTCAAAAAAGGAAACAAAGAAACGCAAGGACAACAATACAGGAAATATCATGAATATAGAGAAACATGACGAAAACAATGAAAAGAGAAAGAGTGAGTGGGAAATAGTGAAGGCAAATATTATCCTTTATCGAAAAATGTAGACTTACATGAATAGGCTAGACAACTTTTAAAAGCCCGTTTCAGTACGAAGTGCATAATTATGTTGATAGCAGAGGGAAAGATAAAAAGGGAGAAAGAGAAAGAGAGAGCGAGAGAGGGAAAGAGAGAGATCACTGGAAACCTGAAATTTTGCTTCTATTTCACTGGTGTTTGATCTTTCTCCATTTTCGATGGAACCAGGGAGTTGGGACAGACAGAAATTGGTGAACGGTGAATAGGAAACCACAAGAAAAGAACCACCTTGAACTCGCGGTCTCCTTACCTTATGACTGGAACAATCATTGAGGCAAGTAAATAATATATATTTGGCCATCGACCCCTCACCCCCCCCCCCCTGCCGCCACCACCACCACCACCACCATCAGGTGCGTTATGAGCCAAATATGGGAGGGGGGCGGGCTGCGCTATCCCCCAAATAAACAAATACGGAAGGGTCCAGCTGTCCCACCCCTTCCTTACAACACGGTCATTTTATACAAAGACAACATAATGAAAGGATAATCGTCATTACGTTGCTTCGAGTAAAAATGACGGAAAACCTGTGGTATGCTATCAAACTTATATGATAGTTCGAGATAGTCCTCTTCCATTTACTCGAAAACAAACAAACAAAAAAACCCCACAAAAACAAAAACAAAACAGAAACACCCCTCCCACCTCCAAATGATCAAAACCCCATTATATCACTGACTATTACAGCATCTGAATCACAAAGCAAGCCATAGCTTATTAGTGTTATTATCATTATCATCATCATAATCATCTTTATTATTATTATTGCTATCATTATTCCTCTTCCTATTCTTCTTCTTCTTTCATTACTAGGCCTATTATCATTATTACTATTACAATTATTATTATTAGTTATATTAGTTCCATTTATTTATTCTTTTTCTTCCTTTTCTTTGTGAAAAAAAATATTTTGACAACTAACAGTCTGAAACCAACCAGATGAATGCTTATCTCGAAATCTTACAATTACATCACCTTCATAATGTCAATCTAATAATTTCTTAATTTTGGAAGTGACTTCACGTCAGTCCTCGTGCACTTCTTTGTAATAAACAAAACCAACTTTAAGACCCGGTTCATTTATTGTTTCTCATATAATGATTGCACTTTGCAAGGGTCGGCATATAGAGGGGAGAGAAGTCATAATTCATGTTTCGGCTCAAAAGAACGAGCGAAATACAGCAGAAACTCTAGTCCTCTCCTCTCCAGGCCATTTGGAATGAAGCATGGAGATAGAAAGGGCAGACGCATTTATTATTTCTGCCTTGAATAGGAGGCTTGTCCGAATTGTCAGCTTTAATTTCGCGCCAACAAAAGGCGACGGGGGCAGATTCGAAAAAAATCATTTTGGAGGGTGCACAAAGGATGCTGAGGCATAGAAAGAGAGACGTATCAATCATTTATGTCGTCGGATTAGGCAGAAATGAAATTGTCATTTCGTTTTGGAAATCAAGTCGCTTGATTTAGGTAAATACCAGATGAATCATACTAGTGTTGGGGAGAAAGAAAGCGAGGAGGGGGGGGGGGGCCACTTCAGAAGTATAAGAAGGGTCACGCAAAGTGAATTCTGCTTTTTGTTGACTCTGCAAGAGACCGACTATCATGACTATGATAACTTCATATATTTGCATGAATGTTCGTTATCTGGCTGATACGATTGACTTCTGGAATGTTTGATTACTGTCTTGTAGACATGGAGAATGACCCATGAATGATAAACATAACATATCTAACTCATTAGCCTACATCTTTCACGTTTTACTCATTCACTCTACAAGTCTGCCACTCACCATTTCATCAGAATCTGCTTTCGCAAAATTTATCATCATATTAAGCTGCAGACAAAAGACGCGGTACGTCTTTACAAGTGAAGTCTTGCATACAAAATAATGCAATACCTAATTTTTCTTAAGTATAGGAAGTCCTCGCTTTAGGGGGGAGGGGGGGGGGGCTTGATTATAGGTTGTTTGAATTTTTTATCGTCATGTTGCGTAGCAATTATTCTTGTGTAATACCATATATTAATCACATTATACACATTAGTTTTAACCAATATTCGTTTCACCTTTATCATTCATGCTTTTGTTCAACAATTTACCCTGTTTGGCCTGCAACTTTTCCTTTAAAGATATTTCTCATGAGAAACTTATCATGATGAGTCTGGAACATTCTTTAGCCAAATTCCACGGAGCCTCCATCTCCCTAATATATGTTCTCTTCTCTCCCTTCTATGTAAATCTATCGACGAAATTGAAGTCTGTCGCGACAGCCTATCAAGAGCGGACTTGAACCCATGACCTCGGTTCACCGCACGGCAGCCAGCCTAACCACTAGACCCCGGCGCCTCAGAAGTTGTCCGTGAACCTTTCATCCTCACTCAGTTGTCTGCGAGCTGAAAGAAAGAAAGAAAAAAAATCTTCCAAACCTCACTAACATCCTTTAGAAATCGCGACAGTTTCAAATAATCGCGCTTTACACAAAGAGATAATATCCAATAAATCGTGTAGATGTGACACATGAATGCCGAATCGTTTTCGATGCCGCGCGATCCCCGCCAGATAATGGCCCCGAAAATGAGACCCATTAGCGAGGGCGAATAAATTAAAACAAGGTTTTCACAAGCCTAAATGCTAGCCTCGGTCTGTTTTGGATCTCAGGGGTCCAGTTCACATCGTGAATTTAAAATGACAGGTAAGGTAAGAATGACAGGGAAAGATGGTGAGAATAGGCATATAGACATTTTGAACTCACTAAAAACGATTTTTCTTCGAAATGAAAACAAATGAATTTAGATCATTCTCGAAAAAAAAAAAAACTTAATGTTAACGATCAGATCAAAAGTGAATAACTGTATCGAATACTTTTAAATGAAATGTTTATTAAACTCATCATTAGTCTCAATATTGCACTGTAACCCACACCTTTAAAAATGGAATGCAATAATTAGAAAATTACGTCAGGGTCTTCTAACCGTTAACTTCTACATTGAATTTCATGTTTAGATATTGACAATAATTTCCTCGGGTAACTTCCATCTAAACGTGGGAATAATCCGATGTATATTGCACTGGTACTAATTTCTATTTCTATTTTCTACAAATTCACTGTATCCTTTGAGAAAAGAAAACTATATTTTCTGTTTTGAAAATTATTTCACTCATAGAATTAATATCAAGAAATGCAATTCTTTCATGCATGCAATGATGAAATCATGAGGGAAGAAAAAGACATTATGTAAAACAGTAATGATATACCTGGGAGGTATCCAATGACATTACGATGGTATCATAGGCGAAAATCCTGGAGGGGGAGGGTGGGCCTCTCCTCAGGGTCCCCTTCAATTACATTTATTTATGTGGGGTCACAATATTAAATGTATTCCCTATAATTTGTAATCTTTAACTTAATTGACAGATATAATTTGTAGTAAACTGGAGAATGGACACGTCAAAATAACCGATGACCTCTTTTTTTTTTTTTTTTTTTTTGCTTGCATACTTGCTTATCAGGGGATGTAGCATACACCCCCTTCACATGTCAACACAGATTTCTTCCAAGGGAAGGTATCACATCTACCGTGTGAATTGGGGGGCTAATGAGATAGCAGTGAACTCCATCCAAAAGTTCATCGTCATTGTGGCCGTCCGCTCGGTGATCTATCATGTCAGAATAGTATATTATATACTAATCCCTATACCATAGCACTGTTTATTGCATCTTCGGTACAAATAAAAGACTTTTCTCATGGAATAGCACAATTTTGATACGCACATTATTATTCCTTATCACCTATCATCCTATCGGTGCCAGGGCATTGTCATCGAAAGATACATGAGCTTATAATCAAGTTCGTCTTTTGTGATTTTCTTTAAAAAGAGGTCACGTTTCTTAAAGAGTATCTGAGAAATATGATTATTTTCCCGAATTCTGGATACAAAGAATTATATAAACATAAAATTTCAGATAAAAAGAGATAACCATACAAAATAAGAAGATATTTGGTACAGAAAGGGAATAGTTATTGGACTATCTTCTGATTTGGCCTATGCATTTTATGCTTAAAAATATAAACACACAATGAACATGCAGTCATCATGCCTATTGCAAAAGCAGTTGGAATGATGCAGTCTCTTTCCACACCACAATATTATAGAAAAGGATTTGTACTATTCCATATTAATAACAATTTAGAGACTGGTTACTGCATAGTTGTATGGCATTTTAATCGCACGAGCAAAAGAACCAGGTTGGATACCGGTTATAGGAATGAGCAAAATTCAACAAAAGTTTGTAATATTTAAAAAAATAAAAAGTAAATCAGAATGGAGACTTCAGTGGAGGAGATGACAAAAAGATAGGAAGAAGGGTGACACGAAAGAGCAGCTGGATAAGTGGAAAAGGATGCTAAGGAAAATATTTACACTATGAAGGAAGAGAAATTGAAGAGTAACATGAATTTCTTTTATTGATTTTTTTTTCTCGGTATGATAAAAGACCGACATAGTTGTTTTCCTCTCACAGCTATGCCTCAAAATATGCCACCGCATCTCATCAGAAGAGAGAGAAAGACAGAGAGAGAGAGAGAGAGAGAGAGAGAGAGAGAGGGGGGGGGGTAAATGTTACTTGCTAAATACGCGAAAGAAATGAGGAAAAGAAAATAACTCGAACATACCGTTAGAAAAACCACCTTTTGTTATGACTAAATCAAGCGAGATATCGTGTACAATGGAAACCTATGAGGTATTTGGATAAACCATTTCCTCCAACCATATATACAGTAGACCCGACTATTCATTTTCACGGGGGAAAAAAGAGAGCCAGTAAGGGCACATACATCACGGCCAAGTGTAGGTGCTTCACGTGAAAAATGGCAATGCAAAAAGATGGATGCTTCTTCGACTTTATTCCGGTTGGAAACACGTCTCCCCTATTTCCCCTTTGACAATGGTCCCCCCTTTTTTTTGTTACTAATCATTTTCTATTGAAATCGAATTAGTTGGACTTATAAAGTACCATTTGATTCGTTCGCTTCATTAATTGCATTTTTCCTAGTCTACATTTTCACCGCTCTCAGCTTAAAAAAAAAAGATTGATAAATCATATTATTGATCGCTGAAACTTGCGATTTTTTTTTCATATTATGCGTTTAATTCTTCCTTGTAAATTGGTATTTATCTGCGCAGTTCAGAGAGTTTGAAGATTCATATCAGTAGAGGGGGCTATATCATAACAGTGCACGATTACTATTTGAAGTGCTGTGATAATTCCCCTGAGAGGAAATTAATTTGCAGGAATTGTTTTGAAGTCTATCAGTTGAAGCAGGTCTGTGATAACTCATTATTTAACTTTTACCCGTATACTGTTTCCATGCTTATAACATGTTCCATTTATTTCTATATCAGGCTAATGCAAAATCTACCACTTTTTTTTAAAACCATCACTCGCTTACTGTCGGTCGCTCTCTCTGTCCTCTCTCTCCCCCCCCCCCTCCCTCCCTCTCTCTCTCTCTCCTCTCTCTCTCCTCTCTCTCTCTCTCTCTCTCTCCTCTCCTCTCTCTCTCTCTCTCTCTCTTACTGATTGAAATTACACTGAAGTAAGGCTTTTCTTACTTCAGAATTGAAAAGAAAAGTGCTTTACATATATTGTATTTTTATGATTATGTTCCTCATTCCAAATGTGTTTATTTTACAGAGAGTTAGTTTCAGTTATGTTACTGTTGATCTGCTCTGTGCTTATAACCAACAATACCATCCCCCAAAATGATAAATCATCATGATGTTATTCGTGATACATTTCTGTATGAAGATCTCTGTCGATTATTATCGCCACTATGTAATAAATCAAATTCAGTGAGTAATTGCCATTGAGAATAAACCAATAAATACAACCTAGAGACCATATCCCAACATATGGTTTGCATGGAAACCCACGATATACCAGGTGAGTCAAAAGTCAGTCCATCACTCAGCAGACGAACAATCAAACCGATCACTCAGGTCAACAGTTACCCTTCCAACCAAAAACTCTCAAGTTCTTCAGGATTCCACCCCAATAAACCAAGAACAAAGATCTTCCAATCCAATTAAAGGATTTCACCCTGTCCATCAAACCGATAATCCATCCGTTTGGGATTTATTATCACCCTGTTTGTCTTTTTCATCATTTTAATGCTTTTTTTCCGTCCATTCTAAGAAGAGTTCGGGGCATTTACCTTGCCCCTTCTTTCTCTCTCGACTTATCGCCTCTGGGATGAGCTTAAGGTGGCTAAGTAGAGCCGAGTGCTTTAAATATATAGCCTAATTTCAGATACTGAACGTTTTTCTTTCCTAAAACTAGGCACATATTGTTGTCTAGCGAGTCCAAAGTATGAATTCAAGTCTCATAAACAATAAATAATTGGAATGAGCTTTTTTTTTTAATCATTTAAGATTCACAATAAATAATACTGAATTCATAATGTATACTTTGGAATCAAATCTGAGACGTATATTGTGATTTTTGGAAGCTGAACTGATTATGATGTAAAAAAATATGAATGTTTCATTTTCATTTCATTTATTCAACCAACCATTTATCCATGAATACGGGAGGGGTTACATTTTTTAAAATAAAAAATATACAGGCATGGGTTTACGAGCCCCTGAGATTAAGAAGTTCATGAAACTTGTAGGTGTGGCACCAACCATGAAATAGAAAGTAAAACATTACTAACAACAACAAAAATTAAAGAAGTAAAGAGCATAGAGACATATTCATTTCTTGTACTAATTAGAACACAATAAAAAGGGTTAGGGCAGTATATAAATGCTTTCTAATATTTAAAATAAAAAGAAGGAAAGGGAAGTCATTTGTAAGAACGACATATTAAAAAATCCCGAAGCAGATATATTAAATAAATCTGGCCTGCAGATGAGGCTAGCTGTCCAACCAAGTTGAGTATGAATGGGCTTGTCAGTTGGAATAACATTGTTGCTCGCTATTGGTCAGAGAAATGCTGTTGGTTTAGGAATCTCTACAAGTTTTTTGATCCGAGACACCAGTAATGGGACTAATTGGGCGAGATTCGGATCCAAAGTAAACAATCTTCAAAGTATGATTTGGATCCTTTTTGTTTAGTCCCGAAAATAAGGTCAGAGCACGTTGAGTGGTGATATGATTGTGGAACGGATGTTGGTAATGGTGGAAAGGGGAGGGGTAACATAGCAAGGGGTCGTTCACATCTACTCACGTGTTTACTTCTACACACTTTGGACACATTTCCTTTCAGAAAAAAAAATTATCATATTTTCACAGAAATAGATAAAGTAGTGATTGTAATGTTGAAATGTGTATCAAAATGGAGCGAACAGAAAATGAGATTGGATTGACTGATTATAGCAACAAGTAGTCGTCGCAGGAAAACTGCAAGTGATTTCTTTATATTCTGTATGAATTCATGTCACTTGATCATTCAAATTCTTTTTAAAAAAGTATAAATGAAATTGGTTTCTAGAAAGTGCCAGGATAATTTCTTTGTTTTCTTTTTTTCTTTTTAGAAATCTAGACAGAAACATCACCTTAATGCTCGCATGCACATTGCATGGCTTGCTGACGTACTGCTCATCTCATGAGGTACGCCCAGATCGCATCAGGGGGTATACCTCCAGATGGGGTTCTATGCAGGCATGATCTAGCTGGAGGATGTACAGTCTCGCATTCTGATTGGGGCGGATGCAGGGTGCAAGCTGAGCGAAAGAAGAGGGGCTAGGGTTGATGCAGGGTCGTCATTCCGTTTTATATTTTGGGGACACTCAAACAAAGAGAAGGCTCCTCAGCTTAATTTTTCGGGGGAGGGACATATTTTTTGTTGGGGGGGGGGGCATACACCAAATATTTGCTGAAAAAGAAAGAAAGGGTCCTCAGCTAATTTTGGGCGGGGACATACCCTATGGTGTCCCCATCTTAAAGATTATGGGGACATGTCCCTCTGCCCCCCCCCCCCCCCCCCATGATCGACGCCCATGGATTAAAGGTGTTTGCATATAACTATACTGAAATCCTTGTTGAGGTGTATCATATTGTTTCCATTATCAGATCAAGAGGTACCTCCGGATTCCTGTGATGGGTTCTATGAATATGCCTCATCTAACTGGATTTTGTCCAGTGTAATAATATAGGCCCATATAAAGAATATAAAAAATCTGACTGGGGAGGATGGAGGATTCAAAAAGGGGGAGCGTTTGAAGGAAGTGTAAAATTATGAGCTTATTTGGAATCCGTGCTGAAGTGCATTAGAAATGTTTCCTTTCACATCATGAGGTTCGTCAGGATCGCACCATGTTGTATCTCCAGTAGATGGATTCTGTGCATGCATCATCTAACTGGAGTCTGTTTAGTGTAGCATTTAGCCTAGGGCGGATACAGAGCACTAACGGGGTAAATTGACTGCCCCCCCCCCTTCCCCGGAAAGGAGAAGGGGGGGGGGGGAGGTTGAATGTGGTTCACACTTGAAACCGGTGTGTATTAGAAATGTTTCTTTATGACATCATCATGATCATGAGGTACCACCAGGATGGCGTTTCATGAAACAATTAGTCGGTGGTTTTCACCAACTTATTTGCTTTCAGCCAATCAGATGCGAGTATTTTCAGTAGCTTATAACATTTGTCGGTGATTTTCACCGACAAAACTCTTCATGAAACACTCCCCCGGGGGGAGGGTGGTGCTGTACATGCATCGTCTACCCGACGTATGTCCAGTCCTACATTCTAACTAGGAAAGGCTTAGAATAAATGATTGCTATGAATGGTATTTCAAGTGATGAAGTCAAACGATGAAACCATTTAAGAATTAAGGTATATGTCTTCATCATGCGTCACACTTTGTATAAATTCGGTTGTACTACACATCTTCTGAAAAACTTGCCGAATACCGAATACTGAACTTTAACCATAGACCAAACACTATACCAATCCTAACCCTAACACAAGCCTAAACTAAAACCTTATTACAACCCTAACCCTAGCAGTAGCCGTGTATCTTTGACGAAATAAGACCCAGAGGAACTGTCGCCGAAGCATAAATATGTTAGATCACCACGAATTCACATTGTTTGGTTAGGAAAAATCCAGTATGAATGCATTTATTGCATCTATTGCTTGGAAATACCGTTGGTTTGTTGTGAAGAGCAAAATTACGTGGTCAGGGAGGACTTGCGCGAGGTCGAATAAAGTGCAACAGAAATTGAACACATTAACCATGCTAACTGATCTAGAAAAAAACATCATATAGGGAGCGTTCATCCCTACGACCCCCTCACCCGTGTGGCAGCGCCACTTCACCGCCTCTAGCTCTGGGAAGTCGCCCCTCCACACATGTAAGGGGTCTTTTCAGATCTAATGAAGCATAGAGAATGACGAGTGTAACTGCAAGGCCAGGAACCGTCCGTCCTCCTCTCATTCCGTTTGAGCAAAAGATTTATTGATGATGCTGAAGGCAAGAGGAGGGAGGAGAAAGAGGGAGGAGAGAAAAAAAGATGCGCTCATGCAACAGCACGAAGTGATTTTATTAGATGATAATCGAACGGGGCATAGTCGAGCTTCCAGGCGTTACCATTTCATTTTCTCTTCGCGTCGACCTTGTCAAATGTCTGAATTCATTTTGAAGACAATGATTGATCTTGAAACACTGTACTTTATTATAAAGAAGCTTCAAATTGATACAAACTATTACTTACTCGTAGTCAATTTGTTTCTGACCCCTTCCACAAACATGACACTACCCACTATAATGTTATAATAAGCAGATAAGTTACAATGATTATTCGATGTGCAGAATCACTTCCAAAGTGTTGGTATACTGGATCTAAACTAGTTTCCAATCATCAGGATCATCATTATTTCTTGATCTATCAAGTACTATTGTTTTTTTTTTCATATCTGAAGTTCTTTATACAAAAACATCGTTGTGCTACAGAATATCGTATTCGAGTGGTTTCAAACATTTGACTAGAACGCGAAGATCATGGGGTCAATTCCCGGCACCGCATTATGTCCTTGCGCCAGGCATTATATCTACATTGCTCTTCTGTCGTAAAATTAAACGAATTAGTCATGTTATAGGCATATGAGTGTGCCTGTAGGTGTGTGTTTTTAAAAAAATGAAAGCGGTACAGCATAATTTCGTATAAAGTGAATATTTTTGTAAAAGAATATTTCAGGAAATTTAATTTCTAATTTTGCTAAGGTCGTGTCCTCTGACTTCTTGCTTTGTTTCCTCCGCCCCCCCCCCTCTTCGTCTTCCTTTCCACGACAAGACGCCATGAAACGAGACTAGAACTGACCAAAAGGCGTAGCGTCTGGACTTTACGCCTGTTGTGAGGAGAAACAGGAAACATGTCCACTTCATTTCACCTTACCCCATCATTAACACGCATAGTTCAAGCATGATGTCGATGATGGGAGAACAGAAAAAAAAACAGCGTGATACGAGAAAGCAAACCGTGGAAAAGATTGAAGGGTATCTCTCTCTCTCTCTCTCTCTCTCTCTCTCTCTCTCTCCCCTCTCTCTTTCACCCCCCTCTCACTGTCTCTCTCCCTCTTCTTCACTCCCTTTCACTCTGTCTCCCTCTCTCTCCTCCCCTCTGTCTCTTTGATGAAACAGGACTTAAACTAGATTACATCTACTGAAGATGTAGATGTAGTTTGGACATGGTGATACATGTGAAGAGTTTATATGCAAAAAACAAATAAACGCCATTTTGAAAATTGCAAAGTAAGGTCAACCATAATAGTACAAAAGAAAACCTTTCAAATGATATATTGGCCATGACATATAAAGGTACATTGTTAAAGTTAAAAATGGTAAAAAATAGCACATATTTTCTTATTACTGTTTTTATTTTTCTAGATCTTTAATTGCAAATATCTCAATTTCACTATAATGGACATATTTGTTTTTGCATTCAAACTCTTCATGTATAAACCCATATTCTGCAACGTACACGTACTTTAAATAGATCGGTATAAATTATAAGATTTCAGAAAGGATTATCAAACTAAATACAAAGCATGTGGAAATATGCGAAAAAAGAATATGGAATACAACATAAACTGCAATAAAATTGCGTACGCATGAACAAGATAGCGGATAAATGCTCCACTAGTATTTGTTGTTTCAGATCTTTTAAAATATCTTCACAAAAATGCAAATAAGCAAATAAAGAAATAAAAATGAATAGAGAGGTATATTAAAAATAGTTTATGGATTAAATGATACATAATACTGACTGGTAGATAAACAGACAGACGGATCTAAACAAACAGATGACAAAATTGATATTTGGATAGTTGATGCATGTTAGTGAATAAATCAACCAGTCCTAATACGAATATTAACATTTGATACACTTGATATAATATGAGGAGTGATTATGCCTCATGAGATTACTGTATAGAAGGAACAAAATTGAAAAAAAATATAAGAAATAAAATCTAGATCTTCATTTTGTCTTGATCTAATTCATTTATATATTTCCCTTTTATTTATTTATTTATTCATTCATTCATGTATCTATTCATTTATATTTGCTCATTCATTATCTATTTGTTTGTTTATTTATTAATCTATTTATTTTGCAGGGATCTTTTGTGTGTGTATTCTTCCGAGTCTTTACGAATCATTACAAATGAAATTTTCCAGAAGAATATTTGGAAGATGAATACACACAAAATCTCTATCGCATACTGCATCCCCCCCTAAAACAAAGGAATTAATATTGAGACAATGATCTTGCCTCTTCTCTGCAGCATACCAGATGAAATGGAACCTTGAGGTTTTGGTGGGGACAGCTTTCAGCACGCCTCTATTATCAGCATTCTCTTGGTAGCTGAACAATTTCCACGTGGTTTGCATTTCGGCACCCTTGGGCAACTATGGATGGGACTACATGGATGGGTGACGAGTAGCGGCAGCGGGAATAATGATGTGTGGACAACCAGCTCCTTCCTCCATGAGTCGAACTGACAAATGTGGCTGGGTCGGCAATAGATCAGAGAAAGAGAGAGAGAGAGAGTGAGAGAGAGAGAGAGAGAGAGAGAGAGAGAGAGAGAGACAGACAGAGAGACAGAGAGAGAAAGAGAGAAAGAAAGAGAAAGAGAGAACACTCTATTTCAAATCAGTTCAGTTCATTTCGATTTATTTGACACATTTCCCAGTAAAAGTCCGAAAACTCAAAATCTGAGTTTACAATCACCAACATTTAAAAATACAAGGAAAACATATAAAACGGGGACAAGTTAATGTATATCAAATTATCAAAATCACATTAAAAGAAGTGAAAATGGCAACTGAAATTAAGCAATAAAAATTAGGCATATTCATGAATATGAAAAAAAAAAAAGAGAGAAAGAGGAGGAAAGGGGAAAGAGAGAGGGAGAACTCAGAGAAGGAGAAGAGGGAGTGAGAGGAAGAGTAAAAGTACATGAGATAACAATGAATGACGATTATCATGACAATAAATATTGCAAGATGTTGAAATACCTGTACCTACATGATGACTGTTTTTTACGTAATATAGTTTAATAAAAAAAATAATCTTTTAACATGTTTCTTAGATCAGAAATTGATCTTTAAGAGATTGTGATTAAGGACAAATCCAAAAATTAGATTAAGAAATCACAATCAATAAGTAAGTGTTAAGTTCTCTATACACATCCAATAATTTTGTTTACCTGTGACAGTTTCGACGACGGGCTGTCATCTTCTTCAAAATTCTTCAAAATTACGCGAGGCACAATCAATAAGGTTGAATTTCTAGGATTTTAAATTGAATTTTGGACTTGTCCCTGATTCTAAGAAATTTAGAGAGAAGAGACAGAAAGAGAGGGAGATATGAATAAGGAGGGGAAGAGAGAGAGATAAAATTGAAAATAGACAGGGATAAATAAAAAATGAGAAAGAAGGAGAATGACAGAGAAAGAGGGAAACAGACAGAGAGAGAGAGAGAGAGAGAGAGAGAGAAGGAGAAGAAGAGCAAGGAAAAACAGTAGGGATGGGGGGGGGGGGGGACTGACAAAATGATCCCACTTTTCAAAGCAAACATGCCATTTATTGTAATCATAAATGACAACCAATCGGAAGAACTCAATTATTCCACATTCATAACAAGTAGAATTGTCGAGATTTAGTTGTATGATAAGCAGTAATGGAACTACAGACATTAATTTGTTTTTCTTACCGATAACATCAGTTTGGGTTGAAGGTCAAGAACTCCATGAAGATGATTCTATTTTCGCTGCTTTCATTCGGTTGAATCGATAATGAGGAGAATCATTTCAATTGGATTTATTTTTATCTCCCTATAAGGACACAGATGCTATGCAAAGGAAAAATGTAGAGTTTACATTAAAACAATGATAGTCAAATTGACAAATGGTACTTTTTGTTCGTTCGTTTGAGCATGGACGTAGAATCCGCGTTCAGGGTTTGACAGAGAGCTAGGCCTATTCCATCGTTAAATGAAAAATGCAAAATATGTTTCGACAATTTCGGACACACCAATAATACTCCAAATAGCAAGGGGATATAAAGTGAAATCCGTCCCGAATCCGAAAAATTACAGGAATTTATACAGAATTTTGCTGTGACGATGATGATGGTAATAATAATAATTTTGTTTACTCATCACGGAAAGCTCATCAGCATAATTTCGTGAAGGCCCTGAAATTATTATCACCCCAGCAATTGCCAGGTAGCCATTTATATCTGGGGGGGGGGGGGGGGGGGTTGGCAAATGTGGATTAATGTTTTGCCAAAAGACGTTAGTGACGGGCTGGGATTCGAACCCACAACCCTTAGATTGAGAGTCAAGAGAATGAACCACTATACATCGGCACCTCCACTGCATCTTATTTTATTAAATGTGTATGCAAACGGGGGGGGGGGGGGGGGGCGGTGAGGCACGGACCAGTTTCCCCTACCCTTAATTTACTATTTATCATGATAGTCTTCTGTCGACTTCTAGCATGAGCAGTGCATAAATTTTCATGAAGGTTGTCGACAAATGTATTCCAGATGGGATGATGAAGTAATTGGGGTCTGTTGGGCTTGATGACAGCCCTGTCGTCCCCGGTGGCAGGGCGGATCAAAGGCCAGATAACTCGACAGGACGCAGAGGGACATCTTCAAAATTCGAGAGAGAGAGAGAGAGAGAGAGAGGGGGGGGGGGGGATCTTAATGCAGGTCTTAGCAAACAAACAATGCGATTTTTACAATTTTGTCCCGAGAATTCGAAAATTAGTAGAATACACGCTTGATTATTAAATTTTTCCGAGAACGATTTATTTTGAAGCATGCTCAACTTCAGTATATTCAAAAGTTCTAGTAATCGTTTCTGAAAGAAGAATTAACATTCTAACCTAATTTTAAACTTGACTGAATTTTGTTCCTGTTGCTATCCAGCAGATTTATTGGAATTTTATTAAAATTATTGAATATACCTCACAGAAATTCTGTGGGTCTGTCCACAAACACAAAACACATGAACACCCTAAATAGCCTTAATATTTTAGTCACTCTTAAAAATCTGAGACTGAAGATCTAACTTGAAATTGACTCTGGGCAAAGGTCATCGTATATTTCTGACTAGTAAGTAAGTGACACTGACAATGGCAAATAGCAAATAATGACGTCACGGCCTGTACACTGGACATCGTAAAGCCTGATGTATTGATTCTGCAATGAGATCGGAGTACCTACGGCAGGGAGACAGAGGGAGCGCTTTTTTTTCTTCTTACTCTAGGATGAGTAATGGCGGTAATGATAGATAATGGCGAATAAATCGGTAACCGAGATTCTTTATTGAAGTTTAACCCTTTGGAACTCACTCAGATTTTCCCCCAGATGATTTTTGTAATGGTAAGATTGGACAGACGAATGAACCACTTAAGGTACATTACCAACGTCATGCATAATAGACGGTGTACAGAAGTCTTCTGATACCGGGTCACATTAATTTGGGTTTGTGGGACTGAGATCCGCAGACCGCAAAGGACCTAGAAATTACTGATGCATGCCAGTGCTTAATCCTGATTTTAAATGGAAGCACACTGACCGACAAATTCATCGTAAGAAGCTAAAAAAAAAATTGCTAAGCATTTATCGCTGCAAGGCACAGTGGTAAAAATCTATATTGTGATGATCACATAGACCCTAATATTACCGATAAAGCACATTTCGACCAGAAAACAGCTTCAAGAGGAGCATTATTTTTCCTTTTATGAACAATACACTTGATGGAAGTGTCCTATTCAGCAATCCTCTTTTACAAGGATTATCCCCTTTTAGTGCAAATCCTGCCATCAGTGTTACAATATGATGATGAATAGCAAAGATATCAGAAACGTAATTCTAAATATAATCACTAATGGACTGACACGAATCTACCTTTCAAAGGATTATTACTTTTAGGTGAAAGAGGACCTTTGATGATCACAATTCGGAAATAACAATCAACAACAGAGAAAACATATACCTGTATAGGCAGTGGTAGGCGAGAGTTGAATTGCTATTAATCTTAAAACCTTTGCGTCATAACGGCTTAAGCTATAAAGAATACACTTTAAACTTAAAACAATCACAATGAACACTTAGCACTTAACACTTAAAACTTAAAACTTAAAAACTTGAAACTTAAAGCTGAAAACCGAAAACTTAAAACTTAAATCTTGAAATGTAAAAGCAAGGAAAGAATGGAGTTGTTTTCGTAAGCGCATCTACTCATGACGTTGTGAGGATTATATGGAGAATCGTGTATTTTCATTACCTTTCCTATTTGTCATGTCTTTTATACATCAAATCAAATCCCGCAAAGAGCAAAGGAAAATGAAAAGTTGCTAGATAATTGTCATAGTTGTCAACTGAAGTTAATAGAGAATGACGAGGCAGCCGAGTCGAGCATACTAAAAATAAGAAGACTTCTTGCAGCCCGCCGACATAATAGCTACCCCTTGGGCTCATACTATCTAGGTTGGTGGGACAAAGATGTAAGACTTCTGGCGCTCTTAGAAAATGAATTATTCATCCACTTCCCAAAATGATGATATAATCTAATCATTTAGATTACTGTCTTGCAAGTATTGCATTGAGCCCTTCCACTTTTGAATTGGAGAAGTGGACATTAAGAAATAATTTCAAAAGTGTACATGTTGTCTACTAACCTAGCAATTTTCAAAATATTCCCACACTTGAAGATGATTGTCTTACACATCTAATTTCGCACTCCTGCTTCTTAGACTTCTGTGACTATGAATACCACAACATGATTATCCATTTTTTTCCAATCCACCTTGTAAATATGCAATATCATATAAAATATCAAGCTATGCGTACGTGACAATTCTTTATGATTTAATCAATGTTAAATCTATATGATGCAATTACTTTACTTCGACAATGATTACATCACCTGTTCATTATTGCAATCAACTTGTAAAGTAAATTAGAAAACCACCAATAACTAAATATAACGTTTTAGCAATACTTCGTACTTCAAAGTAAGTTAATATTTTGTAGCTTATTTGCAAGAAAGGAAATTGTACTCACTGGAATGTGACAAACGTAAAGACATTTTGCTCTTGAACAAAAATAGTTTACTGATTTCCTAGAATAAAATTCTAAAGAGAACTAATATGGAAATGCTTGTGAAGAATGCAGCCTCGCATGCTTTTATGCACCATGAAATAAGATTGAGGAAACGATATTCAGATTACATACTCAAAATATATCTTAAAGGGAGGGTTTGCTTTGAATAGTAGAATGGGTGAGAAAGAGAGAAAAGGGTGAATATGAATATAATGTTTATGGGAAAAAAATCTTGGATTTATGTTGAAATTTACCGGATTCCTGTAACCATGATAACTTAAAAATCGTCTATAACATGGCAAAGTATATACAAAAATATATATGTGCCTGGAAAGAAAGCAGTAGACCTAGTTCAGAGTTTCCGCCTACCTCCCCCAAAATGCATTCCTGAATTCCTGAGCGTCTTCAGTTTGTAATCTTTTTGTGATGAGATTGATTTTTAAATTTAGCACATTTTCATTATCGTAAATGCTCACACTTTCGTGAAACTTCAAATGGTTTTGATATGCAGCTCTCTGAAGGGTAACAGATTTCCGTTAGTATTTAAAAAAAAAATGTATAAATACGATTCTTCTCAGCAGCAACTGGGCAAAATCTATTTTTCCTTTAACTCGTGAGATGTTCTCTTGCGCCAGGAGCCTGCTGCATGCCACAGACGGGGTGCTCTCAGCTTTCATAGCAGTCATAAGCCCTTCGTTTATTTTAGCTTCCTCCGAGGACCTCCGTCTCAAAACATTGAGATTGATGGGTTTATTCTTTGTTCTCGATTTTTTCCCTTCTTTCCCTTCACCCTCTTCCCCTTTTCTTCACTTTCGCTTTACCCCCTCGCTCCCCAATGGGTTAAAGATAAAATTGAGTTCTGGTCATAAAATTATTAATATTGCGAAAGAAACAGTTCCCAAGCAACTGGGAATGGTTGATTATCTCTACAAATTAATTTGGTAAATAAAAACGAAAGTGTATTGTGAGCTTTTGGAAATAAACATGTTAAGTAGGCCTAACTGACCAAATCTCCCTAAAAAGCACATGGACTGCACACAGAAGTTTGAATATGCGGGACTACAAGAAGTCACTATAGTTATGTGCAGTCACGTAGCTTTACATATTTGTTCTGAATTCATCGGTTATTTCTCGTCATATTTCAAAATACGGATGCATTGGTAAAGCATACCTTGTCAGGGGAAATTTCCTTTATGTTATTCTTTCAAGATGACCTGGATGATTATAAAGATAATAATAATGGTGGTGGTGTTGATGATAATGATGATGATGATGATGATGATGATGATGATGATGATGATGATGATGATGAAGATGATGATGATGGTGGTGGTGATGGTGGTGGTGGTGGTCATGGTAGTGTTGGTGCATGGTGATGGTGATGATGATTAAAAAAAAAATCCACGTGTATACCGCGCCATTTCTGTCAGGAACCGACACTCCAATGTGAGAGATACAATTTAAATGCAAGACATACATACATTTATACACATCAACATTACTTAATTCTGGAAATAATTTTAGCATTTAAAAGACTGAATAAGCTCACAAACTGATTCATTTCCCCAGAAGTCGATTTTCTCTTTAACGGGTCTCTTTCTTGGCCGTGGAAATGGGGTTAATCGCCGCCCATCCGGGAGAAGGATGGGGGTGGATGATGAATGGGGCTGGCGTCTCCTTTTACACCACTTCATCCGACCCTTTGCCCCCTCTTCTCTAAACAGTTGTTCCTCTCAAACGTGTGCTTGGTTTCTATGTTATATATGCCTAGCTCTCTCATTCTTTATCCCACTGTCTCTCTCTCTCTTTCCTAGCCTCTCTCTGTCTCCCTCTCTCTCTGTCTTTTTCCCTCTTACCAGTGCAAGTCTCCTCTTTCAAGTCTTTTCGTCTACCATTCTCCTTTGCTCTATTTCTTTAACTTTTCTAGCCTCTCATTTTCTCCCATTTTCTCTCTTTCCTTTTCCTCTCTCTCTCTCTCTGTCTCTCTCTCTGTCTCTCTGTCTGTCTGTCTCTCTCTCTCTTCTCTCCCTCTCTCTCCCTCTCACCAGTGCAAGTATCTTCTTTCAAGTCTTTTCCTATACTTTCTCATTTGCCCCATTGCTTTAACTTTTCTAGCCTCTTATTCTCTCCCACTTTTCTTCTTCTTCTTCTTCTTCTTCTTCTTCTTCTTCTTCTTCTTCTTCTTCTTCTTCTTCTTCTTCTTCTTCTTCTTCTCCTCCTCCTTCTTCTTCTTCTTCTCCTCTCTCTCTCTCCCTCTCACCGTCACTCGTTCGACTTCTTACGGCCAAGTCCTTTTCCTCCAGGGTTCATCTGTTTCTAGCCTCCATCTCTATTACAGAGACAAGGCAACCCCTATTCCTTCTTCTTTTCTCTCTTTCTCTCACCCCTCTCCACCTTCACCTCTATCTCAATCTTCTGCTCTCCTCACGTTTCTTTTCTCTTCTCTTCCATCTAGCCTCTTCCATATCAAAGTCCATAAGTGATTCGTGTGCTCGACATTCCGTATCCTTCCCTCTTTTCTTAAGTTTATTTATTTCATTTTATTTTTTTTACATATTCAGTCCTGTTACTCCATTTATTTTCAGTCATTTTCCAGTTATTTCCAGTGTGATGAGAAAACCTTTTTTAAAGTTTTTTTTAAATAAAGTTTTTACAGATAACTTCTTACAATAGATAACCCTTTGCCTTTATCAAATATATTCCACAAATGCATCATCACCATGCAAAAATGGCAACTTCTGGCATTACGGTTAGCTCAAGACGAACATATGGGCCCTCGAAGCATTTCCGACCCTAGCCTGCTTGGGATCGATGGACCATTGTGCTGCAAAATGGTGTTCTTCCACTCCATTTGAAAGATGACCTCATTAGATGCTAGAAGAAGAAAGAAAGAAAAAAAAAAACAACGAAGAGCGAACCATTTTAATGTGAGCAGCTATGTATGAATACGATTTACGTAAACTATTGGGCAATGAATGTTTGAGCATTAGAAAGTAAAAAAAACCAAATCAGCGGATTTCAAATAATGTGGCACAGTTACATCCTTATGTGAATCTGATGACCAGACATGGAATCCTTGCAGAATCCAATTTAATTTATAGAGAATGTTAATGAAACTGAAAATCAGTTAAGTGAAATATATATACTTTGTCAAAATAAAATTTACAGCTGTGAAATAACTAATGTTCAACATGTTTGTGGATTTGCTTACAGTTTGCTGCCCAAAAGGCATAGAATAACCGTAGAGAATTATTATTTTGATTAATGAAAAACAATGCATATCTAGCAGTGCACTCTCAAGTCTATCACTTCAGGGAGGGGGGGGGGGGGTGTTTCATAAGGTTGCTCGTAAAGTTATGCATTACTTTACGAACGACTTGAATATGAAGTGCTAAATGGGATACCCAAAGTTTTTCCCGACGTTTTAAAAAGTGTGACTGCCTTTCCAATTCTCTCATTTAAATTGTGGCAAAAAATATACATCGCAATAAAGATGTTTGTGAACAAAAATGACTTTAATCTACGTCTGCATATTTCACCTTTCACTGATGGGATTTATAACATAATGATTGAGAATCCCATTTGGCTTGGCATATTCCAGTCGTTCGTAAAGTCATTCGTAACTTTACGGACAGCTTTATGAAACACCCCCTGATTATAATAAGAACATTTTTCCCAGCAGCATCCTTCCTTCTTATTCATAATAGCATGCATGGAAGTCCCTGCCATTAACCAGATATGAATATTTTATGGGATAGACAAAATACCCCCCCCCCCCCCCCCCAGCTTTGAGCGACTGTGCTTTATGGCGCAGTTTGTGGATGATGACACACTTACCTATTTGTGTTGAATGTGCCTCCAGAGAGATGGGGAAAGAGAAAAAAAGAGGAAGAAGAGGGGGAAGGGAGAGGGAGGGAGGGAGGGAAGGAGGGAGGGAGGGAGGGAGGGAGGGAGGGAGGGGAGGGAGGGAGGGAGGGAGGGAGGGGGGGGAGAGAGATGGAGAGAAAAGTAGAGGGATGGAGGGAGCGAGCAAGCGAACAAGTTCAAGGCAATCTCCTGTGTTATCCACCCCTATGTATTTTTAACTAAACAGTTGACCAGGGCCCCGTTTCATAAAACTTGTTATCAGTAACAACTGCCACATTTCTATGACAAATCTGCTCTCAGCCAATCAGATGCAAGGATTTCAGTAGTTTATAACAGTTATTGCAACTTGTTATTGATGACAAGTTTTATGAAACGAGGCCTTGATCATGACTCGAAACCAAGATCCTCCAATTAAACAGCCCTATAAGCTTGTACTTGAACCTTCATCACGTCCCTCTAATTTCTCCAGACATGCCAGATACCCACCCCCTTCCATCATGTATTCATAACTCATATTATATGGCATATGAGTTAAAACCCCTCAGGAACAATAAACCAACAGGGGCAGAGTTTTCTCCATATATTTTGCAATTCAAAGTGAAAATCGTTTAGCCTTCTCAAACAATTCAATGTTTTACGTGAATTTGTTGCCCTTTTACATGATAAGAGGTTATCATGTAAAAGGCTCATTCCCCACTTTCCGACTTTCACCAAATGTTGTTTTCTCTTGTTTCATGTATTGAGTTATGTTTATTTTGTTTGTCATGATTGTTATATTGTGTATATTTGTTTATAGGGCCCCCTGGAAAACAGTACTTGATTACTGACGGGGCCACCCTGTATAAATAAAACGAAATAAATAAATAAATAAATAAATGAATAAGTAAATAAAGAATTTGAATGATCAGCCATAATATACACTGCTTTGCTAATTATACGATATCAGTTGATAGTACATGTAGTAGTACATGTAGGCCTACCTGAAAATTTTCATCACTGTTCCCTTCCTAAACAAGCTGATCATCAAATTACATTTGAAATAAAAATAATCTTTTCATGGCGATCTTATTGTTACGATAGCACAGGGTCATGTACAATTTTTCTTGAATGTATAGTGTCTTCTTTATAGAGTTACATTTTAATACCAATTGCATTTCAATACCGACTAATACGACTGATTCACAGTTATCGCATGATTAAGTTTTCTTTATTGAGGCTATAAACAGATAAAGACGAGACAGACCTCCTTTTTCGTATGCATGGCATGAAGTTTCAACACAGAACTCTTTAGAAATTACTTTTCATACCTCGTGACCTTCATCAAAACTCGTAGTCGCCACCCCAGGCGTTAAGATCTGAATTATTTATGATATCCCCTGGCTGTAGACATCATATGAAGATATTAACTTGTTGGTTCATGAACCGCAGTGAATGATACATGGGGTATTTCTCTTCATTTGAGTGTGATTTAACGATGGGAAAGTGCGATTTGTGAAAGCATGTCATGAGTGAATACATCCTCTATAATAGTCGACACATCTATATGAATTATTTATACCTAGATACTTTGCTAATGATCTTGACAATTTATTTATTTGGCCCCCCCTTCTTCTTCTATCAAATATTCTCTCCCCGTTAACGCTTTCTTCACGGCTCGAAAATAAAGTCATCCGTAAGTGCCCCCTTCCCCTCGACGCCCTGCCCTATCCAGTATAACCTGGCACCTGCTATTATTAATTAAAGCAAGACGTCATGTTTTTCTTTAAAACCTCTTTCCATGTAAGTCTGAAGCAATGCTTGCTCTAATTCCTGTGTATGGAAGTAAGGTATGCCATATTTCACATGACACACGCTTTCTTTCTCTCAAGCGACCCCATTATCTCGTTTTCCTATCTTCATTCGGCGTTCCATACATTCATTCAGGTATAGCCGCATTTCAGTCGCATTTCCGAGCCGTATGGTTTTGATTTCATGTTAGTCTCTCTCCTTTAACCCATTCGTGACAGGAATTATTTTAAAGCCTGATTTGATCAGCTTTTATTCTTCAAATTGGCAGCACCAACATTTTTCTCTTTTAATGCTACATTTTTCTTATTAAATGTTATGTATCTGAAATAAACATAAATTGACAGAAAGTATGATGAGAAGTCAAAAAGTTGCCAATTTGCAGGGAAAAACTGTGATTTTAAACTTTCCATCGCATTGCCAATTTAAGGATTTTTATGCTTATTTTCCTTTGAAAATTTTCAGCATCAAACAACAAATATTGATGCAACCAAAATGGGCACAGTAAGTGTAGAAATTTTTGCTCTTTCTGCTCATGTATTTGATATGATTTTTAGAGCTCTGCATCAAAAGTTATTAGACCAAACCACAAAATGTGGACCCTCTGTCACTTTTAAGCATACACATTCTTAAAAATCACAACGTTGACAAAAAGGCAGAACAGTAAAAAAAAGAAAAAGAGAGAGAAAAAAAAAGACATATATCTTAAGTCTGTCTTTAAGCATACTTGTAATTTTTCAAGTCTCTTCAAGAACCTGCTCGATATACTACATCGTTTCAAATGTGTAGCCTACCACTGTGTTGATAATAAAGAGTATGGGGTATCGTAGATGTACATCAGAATGTACAGAATGTAAATTTACAGACTACCCGTAGATTAATGTACATGCTGTAACTGCTGAACATTTCGTTTTGAAATAAATCTACCCGATTGTGGAGTTAAAAAACAAGGGAAAATAAACTAATCCTCCTGGACATTAGGCCATGATTTTGTGAACCCCATCTCGAGCGCGGTCCCAATTTTGAGGCGGAGAAACCTCTGCTAAGATCGTGCAGATAGAGAAGTAGTGTCTAGGGACCACACTGATCGGATGAAGGGAAGTAGACCAGGTTATGTGCTCAGGGCAAAATTCAGAGCAATTAGCATGACAACAAAATCAGTATCTCTTCTTCTATTTCTTTCTAACTCTCTTTTTAACCCCTATTCCCTATTGCATAACACCTTCCCCATGAACGCTCCCCACGTCACGATCACTGCCTAATTCCTGTGTGCTTATATACCAATCACTTTCGTCGATTTGCAAAAGAAAATGTCATACGAAGGTGAGAATTGCCATGTTTCAGGCCTAAAACATGATATACTGCATGCCATCAAACATCGAGGAAATAACTATTCATGGGGTAAATGAATTCACAAATCCTTTTTTTAATAAGGCGACAGAGAGCTGTTCCAATTCCTTGGTAGCGGAATAAGTTCACATGTATTCAGAATAGCTTTGGCATTTTTAAAGACTATATTAATGGGAATATAAATTCCGACGTCAGTGCCTTTTCAAATTTACTGCACTTCAATCCGTCGCATTCCGCACCCTTTCCACCATAGCACGGTCATGACGATGAAAGGGAAACGCCCCATCCCCTTAGTGGTACAGGCACAACGTACTTAGAGTTGTTATATGAAAAAAAAAATCTAAATCACATCTTGACTTGAGTTTAAGTTCAAATGGCAAATATCAGATTAATTTCAGAAATGCTTTGTTTTTTGAAATCACAACGATGACCCTACCCCTCACCCTCCCCAGCACTGCACGCGCCCCTCCTTTTTTTTTTATCGGGAAGAAGTGCATACCACAGACGTGCAGATGCCTTCGCAAGCTCCTGCGTTTGTCCCCTCATACCCTTTGCCCCATTTTGATTTACACCCATGGTCTCTCGCACCTCATTCCTTCGTGTTTCCCCTCATGTATGTTACAAGTTTAATTATCCTCAATTTCATCAGGCATTGATGCATTGCTGCTAAAGTACATAATAAATCAAGTTCGTTCAACTGCAGTTGTTTCTCTATTCCCCGAAATCGTAAATTTCACTACTACCACGTGCAAATGTGGTGTCGGATTTTTCAACCTTTCTTGCACTGTTTGTACTTTTAATCATTAATGTGAGGAACAACATATTTATCATGTTCGTGTCCATAGCAGATCCTTCTTTTTATGCCGTTAAAAAACAATTTGAATATAATTTCATTTCTTTTGAATGACACTTTGTGGAAATGAAACCAAGGTGTTTCAAACTGCATATGAAAACTTTTGCCCAAATAATGTCATGTGTTATATAGAGACTCAGCTTTTCGCTCTGCAAATGAGATGGAAATAGCCAAGTATTGATAATAATTCATGGAATTTAAGAAAGAAATCCTTAAAACACCTTTTTGAGATTTAAAACACCCTTTTAGGGGTCATTTCCTCAGAATATACTTTATTTTCAATCTAATGTAAGAAAATCTGAGCTTTTATACTTATTTTCGCACTTTCTTTTTCTAAAATGATCAGAGCAACAAGATATTAAGCGAATGCAGATTCTTTTGAAGGTTATGCTTTGGAATAACTATTTTCATCACTAATGTGTAATATGTTTGTCGAAACGGCACAAACCTAAAGTATTTAGCCAAAAAAATAATGCAGAGGCAAGATATTTAGACTTGATTTGATCATCGCCATTTGATAATGGAAATCAAGCTTTAGAGGCAACTTTCCCTCAAAATTCCATCCCGTTTACATCCGCATCATTCATCTCCCACCAGACTCTCACAACATGAAATCGCCCTAGGGGTTGGTGCGAGAGTAGTATTGAGTATGATGGTATACAAGTCGGAACATGCATTGAATATTACATGAAATAATGTAATTGACTGATATTAGCACAATTATGTGCATACATGAATGTTTTGTTTTGTCTGCCGAATTGTTCTTTTTTCTTCTTGCATTTTCCTCTATTTCCCACTTCAAATACTCGAAATTTACACCCGTTTTCAAATCATTGGTTTATTATTGATTTTTTTTTTTAAATCTCGGCAATAATGCTAAAATGCACATGGTTTCTCATTTTAAAAACGTCTTAAATATATATATATATATATTGCGCTCTGTACTGTTATCAGCATTAGTAGTTTTCATTTCAACAAATAAACATTGTCATCAGTGTTGCAAATATCTTCGGTTTCGGGTCTTCCTTAAAAACCTTAATCCTTTGGTATAATCAGATCCAGAGTAAACACCATTTCGAAATAAAATCATCACCATGAAACATTGTACAGTACACACTGAAAAAAAAAAAAGGGTCAATTTCGCACTCTGCATATGTAACACCAGGAGCTCCTTAATGGGTGCAGCTTTGCACCCAAAGAACCATTATGCACCATTAATGCTTGCAGTGAGCTACATTTCGCGCCCTTAAGGGTGCATGCAGAATACCCTTTAGGGAAGGCGCAAATTCGCACCCTTTTGGATAAAAAAATGTTTGCACCATTTACGGTGCATAATTGCACCTTCAAGGGTGCAGATGGTCATTTCCGGGTGCAAACAAATAGAAAAAGGGTACATCTTTGCACCTTTTTCATGCACTGTGCAGGATTGCACCCAAAAAAGGTGCTGCTATTGTTGCATTTGGGGTGAAAAACTGCACTCTTTTTTCTTAGAGTGCATGCACATGAAACAAATGAACTCGTGACAGTAATTTTCACTCCCAAAGTCCATCCCTTACAGATCAGCATCTTTCATTCCCCACTAGACTCTCGAACAACATGACGTCGCCCCAGGGGGATGGTGCAAGAGTATTATCATACGAGGTATCGGGGTGGTGTAGTGTTGCGTCTAGGAAATGCAAATGTCACGGGGAAAACTGATCGCAATCACTCAACATGGCGCGTCATTTGAGGGGTATGTGTCGGCTTGAATGTTCACGAAGCCGAGCTGAGTAGCATCATTCGATCAAAGATAAAGGGTGTGCGAAATTGGGAGTTATCGCTACTTGGATGCCAGGGAAAATGTAGATATGCTTAGAAGTAAGCAACCAAAGAATTAACCTACGGTTTAGGAAGCTATTTACGTTATTGGACTATGGTTACAAAAAGGCAGTAGATGGATGTCGAGATTGGAGAAAATACGAACAGAATCGTGACAAGAAAGGAGATAAAACGACGCCTGCTAGTTACAGAGATAGATAGGAGGAGGAACAGGAGCAGGAGCAGGAGGAGCAGGAGGAGGAGGAGGAGGAGGAGAGAGAGAGAGAGAGAGAGAGGGGGGGGGGGGGGTTGTGAGTCTTCAACTTGAAAATATCACTTCTTTAAAAAGACTTTGCCTCATAAGTATACACTTGTACGAGTGACATACTATTCACAAATAATGACTCACTATTATTTACACAGTTAAACACAAGTTTCATCTCCAAGTTATCCTTCACAAGCTGAACAAGCTGTGTAAATTTTCATATTTCTCAATTTAAAAAAAAAATCAAACCATTTGGGGCGAATTATCAGATTGTCCTACTTTACTCCCTGAAGTTTGTCGCTGAAAAATAGGGAAAGGGATTTTTCGAACACAGTTTCTTCAATTTCAACACTGACTAAGTATTTGTTTTGTGATAAGATCCCATTGCTAAGTGGTCAGACGTGTCATCTTTCCCTGAAATTTGATATCATTTTGATGTAGAAAACAAAGCGGTGGAGATAGATGCTATACCAAGATTAGCCGTGCCGTAAATGGGGATCTGGGTTGGCGGGAAGTCGGGTGAGTTTCTTCCATCAAAGCTGGGCAAACAATAAGCCATATTTGGTTACCCGAGATCCATGTTCTTTAATTTAAGATGGTGAGAAGGTGTGAGGATTCCATCTTAAGACTTCAAGGAGCAAGGCGCCAAACGCCAATGACCATTCTTGATTGGGATGTATAGGCGGGTTCACGCAAACTATGCGCACTTGTCTGTTCAGTCACTTAAAATATTATTCAGACCACCCCCCCCCCCCCCCCAAAAAAAAAAAAGAAAAAGAAAAAGAAAAAAATAAAACAAAAATCTCTTCAGTACTATGTACTGTTCTCCCAGACGGCCCTTCAAGCATATCATTACCCCGGCTTTAGCACGGTTACCGTAGCGCTCAGAGCATTCAAAGAATAAATCCTACAAGGTACCAACTTACTACACCTGGGTCGAGTGTGATAATACATGAATTGTATTATATTCACAAATCATTTTATCTTTCACTTAAACATGATAAAGTCGTCACGATTTGGGGGCTTCACAAAAACTATACATGATTTTTCGACGGATGCTTTTCATATTGTTATCAAACATTGTATTTTCTTTCATTAAATCATGCCTAGAATTTTGAAAAAGATTCACTTGTTGGATCCCACTGCCGGGGCGTAAATTCATGCAGATTAAATCACGGGATATGCATGGATATACGGAGAGGCAAACTGAAGCTCATAATAAAGCCAGGGGTTTCTGTGAAAGTCGAAGTCTCAAAGGGCTTTCGTTGCCGACATATTCAGGAGCTAAAATATCCAATTTTGGACCCGCCTTTGAAGTTTACCGCGCTCCGAGGAGCGATGCTCGTTGTCACGGCAACCGGTGAATATGAAGGGTGATATAAGGGTCACTTCCTCCTTTTTACGCTAGAAATGGCATATATTTGTTTATATTTCTTTAAAATTACAATTATTCATACTTTTCTGCAGTGTTCAACTTAGGATAGGAACCATTAAAATCATCACTGTTGTATGATGACGAATATTAATACAATAAAAGCTAAACGCAATGTTGATTCATTTTTATTGACCAACAGTATGTTTCCCACAGAAGTTATGTTCACCGAAAACTTATTCTATTTGTCTCTCAGTTCTGAATAGTTAGGGGACTCCTGTTGTTTCTGAATGTTACGATTGATTAATCCTGGCAATGGCGAACCTGAAACAGAATAACAAAAAGTGATTTTGTTATTGTTTGATGAAATAATGTTGTAAATTTTGTAGAAATCACGATGTACTTCATTCCATTGTAGGTAAATCTATACACTAATGTCATATTATAAGAATGTATTAAGGCAAATCGTTTTAAGCAACATTCATGCCATCGTTATTTGCTTTTATCTTTTTCCGATGTAGTTTACTCGTGCACAGATCTATTCTGTTGTTGTTGTTGTTTTAACCGCAAAGGGGTACACCCACTCTAACTCACAATTTATGCTGTTGTCGGTGTCTCCTATTAAGTCCGCCTGTTCTCATTCTAACGTCTTCATCACTATATACCATCTTTATTATTAGTGACCAGTATAATTATCGTAAAGTCCATTGTCATCACAAGCAGCAACATCGTCGGCGTTGTGATCATTAAAGTTCGTTTCAAGGTGACGATTTGTGTAACAATCATCATTAATCAGCATGGTCATCATCCCTCTCATCACATTTGTCATCATCTACCTCATTGCCCTCTTCGTCCTATACCTCCGAATTTCCTTAACCCCTCCTCCCCATCACCTCTCCAAAATATCCGCCATCTTGGTACGCCACTTTTAACTCCCATTGGTTACCTCAGGAGCCGCACGTGCTAATGAAACCTCATCTTGCTCGCTACCTTCCATCTATGTCCCGTTCAACTCTGATTACACAATCAAATAGGTTAGCTCTATTTATTCGCTCGTTTCGGGAACATACGGGGAAAAAAGGTTTAAAAAAAAGAAGAAGAAAAGAGATATCATTCCCCAGTTTTGGGAACAGACAGGGAAAACGGGTAAAAAAAAGAAGAAGGAAAGAGATATCATTCCCCAGTTTTGGGAACAGACAGGGAAAACGAGTAAAAAAAAGAAGAAGAAAAAAGAAGGAAGAAGAAGAAGAAGAAGAAGAAGAAGAAGAAGAAGAAGAAGAAGAAGAAAATAAATATCATCGTTGGTCTGGTCCAAGTTCATTTTCAAACATCAGTTGGTACTCTATCTATATGACTCGACGGCCTTCGGATTTCACATTAAAGATATATGGAGCGAACTAAGACAATGGAGGTGTCTTAATAATTACTGAGAGGAGGTAGTCATTTTTTACTCTCATCTATTCATGCATTTTTTTTTTTTATTTATTCATATCTTACCTTTCACTTTTTTGTTTCCTTTCGGTTCAGGAATCATTAAAGAAACCGAATGTATATTGTGTCAAACCGATTCCAGCAGTCGGTTACAATCTATCAGATTCTTGGTATCGACTCCCAAGAAACAGAATAAAGCGCATTATTTTGACTCCACAAGAACGACCTCCCCAACCTGTATATAAAAAAGGCCACTATATGGCTAATTATAATCACACACAAAAAAGAAGTTAATGAGTGCCGCCAGAAAATGTACACATCAGTTACCCTTCCCCTTCCCCTTCATCCTTCCTCCGTCCAAACTAACCCGCGTTTTGGTCTGTCCGTTCTCCTAGAAGCTCCTTGGTTATATTTGCTGGGTAATCCTGAGGGAAATACGGTGTTCCTTCGTGCTTCATCTTTTCTTCATCTTGATGGATTACGAGGAGTCGGTTGCCTCTGATCTCTTCTACCTCTCCCCCCATCTCCCCATTTTCTCACTTGCATCCATAACATCATCATCACCATCATCCTCACGGCTCTCTCTTGCCCGGTACATCAGCATTAGCTTTCCGTCATCATCATCGAATTAATAGCAATGTGAACGATCCGATTCTGTTGTCAGATATATGCATTGTCATGGGAAAATATAAAAGAGAAAAACATCTTTTCATAAGATGATGTACGGCTTGCTTGAGGAAAATAACGATATTTGAAAAGATAAAAAGAATAATTATTGTATAAGCTAGTTGTTTGGGCCTTTGGATATATTTGTAACGGTGGTATAGCCGTCTTTCCATTCCTCGCTCAAAGAAGGAGGGGAAAGAGAAAAGAAAACCCACTCATTTTGGGCAATATACATGAGTGCCCCCGCGAGCAACATCACCCAAGTTACGCTAGTGGTTGGCATGGCAACGCGATGTCTTCCCCTCCGGGCATTAGATGTTATCAGTTACCTTCGAAATTATTCTCCATAATGGTTTTTCTCTTATCATACATGGGGAGTATACGCGGGCGGTGTTTCTCTTCAAAAGACATCGCCTGTTTTTGGTTGTAAATGGAACGGTTAATTAGACGTTTCTGGGTCATGGCATAGCGTGTCTTACATCTTCCTCCTCCTGATCAACCATCTCCGATCCCTCGGGCAGACCACCAAACTTCAATCTCATGCGTGAGCGATGTACCAACAACCAAATATCAGATCCAACGGCACCCCTGCTCCGAAGGTGCTGGCAAATAAGGTACAGATTGGAGAATGAAATGTCAGCATCTCGATCGAAGCATTCCGAATTCTAACTGTAACTTTTCAACAAACCATTCTTTCTTTCTCTTGTACCATGTGTACCTTTGCAGAAATCCTCGAATAAGCTGTTTGCATCCTGAAAGTCCTGCTAAAGGAAAGCCAGAATACTTAGGTCAAATCGAAATAAAAAAATAAAATTTGCTCTACAAAATATCTTTTTCGTAAAAACATATAGAAGCTATATACTAGATGAAAAGGGAAGGCAAGATCCAACTGGGAAGAGAACATTAAGATCTGGAGTGGAATAACACTGCAATGATTCACTAGATTTTTTTTTAAAGCAGAGAAGTTTGGAAAGTTTACATTACAACCAACATCCGAGCTGGGAGAAGACGCAATGTGAATGTTCGAAAGATAATCGTTCTTATATCTGTATTCATGCTAGGTTTTTACTTATTTCAGTTGTGCTCATTCTCATCCGTTTTTCCTCTCTTTGGTTTTCACCCTTCTGTCCCCCAACTTATTTTGCAGTTATCAATAAAACTTCACTTTCTAATCTGCCTTTTATTTAAGCTTCCCTTTTTCTGTAATTAAAAAACGCCATCTGTAATCGACACTTCCTTAACATGGAGAATGTCTCGAAAGCATGTCAGACGAGCTTAATACGGCGTCAGCAAATGCTGCCTGAGGGAGCCGTTGTCATATTAGTTTCATAGTTACAGAGTAATAAAAATCAGTTATGTAGTTTTTATTACTTAAAACTGCTCCCTGGAAATCGAAGAGACTGTATTTTTCTTAATCGATAGTTATTCATGTGATGATTTTTTTTTTCAAGATGCATTCGACAACGCAGCAACGGAAATGTAGAGTCTGAGAATTTAGTTTAGGGAATGAAACATTACCGAAAAGATCATCTCATTGTACAGACTCTAAGAAAAGTTCATATTGATACGAGAACCAATGGAATACCAGTATTTGAGAACTTGTAAAACTTTTCTTTCCATTTACAAAACCCCAAGTTCACATTTAAATGCCTCGAGAAAAACAATTCTGGAATACTTTCTAATGATTCTGAGAACTTGTTAAGCACTCCAATACATTTACAAAGCCAAATGTTAACATTCTAAACCTTGGAAAACAACATCGTTGTAACCACTTTCATTCGCGTCGCTATACTGCCTTCCTCATTCTCCTGAAATGATACCTAAATTGGTGGCGGACTATTTTGAGCCGAGACAGTGGTCAATTTTCATTTTGATCGGTTTGTCCCTCATAGGGTTAAATCGGTATTGGCGCCTCTTTCATTAGTTGACAAACACGTTCCACTTTAAAACTGAACGATGCACCACCGTCCCATGTGGTTATGTGGTGCCACTTGAAACAGTTTAAAGGTAGAGCATATTTTTGGCATCTAAAAGAAAATGTATTGCCTCGTGTATATCTCTTAGAAAAAAATTGTATTCAGCGTTTAGCAATAACTATATATTATGACAAAGTTCCAATAACTATAACAAGGACCATCTACCCAGAAAATTGCAATTCTATGGGAGTTTTAGTACCTTTACAGTTTGACCTGAACACATAAGAAAATAATATGGATAATCTATACCCATTCATTCCAAAGAAGGAAACATATATTTCCTGAAAAAGTAATTCTTTTACAATTTATATAATTCACACATTTTTAGCCTCCTCAATGTCTTTTGAAATGAAGACTATATATTTTATGTCAATATATCTTGGTCAAACTTTGAACAGTCCAAAATTTCATTTTTTACTGCTTACACTTCTACTCTAAATATAAAGTCATTGCCATCACATCACATACAGAATAATCTGCATTTGAATCTGGACACATCTGGACACAAAATTAATGCTGACACTTACAGAGAACAACAGCAATATCTGTATTTAAGCCGTTGGATGGGTGTCGCCATGTTAAACTCTGATTGCTTCAGGCGAGAGACGTGCAAAACGGAAAGAGGTAAGACATTAGTAAGAAGACATAAAGACGAAAGACAAGCCACTTGTTATTTATAAGCAGCGAGAGGTATTCTAATTGATTGAGGTCACTTTCAAGTCTTCGTGTCTGGAGGAATTCGAGAGATATGTGTTAAACACCCAGACACAAACACGCCACAAATGAAAACAGCAATTATCTGCTGACGAGTTTCAGCTTTGTTAAGGTTATTTGATTATTTCGACTTCAAATTAGTTTCTGAAATGAAAACGCTTTAAACGGAACGCTATATCTGAATACATTGTCTCACAATGATGAAGCTTGATAGAACAATTTTCATAATGATGAAGATTATGATGAAAAGTATAATAGCACAATCAAGAACATTAGAAAAAAGTTGTTACAGATTTTTCATTAACAGTTGCGTGTTCAGTGTTAAGTCAATGATACATCAGCGGTTATATGTTTATTGCCTGCGATGTGTAGTATCAATATGAATTTTATGCACAACTTTGATATAAAATGGTGTTATGATATTTCATCTGATGAAAGTTTAGATGGCTTCAACAATCAAGTATCGCTGAAAAGAAAAGTCTGTAATTTTCACCATTTTGTTTTAAGATATCGGGGCCAGCGACATCAAGTACAATGCATTTTATTTATACTGACTCTGAAAGTGCAGTTAATGAAATCCATATCCGTTTATCAACGATTATGGAATGGTATAGCTTGAACCCGTATAGCGAAATGTTGAAATGAAGTAAAGGAAGAGAAACTGACCTCATTACCAAAAATGAATAAAAAGATATTGATATATAGGAGATATATTCCTGTATTATCCGGTCAAAAAGTACAGACGCTGACCGAGAGGTAACGTCGGTCTTTGGTCAACTCTTGAAATTATACACCGTGAGGAAAGCATCCCAGTGCAAGGGAAATTCGTTAAGCAGCACCGTTAACATTGCCAAATCTTGATCGTGCGCTGTTTGAGTTTCGTTTGCAGGAGAGGGAGGCAGAGAGAGAGAGAGAGAAAGAGAGAAAGAGAGAAAGAGAGAGAAAGAGAGAGAAGAAGAGAGAGAAAGAGAGAAAAAGAAAGAGAGAAAGAGGGAAAGAGAGAAAGAGAGAGGAAAGGAAAGGAGGGCACCGTTTTCGAAAATTGGCAAGGAACGGGAATACGAGAAGAGCGAGAGAGGGAAGAAGAAGAAGAAGAAGAAGAACAAGAAGAAGAAGAAGAAGAAGAACAACAACAAAAATTTGAAGTCCCCAATAAGAGGAAGCAGTGGGAAAGATCTTCTAATTGAAATTCATACGAGAGAATCGATAAAATTTAGGATGAAAGGAGAGATGAGATGTACGCGGAATGAAACGAGTTACATCCTCACATAATCCCACAATCATCTCCAAATTTACCCTCATCGATGAGTCAGAAGAAGGAGGATGAGGATGCAAATAGCTCCCAAGGAACGACCAGGCTAGATCAGCAGGGGTAATGACTTGTACCCCCGCGGTGGGGTAACGGTGATGATGCGGCTCCTGGGTTTTGGGCAGTGGCGTAGCTTATAAGAGTGGGGTGCGGGCCCGGGTGCGGGCATGTGCCCGAAATCAAGTGGCAAAGAAAGATGGAAGAAGAAGAAGAAGGAGAACGAGAAGAAGAAGAAGAAGAAGAAGAAGAAGAAGAAGAAGAAGAAGAAGAAGAAGAAGAAGAAGAAGAAGAAGAAGAAGGAGAAGAAGAAGAAGAAGAAGAAGAAGAAGGAGAAGAAGAAGAAGAAGAAGAAGAAGAAGAAGAAAGAAGAAAGAAGAAGAAGAAGAAAGAAAGAAAGAAAGAAAGGTAGAAAGAAAGAAGAAGACCCCGAAGAAGAAGAAAAGAAGAAAAAGAATGAGAAGAACAACAATTAGGAGAAGAACAAGAAAAAGAAGAAGATGGTGGTGGTGGTGATGATGATGATGAATGATGATGAGGATTATGATGAAGAGGAGGAGGAGGAGGAGAGTCGGAGGATAGAAAGAGATGCTACAACCCCCACATCCCCCTTACTGATAGCGTTGCTCCTTCATATTTCATCCACCGAGTAATACCGGTGCCCCATCTATGTGAGGAACCAAATCACGCCATTGCTTATGTGGACCGCTTCTTCCATGCCTCATGGGGATTATCATTTTTGAGGATGGTGAAAGAGACTCATTTTTCGATATGTTTGAGGCCCTACCTGCAGCTGAATGTCTTGTTACTCAAGATGCCGCTAGCATGAATGTTTCATTCAATCACTTAAAAACAAAACAGTACGAACTACAAAACAAAACATAACAACAAAATGCTACAGCCAACAGAAAAAAAAATAGATAACACATTTCAATCGTTATTTGATCCTTACGATCAAAGTGAAAAGAGTACGAAAAAGGAAAATAAGAAAATCAATGAAATTGATGGAAATTTCTCTGTACATAGATGAAGAAGAAGGTGGAATGAGAATAAGAAAGAGGTATGAAATGGGAAGAGTAGTGTGCATAAGTTCAGATCTATGAGGACGAAATGAAGATGAAAAGAAAAAGAGTAGGGAAAGATGATGAAAGATAGGATTTAGATTAGGGAGATTAAAGAACAGGGGAGCGTTTCATCAAGAGTTTTGTCGGTGAAAATCACCGACAAATGTTATAAGCCACTGAAAATACTTGTATCTGATTGGCTGAAAGCAAATTAGTCGGTGAAAACCACCGACTAATTGTTTCATGAAACGCCCCCCAGATATAATATGTTAAATGAAAAATATCTCTAAATTCTTTCGTTTATGTGTCTTCAAAGAGATTATTTCAAGTTTTCATGCATATACAATTGAAATTATATACCTGCAGATATCTGGTTGGTCAACTTATAAAACGATTATATAAAGAAGAGTGTAACTCGAGATATGGTATTTTGCTACATTTTTTTTTTTTTTTTTTTTTTTGGCAGTTATGAAAATGTACTCAAGTATTGACAGGTTCGATTGTTGCCCAATAACGCCCAATTCACAGGGAGATGGCGCCATTGCACATTACATGGCGTACACATGAAGCTCAAACACAAAATTAGTTTCTTCCTTTTTTTCTCTGTCCTCGTTTTCTCCCTATTCTTAGGATTGCTACAGACTTTTGGAAAACGATTACACCGTTGGCTTTCTTGATCACTGAACACAATTCCACAATGACAAGAAACATGGCAAAGACATTGAATAGAAAATCCAGATGAAATAATAATAATGTGGTTCACAGACAAAAAGCACAAGTGAATGAAACTTGCATGAAAATAAAATGCAGGCAGGAGAGAGAGAGAGAGAGAGAGAGACAGAGAAAGGGAGAGAGAGAGAGGGAGAGAGAGAGAGAGAGAGAGAGAGAGAGAGAGAGAGAGAGAGAGAGAGAGAGAGAGAAAGAGAGAGAGAGAGAGAGAGGAGATGGAGGTGTTAATAGACAATTATCTTATGCGTTTTCCCCATTTTTCAGTTAAATGGAGATCCACAATCATTGTCGAATCGGATCTCCATTATGGTTTTACATTATATTTTAGCATTTAGCATTTATTCAGGGACAAAACATGCACAAAACCATAAATGAATCACAAGAATATAACATCTCTCGGATATGTCTATAACAATACATTACATGACAACCAAATAATTTCCAATCCACTTGTATTTGCGTACTACTGTATTTCAATTGACATCTCTTCAATAATTATTCTTCATTTCATCCAGATCATTGCAGTGGACGAGCATGCCGATCAATTATTGTTCATTTGAAAACTCATTACTATGGTAACGTACGTACTATTGTTGCTCTCAAGTTGGAATGGATTGTTCACGTGACAGGCTTCTCCACAAAAAATAGGCTACTTTCACCATCTCTTAAAAATGCTTCTCATTGTGATGTGACTTAATACTTATATTTGATATGCTGTATGTTTTTTAATGCTTAAATTGATGTAATGCTTTAGATTTCAACAGCTTCATCTTACATCTTCATTAATCCATTTCATTTAAACTTTTATATAATATGATTTATTTTTCATTTCGTCCATTATTACATATTTTGTTATGACCAAACAGAGCCCTGAGGGAGACCAGTTTGTTTTAATGTCAGCATTTCTTGTATCTTGCCATTTTTATCCTGAAATACTTATGTTTTGTATTATGCACTATTATCTGTTATGCTATTTCATTTGTTTTGTTTTGTTTTTGCTTTTGTTTGTTTTTTGCTGATCAGGCCACAACTCTTTATGAATATTCGAGAACGTTTGTTTTTTGCTGATCAGGCCACAACTCTTTATGAATATTCGAGAACGAATAAATAAATGAATGAATAAATAAATAAGTATACTTCTACACGTAAATTCTCCTTAAGGTATAATCGCCTTCTCAACATGCTATTCTGTTTTCCCTCCGCTTTCTTTACTCCCATTCCTTTTGCTGTTTTTTTTTTGTCTTCACTAAACGAGAGAGGGGGAATAAGAAGAGAAGGAGGAGGAGAAGAAGAAGAAGAAGAAAGAAGAAGAAGAAAAGAATGAAGGAAAGTAAGAAAGAAATAAGAAGAACAAAAGGAAGAAGAAGAAAGAAGTAGTAGATGAAGAAGAAGAAGAAGAAGAAGAAGAAGAAGAAGAAGAAGAAGAAGAAGAAGAAAGAAGAAGAAGAAGAAGAAGAAGAATAGAAAGATGAGTGATGTATTCCGTTTGTTAAACATAAGCTCAAAATACTGTATAAATAAACAGAAAGGACTAGATCAGAGGCAAGTAAGAATAACGATTTAACTAGAAAAGTGATCATTTGGCCGTGACATTTTCCAAAACAGACAAAGAGAGGTATATAGAGAGGGAAAGAGGGAGGGAGGTGGAGTGAGAAAGAGAGGAAAAAGAAAAGGCACGTGGTGACTATGACTATGCTACAAGGGCATGATATGAAAATCTATGCGGGTATTCATAATTCAACCTTGCAAGCTATGTAATGACTATCATACGATAACAAGACTTCCTGGCGTATTGTGAAGCTCTTAGATGAGAAGGAATAAATAATATAATGCGCGTCCTTGTTTGATGTGGTTGATATGCAAACATTCCTCCCATCATTTTATCATGCTTACTGTATACAGTACATTGTCTTATGGGAAAACTATAACATGAAAACTGGCATCGAAATGGAATGTTGAAAGATAAATTTTCGTCAAAATTCATTGCAACGAAAATATTCACATGATTATCGATTTTCTCAAATGAATTGCAATAGCTAGTCGGGAGTAAATATTAGTCCAGACAAATTGACATCTTGATAAATGCTTGGTTAATTTCGTATTCCTAGAAATCTCGCAAAATTATTCCAGAAAGATAATGACGCATGAACCATTATGTCCCATTATCACAATTAAAATCCCATTCACCAGAGTTCAAACTCAAGTTAAAACGCCCAACATCCATCTTGTTCCCATGGCAACGTCACGCCGCTTTGCTCTTGGTGTGCTCAACGATTATCTAACTCCGTATGAACATGATGCACGCTGAAAGCAAGTTAAAGGGTGTGACAAATAGGTACCAATGTAGGGCTGGATCCATGCAAGAAAAGGTTCATCGTCATTTTCAGGTGTATATTTTACCCCCAAAATTTACCGATAAGCTAAAAAAAAAAAAACACACACACCCAAAACAAAATACAAAAACCCAAAACAAACAAACAAACAAACAAAAACAAACCAAGAAAAAAATAGAGAAAAAAGAAGGTCCTCGGTTTCAAAATGGGGAGGGTGCCGCTGGGTTTCAAGGGGGGGGGGGGGGGGAGGGGCGCTGAGATTCAAAAGGATGACCGCGGCTGCCCCATGGATCCGCCCTGCAATTTTATTTTCACTCTTTGCATGTTTCATTTTTCTCAAAATATTTTACGTTACCTTATCGTCTGTTCAATTCAGTAAAACATTTAACGCTATTAATTTTATCTTTGTCACTGCTTAAACCTGTTTGAGTGAATGAAGCCATGATAGGCTAAATTTCAAACGTTTAGGTATATTTGTCTGTTTTTATTTTTATCTCACTTTATCAATAATATAAAATCTATCTATCTATTTATCTATCTATCCTATACCTTTAAATAGATGCTGATAAGTTGACTTCAATTGAGTATTATTCGCTGACCTGATAAAAAGCAATGCTTTTTGCTCCGTCAAGACACATGTTGATGAAGCGATATTCCTCTCCCATTGTGACTTTAATTGGGCATGAAGAGCAGTTTCCACTTCCTAAAAAATAACGATGCGAGATCCATTACGCACGCATCAGTTACGTTGATCAAAATATACATTGTGCATTGTTGATGATGGTGCACATTTCGACATGCATGCCGCAAAAGAATGGCATTAAAAATTGGGCAGTGGAAATGGCGCCTTTAAAGTCAAACGGCGCGCGCAGTACATTTCCTGCAGGGCAAAATTGCATATTGATGACATTAGCTTGTTGGGTGCTTCTTGCCAACGAACTGCACATCACCTTTTTCATCCGAATATCACCATGAAGAGCCTATTGTCCGTTGATTGTGTTTTGGATGCATTCTTCAATATACATACATTTAGAAAGCCGCGACGGGTGTGAAAAAGAAAGGTTTCTTTTTTTAATTGCTGGCAACATACAACATTTGAGTTTTAATTCAAAGGATCCAAGTTTATATTTTATGAAAATATGCAAATTCTTATAGTTTTGAAGTCGTAAACGCCTCTTGTCTACAACTGGGAGATTTAAAAGAGGGAACATCCTATAGTTCTACTCGTAGTTCCCATGGTTACCAGACGGAACGGATGAGACAGCAATACCTGTGCAGGTAATTGTAATTTCATTTTCTGTATCAATATCTGATAAAAATATCATTTTGATATTCAACAGTAGTTAAAATTTTCGTTACTGTGAATTTATGACTGTGTTAACGAAAAGATGTTATATTTTATTTCCATAAAGCACAAAACAATAAAACATTTATACATATCAAATACAGTGCTACATATTCAGCTATTTTATTTTTTGAATTAATTTGGTTTATCATTTAAATCTTGTCAGGTTCAGGAAGGTGGTATTTTCATGGGATGTTATGACAGAGTGACAATTTTGTGGGTTCACCCCAAACATGCTTTCAGCTATAGAGTTCAATTTCTATTCGTTACCACCACTATCACATTGGACTTGATGAATTCATCTGAGATGATTACATTGATGATTATCATACTCACCTCTATCATTTTTACCATTTTCTTCATAATCTTCATCATCTGTTTCATCATCAATGTCGTCATCCATGATCATCACCGTCATTTCAGTTATCAGACATCGTCATCATCGTTGTTGTCGTCGTCATCATCATCATCACCATCATCATCATCATCATCATCATAATCATCATCATCATCATCATCATCATCATCATCTCCTTTGCATCTCAATCTCCACAGCGAACATGAATATAGTCTTTTCTAATTCCGTATTTTCAAAATTATGATTAAAGTAAATCGCTATTTGAATGACATTATGACTTTCAGCATAATGATAGCAATACACAAAGACATTTAATTAGTATCATTCTTGGCGGACAGTGGGTGTTATCACGCCCCTTCACTTCGTCGAGGGGGGGGGGGGGTGTAAAAATATGTAAAATACTCTTTAGGAACAGAAGTTTTCTCAACTTTGCACTGTCACACAGGGATCGAATCTGAAAGGGGATAGGGCCTATCAGAATTGTAACAACTGAACCTTTAATTCCCTCTCGGCATGCTCGGGAAAGCTTCCATATTATGATTACGTAACTTCTGAAACTTAAGAAGATGGGCTACTTGTACTATGAAGACTGTGAAGACCTTTCAGCATAATGATAGCAATACACTTGTTCATTATTTTAGAGTCCAAGTACGCTGAATACTAAATCCCCTAAATCGTATCCTCTTTCCCAATGCACAGACTGCATGCAGGTAGTAGAACCTTTTGGGTCTAAGTATTATGTTATAAAGAATGCAATTTCTTAGTGAAAATTATAGATTTCCTCGAAAATTATATGTAGCATGTGTAGGGATAGTTCTATTACCTTTTAACTTAGTTCAGGTCTGGTATGATAATAAAGTCAAAATAATTCCATCATGCTGACGGTATTATTTCCATAAGCCTACCCCATAAAAGAAAGGAAAACAACAACAACAAACAAACAAAAACACAAAAACAAGAAACAAACAAAAATGTAAAGTAAAAACTTGTTCAACACTTGACGAAGCTTTTAACCAAACATCGTAACTTTCCCATGTAGTGTGTCCGTGAGTGTGTACGTTTTCAAAACAATTTCACGAGTAACTGTCGTATTTACATAATACCTGTATGATAATCACGATCATATAACCCAGTATTTTCTGAGAATGTTATTTGTTAGCAATTTAAACATTTTCCATGAAAATACATTTACACAAAACGCACTCAGCCAACAAGCTTCCGAGAGTTAGACTCTTTTAAAAATCTTTAGGGTCCGTTCCTCATAATGCCTGAATCTTTCCAACTGCTCGTTTCTAGCAGCAAATTAACCCACGTTTTCTACTGAAGCCGGGTAGCCAGTCCCTTTATCTAGTCTGTGCATGGGGATATGAAAAATCAGCAGTCGGCGGGTTAATTAAGTCCTTGGGAAGCGCATAGAGACGTTATATCATAATGTTATTTGCGCTATACAAGAACTGTGTATTATTATCATCATTATTATTATCATTATCATTATTATTATTATTATTATTATCATTATTATTATCATTATCATTATTATTATTATTATCATTATTATTATTATTATCATTATTATTATCATTATCATTATCATTATTATTATTATTATTATTATTATTATTATTATCATTATTATTATCATTATCATTATTATTATCATTATTATTACTATTATTATTATCATTATTATTATTATCATTATTATTATTATCATTATTATTATCATTATTATTATTATCATTATTATTATTATTATTATTATTATTATCATTATTATTATTATCATTATTATTATCATTATTATTATTATTATTATTATTATCATTATTATTATTACTATTAAGTTTAATCTACGTAGAATTTTTGTTTTACTTGGTTTGTAAAGACCTTTGACGAACGCGGTTCATATGCAGCACTTACGTTGTTAAGTTGTAGCAATTTCGTTGATAAAGACTATTGACCTTGATCAAACTACAATAACGCACGATCGCTAATATGCTTTTGTATTCAACGATATACTTTCTATACCACCAACCGTTACCTAGCGACAAGGTTGTGGCGCCAATTTGATAAATGACATTTCGTGAAAGGCTTTCAGGTATTATGGTATTCAGTATTGAGCATACTTTTGCATTCTCTCTTATGACATGTCTGACGTGCACTCGGTATATTCTACGATTTTGTGAGGGATGAAATTCAACTGGATTGTTTCTGTTATTGTATGATAATGATGATAGCAATGACAGTGAAAATATTAATCATAAAATGATAATGATGTGGTGATGAGGATGATGATGGTGACATAGTCATACGGGCACATTTTGCCGGTGTGTGTGTGTGTGTGTGTATGTGAGGGTGTGCGTGGGGGGTTACTCACGCTTCGTGCCCGAATAAAAAAAAAAAAAAATCATCTTTCCAGTTTATAAATTGAGATGTTGTTAAAGAGCGAAAAGAAGGGGTGACGATTGTCCGGGGAGGGAAGGGGGGGGGGGGGGGGAGGAGAGGAAGGGGGAGAGGAGGTGGAGGAGAGGGGCTGCATCCCCAGACCATTTCTTGGCCTTGTATACTCCTTTCATTGGTATATGATGATGATGATGACGATGAAGATGATGATGGTGGTGATGATGATGATGAATATGATAATGATGGTAATGATCATGATTGTGATGATGACATTGAAAGTGTTTTTTTTTTTTTTTGGGGGGGGGTATCCGAAGTATCTTGTATGATTGGATGTGTCTAATTATTAACACATCAATAATAAGTTACAAAGAAGATACTTTGTTAAAATTATCATTTCGAAGGATATTGTCGTTTCAATGGTTATATTACAAAAATATCCCATGTTTTAGCATCTATATATAGCACACTTGGAATCGAGTTATGCTATCTGAGCTATGTAGAGGCACAGGAGTCGTTCGCAATGGAAAGATTGAGGTAGTCCCAGACGGAAGCAGTGGGGAGAACATTCCTGTTAGTCGGCAGACGGCTGGACCGGGAGCCTGGCCGGTGAGGCCATCTCCTAAAAAGGTGACTTTCAATGAAATATTTTCCATTTCATTTGTATATCAAAATGCTTCAATTTTCATTTATAAAAATTTAGTGAAAATTCCGGCGCGCACGCAGCCGGGGGGGGGGGGGGGGGGGGCGTCGCCCCCAAACGCCCCCAAAAAAGCTTGAGCGAGAAGAGAAAAAAAGTTAGAGAAAGTAAGTAGAGAAAGAGCAGACAGGGAACGGTAACAGGGAGTGGGACTCCCCCCTGCACCCTTGCCCTATATGGAGCTCTCTTTACGGGTTCAGTATATATTTCGTGCGCCCACCCCCCCCCCCCCCCTTGAAATCCTATCTACGTGCCTGGTGGGTGGTAAGAATGGTCGCGAATCGCTCTAAGGCCGAAAGAAGTTTCGAAAATATCATCCATTTCTAATAATTTTGTTTTTAAATTTCCAAAAACCAAATAACTAGTCATTCAAACTATGTTGCCTTGCATGTTTTGGCACCCAGAAAACCTTTGCTTCTATTGCTCAACATTAATCTCCATTTATCTCTCTAATTTTACAGGCTCGGTCAAAGACTATCAATGGCAGATTCACATTCAAAGAGAGATGGAACTTGGCATACGGTATGTAGTAATATAAATCTATAACTGTCATTATACCCATCACTCCCTGAAATAGCATTTAATGCAAATAATAGAAGGTACAAAAAACCCCTTAACAAATGCCTGATCTGTCCTGTAGTTTTATACAAACTGTATCGTAATTGTATTTTGTGCCCCTTATGAAAACTTTAGTGGCTTTTTAAAATGTAATAATTGCCAGAGATATGACCTATATCATGCATTATCTGCCCCTGCTCCAATACCTTTCTTACACCTTTGCCTTGTTTATGCTTCGGACTTCGCCTGGTTCGTTCTTGCTTGGTTAAAGACGTACTGTAATTCCGTTCATTATATTCAACTGCGCACAATGGTAAAGTGAGAAAAGTAATACATAAATAAAAAAAATCACTCGCCTATAAATATACCCATACACTTCGAAATTACAGGGAGCACGTCGGAATCCTTGCCCGTACGTCCACTTGGCATCCCTCGGGCTACCTCGCCTACCGAGTCGGTCAAGCAAGCAAAAACAGAGAACGATGTCAAGTTCAATGTTCTTTGGAGTCATTACATGTCGACGTCGTCCGAATCATCGTCCACTCCGTCATCGCGAGATTCGGCATCGTCACCATTGCCGCCTGGGTCGTCGCTGAGTCTGGACGAAATAGCTGGGCCGTGGGAAGATGATAACGAGAATGCATGGGTAAGTTATCAAAGCTGTCACTATCATCATCATCATCATCATCGTCATCATTCTTCACCTTCTCCTCCTTCTTTTCTTCTTCTTCTTCTTCTTCTTCTTCTTCTTCTTCTTCTTCTTCTTCTTCTTCTTCTCCTTCTTCTTGTTTTTCTTATCATCATCATCATCATTATTATTATCCTCACTATTATTATCATTTTTATTATTATTATTATTATCATTATTATTATTATTATGATTATTATTATTATTATTATAATTATTGTTGTTGTTGTTGTTGTGCTTATTCAGTTATTTATTTATCCATTGATTTATTCATTACTTAATCCACTGATTGATTAATAAATTCATCTATTCGCTTTCTTCATTGTTAACTTACTGATGTCTATTCGTTTATTTGATTTGATTATTCCCTTGCTCATGCAGTGCGAGATACTCACTTTTTTTTTTAAAGTCTCTTATCGTTTTCCTTCGTCCAATATATTCTTGGCACTCTGTGCATGATATTTCCTTATCATATTCTTCCATTGTATCCCTGGAACGATTTATTGATTAGTAGTTACCTTGCAGCAATGTTAATCTTCTGCACAAATGGGTCTGCACAATGCGACCACCTACTCTCAGCGCGACCTGCGAGCGAAAATTCGATACGAACACGATGTATGACGTCGCCAGGCGCTGCACGGCAACCTTGTCACGTGATCAAACAATATGGCGATGCCCATGGACTGAACTTTGCCGAGCAGAATTAGAAGTTATCAACAATTTAGAAATAGCTGTTTGTAAGGCACCCTTTGTCATCCCGTCCCATGTAATTACCTGAAAAGTGAAGGAAGGGAAAGAATTTTGATTGTGGAAGAAATTGTGTTCTGACAACTGAAAACAAAAGGCGACAAAGATATTTGAGTTTTGACTTGGAACGCGGAACCAGAGAAATCCGTTGATGCGGGAAGGTCATGGATCATACCCCTGCGGCTACCGGTATGAGACCAATCAATTAACGGGCGCGGCCGGGCCCAGCAGCTAACTTTAGCAGCGAGTTTTCTAACGTTAGCAACTTGATCTGCTGCAGGGATCTACTTACCCAGAAACATGTTCAGCCTACAACCAACTGTAGTTTCAAAGTCTTCCAATCCTGGTCTTTCATTACTGAGTCGAGGAATAGGAGAGGAAAAACAACAACATGGCCACAGAAAACTGGAAGTTTGCCTCGAACCAGAGGTAGAATTTACTAGAAACATCAATCATGAAATCAGCCATTACTGTTATTTTAGTACTTTACTTTAGCTATGTCTACTATTAGCCTCTTGTATCTATCCGTTTTTGGCAAGACTTCTTTTTGCGACAGCCACCCAACATGCAAGGTGTGTTTTTTTCTGTTAGCAAATTTGGGTGGCTGTCGCAAAAAGAAGTCTTTCCCAATTTTTTACCATCTGGTATTAGCCCATGTTCCTCCTGCAGTATTAAGGACATTGTTGTAACTGGTTATGCTTGCTTGACTTAGCCCTGTTCTCATTTTTATTTAGTTTAAACTTTAGCTTAAGCTAAGTTAAGTCTACTTGCTGAATTTAGATCAGAACTCATGCAATCATGAAGCATTTTCATTTCAAGAAGTGTGTGATGACAATACATTTGAATTTTGGTGAATAGACAAAATTTGTAAAATGGATACCATTTCTGAAATATGAAGATGCTGTGAGGAAAAAGATTGTCACATTATCATTGAATCAGAGGCTTGTGGGGTTTTTTTAAAATGAAATAAAGGCCCATTGTGTGCAATGGGCTTGTCCTGATTTTTTTTACCACCCCCCATCCCCTAAAAATTTTTTAAAAACACCAGGGGCTTCTTCGTGGAGCCATCATAAGTCTTAAGTTCTTTGAACCAATAGTTGAATAACCCATTTTACGAAAGGATTTACATGTATTTGAAGCCTTATTTGATATTTCAGAAATGGATACCATTTCTGAAATATGAAGATGCTGTGAGGAAAAAGATTGTCACATTATCATTGAATCAGAGGCTTGTGGGTTTTTTTTTTAATGAAAAAAAGGCCCTTTGTGTGCAATGGGCTTGTCCTTATTTTTTTTACCACCCCCCCTCCCCGAAAAAAAATTTAAAAACACCAGGGGCTTCTTCGTGGAGCCATCATAAGTCTTACGTTCTTTGAACCAATAGTTGAATAACCCATTTTACGAAAGGATTTACATGTATTTGAAGCCTTATTTGATTGCTTTTTCTTCTTCAATTTGGCAACACATGTATTTTTCTTATATTGCTTTATTTTTCTTTAAAAGAAACTCTTGTATATGCAATGAAAGAAGTAGAAAGTTTGTTGAGACAAAATGTCCCAAATTTGTTTTGATAAACTTTCCGTTTTCATCGTTTTGCCAATTTAAGGATTTTAGTGTTTTTTTGCTCTAAAAATTTTCAGCATCAATGACAAATGCAATCAAAATGGACAAGGCTTGTGCATAATTTTTCAGTTTTTCTGCTCATATATTTTTAATGTTTTAGGGCTCTGCATCATGAGTTATTAGGCCAAACCACACAATGTGGACCCACTGTCATCAATGGCGTAGCTAGGATTTCATTTTGGGAGAGGCGTTAGTGAGCACATGAAGGGCGCTCCATAGGGGGAGGGTGCAGGGAAGGGGGAATTTCCCCCTCGAGTGAGAAGCGCGGAATCTCTGACTTTTCTTGGTCACCGTTCCTTGTCTGCTCCCGCTCTTTCTATGTTTCTCTTACTTTTTTCTCTTTTCGCTCAAATTTTTTCTGGCATTTTGGAGAGGGCGACCACCCCCATCGCCCCCCCCTGGCTACGCGGGTGTCTGTCGTAAATGGGTTAACATGCTTTTCAGTGGGATGTCCGCAAATGTAGACTTATGATGGTTTTGAGAAACGGGCTCCAGGATTTTTTTATAGATTTTCCAGGTGGGCCATAGAAAGTATGTGGAAGGCCTTGTTTAATGTGTGCCCATTCCACTGATTCCATCCGTGACCTCTTCATTACTGCTGCTGTTCCCATTTTTTCCCCTTAAAGTGGTGTACATTCCCATATCCCATTCCCCTTCCTCTCGAGATTTACCTCCCCTTTTCCCTTTCAAGAGTAGATGTGTATTCCGACTTAATACTAGTGCATTCAACATTCACTCCATGTAAACGCTTTTCTCTTCCAAAGGATTATCACAACATACAAGGCCGCAGGTTCTACCTGCCTCCGTTGCAGCAGCATGCCTGGGCCAACGAGAAGCAGCAGGTCTCGCCCAGAGAGGTCCGGGTACACAAGACCTACACCACCAGGAAAGGGGCCTTGCTCCTCTACGCAGAAGATCTGGCCCTGACCTCAAAGGATGGGGCAGACGGGAAGACACGGTCGATGGAGGCCGAGGATTCTAGCTACTTCAACTCAATCAGTGATCTACGCAATGCTGTCTTGTCGTACGGTAGTAGCAGTATGAGGCAGGTGAGAAAGCTTGAAGGATCAAAATTGCACTTCTGATTACCAGTAGTTGGCTGATTTTAAAAGAAAAAATATCTTGTCCAAATGAGAGGGGTGTTTCAAGAAGAGTCAAGTTGGACTTTCAATAGCGTGCGTCCCCTGAGCATGATCTGACCAATGTGGTGATGTGTAATACTAGTATACAGTACGCAACTAGGAATTTAAGTGCAACTTTAAGTCCAGATTAACTCGTTGTGAAACACCCCCTAGTTTCCCTACTTTACAAATCAAATGCATGATTGGTCTGTCTAACAATGCCCAAGTACTGATAAATGTCTATAACTGGAAATAGAAATATCTTGCATTTCATATTTAATGATTAAGATTGCATCTTGATAATGTGATGGTATTCATGATTTTGCTTCATCTTGTAGCTATTACTAGCACATCATTTTTTTTCTCTTTTTGGTTTCGTTTGCTTGTTCTGTTATCATTTAATTGCAGAAATGTTTCATACATACTTAGAAGATTACTTATGGGATTCATGTTTTCTATGATTATTTCAGCAACCCTTCCAGCCTGATGCATCACAGGGAAACCCAAGCCAGCAGCCATTCCTAGGTTTTGTCCACAATAAGAGATCTCATGGGCCTTACAAGACAGTCCGTCCAGGCTTCTCAGCCAAGCGTTACCTTGCTAATTGGTCCAGGAGTTGGGATGATTCCATACTAAACTACCTCCGAAGTGAAGGTAATATTGTCTGCCAGTGTTATAGCTAGGGACCTTTTAGTGGTGGTCGGACATTTCAATCCCAGATCCTGACCTCAGCAACATCAATTGCGTACTATTTTCTATTATGCACACTATACACAAAATACATGTATTATCCGCAAATGTGGCAGTTCATATGTTAAAAGTAATGTTTTAGCCAAACATCAACCCTATCACGCCAAATATATGTACATATGAACTGTTAAACGATTATTGAAAAGCCATGAAATCAGCAGCCCACTGAAGCAGTTTCTACCGAGTCTCTACCCTTGAGTTCTGGGGGCAATGCCTAAATAGTGATGGCCTGTAGCTACAGCAGCTGACAGTACATTGGCACTGCGCTCAGCAAGAAAAAACGAAAATATGGTGGGATTTTTTACCAAATAAGCTTCAAAAATGTAATTCTATCATTGTCTTATTCAAACATCGGCATTCAATAGTAACCTTATACTTGAAAATCAGGGATCATTCAGCATCTTGTTAGTCTGCTGCAGCTTACTTACATGCACAGTTGCACCACAGTACGGGAGTGCTGTTCCCTAAAATGCTGCTGGGTACTTTATTATAGAGTATTGTGCAATCATAAAGAGTGATATGGAGAGTACACGATACCTGACTGACATGATATTTTCTTTTTCTGGGTTCCCCCGGTACAGGAAAAAATTGAAGAAAGATTGCGCAATGTACACATACACATGGATGATAATGGAAACATCAATTTAGTGGGACATATGGGGTAAAAAATCGAAATGGCGGAAAAATAATGAAAAAGCAGAAATTTTCCGCCAAAAGCAGGATGGTTGGGAGGTCTGGCTAATAAAACAAGATTAGAGACGGAAATATGAATGTAAGTCTACTTTTCTTCACAAAAAGTTGCGTTTAATGCAGTTTCTTATCTGAAATTAGTGCCGGTCGAAAGCAGTGCTTTCCACCAGTAGTGGTGGACGGAAATCATCCGTGCTGGTCAGGCCCGTCCACCGCCGACCACTGTAGCTATAACACTGTTGTCTGCTTTGTAGGCCTGGTTGACTCAGTTTTCATCAAATTCAGTGTTTCACCTGTCTAGCATGAAGTTCTGAGTATTGTAGCCAGACATGTGAACTTGAATATTTATATAATCAAATTACTTGACTTATGACTGTAGGTCCCATCTGAGGGATTTGAGAAACTACTGCTAGGTGCCTTCTCCAAGGGGGGTAGCACACCTAACTTGCTCTTATCTCTGATTCCCATTTCAAAGGACATCTTGCCATCTTCTAACCCCCCCCCCAAACACCTTCAATTTCGAAGATATTTGACACCTTTGAATATACTTTGAGAGAATAAATACACATGGATTCATGTTTCTACTGATATGAATATATGTGAATCTGTAGAACAAGTGAGGAAAAATAGGAGAGATGAAAATGACTGGGTTGATTTTTTTTCTTCTCATTTTTAGGTCATATATGGGACAAGAATCTCTTCCAGCAGAATGTCTTAGCTCCCAACCTGTACAGACGGATCAACGATGATCTTTCTCTGATTCCCTTACCATACCGAGTCACGCGCAACATGCTCGTATCACCGGGTGAATTTGAGAGCTTAGAATTCTATAGGATAAGACCTGACAGCGCGGATGCAGGTACGTGACCAAATATCTTTTTATTTAATACATGTAGATAACTTTCCACTGTTTTTTTTTTTATTCACTGTAGTGAAAGGTTTTACCATCTGTTTGAATGTTGTAATATTTCTGTCAGATATGAGATGGGAGGGATATGATTTTGTAGGTGTAGCTTATCTGCATTCTTATTGGTTGGAGTCGGATTATGACTATTGTTGGAGTACATGCCTTTCAATTTGTTGGTTCCCAACTTTCATTACTCGTATATGAATCATTAAATTTTTCTAAAAATGACTTAAATGCAAAGTGCAATATTTGTACAAAAGAAATCACATCATTTGATACCCAGTCTTTGAGTCATAATGAACATGGCAAAAAAGAAGTAAAATGATAAAATTACAAGTATTTTTAGAGTTCTCCAGTCCTGTATTTACATTATTAAACCTCTAACTTGCCCTCTGGTCATTATTTGAAACTATTTTTGTAGTCGTGAGGAAAGGCCTCCTCTTACATGCTGCACTAAAGTCAGACTTAAGTAAAATCATAATTCTAAATGTTCTTCAAACGGTTCTTCACAAAATATTTTTAACAAAGATGGCCATGCATTGACACTGGAGGAGATCTATGAGAGACTATGTAAGGAATGTACATGTAGTACGTTTATATGTCGATGTATATGCTGCTGGAATAGATGATGCACTTGCTTTATAGAGTTCTGTTCAGTTATTTAGTTTATTCGGTTATTTTCTTTATTTTGTAAACAAAAGAATGGTCATGCAAAGTGTTGGTTCTTGTAGAGCATATCTCTGTTATTTTGACTGCTTTTATTAAAAGAAATTAGCTTATGGTTGCTCTTTGAGGGTCAACACCATGGGGATGAACAAAAGAAAGTTGTTGACTGCAAATTATTTGTGTTTTTTAATGCAAGAAAAAAGAAATGCTATCTTGATTATATTCCCCCTTTGCCTGTCCTTTTGGTTTTGAAGGAAAGATTTTGCTAGAATATGATGATTTGTTGATATGAAAAATTGCAAACTGTGTTTCAAAGTTTCATGGCAAGAAAAAAACCAGTGTACTTTGCAAAAGTGTTCGCAAAGTACACTGGTTTCTTTTATGCTTTTTATTATTCAAGTTTTAGTTTGATTTCCCTTAAATGTTTTAGTTCTTTAGTTTGCTTGAATGTTTATGAATTGCTTTGCTATTTAAATTTCTGTAAATTTCTAAAAAGGAAATTATTCCCCTTGTTTATTATTGTTCCTCGAGTGCATTTTGTTACAATATATGTGTACAAACCCGGCAAAACGTGATATCTAGTCCAATTTAGTTTTTGTTGTATTTGCCATTGTCTGCAGCAATAGCAGTATGCTTCACTTTTCATTGCAATGCTTATTTTATTGTTAAGCCTTTATAGCTTAAATACACAGTCTTAATACAGATAAGAAAATACTAAAGCAGCCATAAATGAAACAAGGCAGTATGTTTATTTGAGGTTTTTTTTTCTTGTACTCTGTTAATTTTTCTTAGTTTCATCAAAAATGAAGAAGCATGAAAGCAAATTAATATCTTAAGAATTTTTGCTTTTTGGCCTTGTTTCCAAAGAAGGATTAATTTTTCATCTTCATGCTCGAGTCATTATCTGAATTGGAGAATAAAGTTGCCCTTACTTGATTTATGGATGGCGCTTGACGTAACGCTTTCGAAAAGCATCTGTGTTTTTTAGATCAAGCATCGAGATCAAGCATCATGTATAAACCAGTCTAGTTGAGAATAAGCAAACAGATGCCAAAGGAGCTATTCCCCTCCGGGCCTCCACTGAACTTTATGCGTCATGCATTGCACACAAACGAGTGAGCAAGCATACTGAAAAAACTTTATTGAGATGCGTGAACTGTCATGGCTCTGCCCTGCAGGATGTTTGCAAGCGTTGCGTGAAGCGCCATCTATAAATCAAGTTTTAGCAACCGTAAGTTTTGATAGAGATTATCAGTTGTCTAATATTTGCCTTAAACCTTCTTTGAAAATATCCTTACTGTTTTTACTATTCATTCACTCCCTCCATACTAGGGGGCTATGATAAGGATGAGGGCTACGATGCCGATGTGGATGCCACTGAGAAGGGTAGTAAGGCCAGGAAGAAGAAGACACAAAAACCTTTCAACTTGCCAGGTTCCATCGCTATGATTGTACGTGATATGGAACAGAAACCCCATGCCGTCCAGTATGAGCAACTTGATGAAGAGCAACAGAGACAGGTTTGTTATATTAGTGCAATCCTTGGAATGTTAAAAACATATTTTCTATCCCTTTTTGGTTAATGGTTTGGAAAGGGTTGTGGGCACATTTGTGGGGTTGTGTACTTAAGGTATACCAAAAACCAAATCCAGCAGTGGTTGTTCATACATGTATATGTTGTAGCAGTGGTTTCACACTGGATCTGTAGACTCATTAGCACTTACAGCATTGTAGCGATGTTTCTTCGCTACAAATCTCAATAATATTGTTGGTTTTAATGTAGTGAAATCATAGTTATGACTCTTGTTGGATAGCTTTGTCATACAATAAAGGAGCAAGTTAACACAAATATTTTTTATGCCAGTTGTAGCCTCTTCTTTTCTTCTTTTTTTTTAAATGTTTATTGGCAATCAGTCATTTTTATGCCTCCGCCCACCATAGGTGGTTGCCGGAGGCATTATGTTTTCGGGTCGTCCGTCCGTCCGTCCGTCCGTCCCGTTTTCGTTCTCGCGATAACTTAAGAACCGTTTGACAGATCAACTTCAAACTTGGCTCATGTATGCATATGGGAGGGACAATGATCTGATTAGATTTTGGAGTCTCAAGGTCCAAGGTCAAGGTCATAGAGGTAATAATACACATAAAAATGGCTCGTTCTCGCGATAACTTAAGAACCATTTGACAGATTGACTTCAAACTTGGCTCATGTATGCACATGGAAGGGACAATGATCTGATTAGATTTTGGGGTCACAAGGTCAAAGGTCAAAGGTCATAGAGGTCATTATGTACATAGAAATGGTTCGTTTTCACCATAACTCAACAACCATTTGACCGATCAATCTCAAACTTGGTTCATGTATGCATATGGGAGGGACAATGATCTGATTAGATTTTGGGGTCACAAGGTCCAAGGTCAAGGTCATATAGGTAATAATACACATAAAAATGGCTCGTTCTCACGATAACTTAAGAACCATTTGACCGATCAACCTCAAACTTGGCACAGGTATGCATATGGGAGGGACAATGATCTGATTAGATTTTGGAGTCTCAAGGTCAAAGGTCAAAGGTCATAGAGGTCATTATGTACATAGAAATGGTTTGTTCTTGTGATAACTCAGTAACCATTTGACAGTTCAACAAACTTGGCTCATGTATGCATATGGAAAGGGCAATGCTCTCAATTAGATTTGGTGGTCACAAGGTCAAAGGTCAAGGTCAATGATGTCATTGTATAAATAAAAATAAATCAACATGAAGTGCCATTTATTTCTGATTTGGTAATGGCGGAGGCATAAAGTTCGACCACGCGTGGTCGAAGATTCATCTAGTTTGACTATTGTCGCTAATAACTTTTTTTCTCTCTCTTTCTCTATTCATGGATATTATTTATATACTTTTTATGTTTAATCTTTCTTTCTTTTTTTTGGTCTACATTTTTTTGTTAAAAGAATTTTTTTTTTCCAAAAGTCTGCAAAACCAACCACTGATGAACATAGTACATAGTCTTGAACTCTTGATACCAGCTTCCATGATTTTGTTCATAATTCATTTGTTTTCAATTACATTGTACATCTCAATGTGGAATATTGCCTCTACAGCTTTCAAATTGCTAAAAAATCGCGTGTGCAAACGGATATGTGTACAGCTACATAAATGAAATAGAAGAGAGGCATGCAATGGAGGAATGATTTGTGTTGATTCGATTTGGTAGGTTCTTCAGCGACTTTTGTTGCAAAGCGCCCTCCATCAGCAGCAGCATCTCAGGATGATCCGAGAGGAGAACGACATGAAGAGAAAGATGGAGGGGGAAGAGGAAGAAGAAGAGAAAGACTCTGATGGAAGTAATAATCGCCCACGACCTCCACTGTCGGTTTGTATATCTCCTTTCCATTAGTGTAATTATTGTAATTATCGTAATGCTATTATAATTATTGCCATATTAATATTGTTATTGCACTTGTTGCCAAAGTGATGATTATATTATATTGGATGGCTCTGAATGGGATACCAGAGAATATTCCACGAATTAGGGCCAATATATATATATATTAGCCCTAACGAGTGGAATATTCCTGGCATTCCATGAAATAAAGCCATCCAATATAATTATTATCTATACCCAACAAGAAAGGGGTTTAAAATTCAATAAAAGTCATTTCAGCAACTAAAAAGGGCCCCCTGTCATACATTTATTTTGATCACACAAGTTTGACTTACCTCTTTATGACGTCATCAAAGTGTCGTTTGTGTATTGCGTATCCGCGCATTGTATTCCTTATTGCGCATGTTTGTTTCAATGCGTGCACACGAAGAGACCATGCAATATCGCATAATATTGCACAGCAAGTTTGTACATGAGCCTATGGGGAATTTGGTGTTTTATACAATATGCTCTGATATTCCACAGACAAATCATACAGACAAAAAATATGTGTTTTTAATGCGCTGCAAAAATGCCCTATATAGATAATAATCGGCATTATTGTTATAAATTTTTACCATACAATTTATTATTCCTTCCTGCTGTTATCAATCTGGAATGCTTGGATAACGGTGGTGTACTTCAGTAAGGTAGCTTATCAAAAGTCAAGTCCCTCGGTTTTTATCAGCTCTTCTGCGCCTGCAGCTTTCCCGCACCTCCGTTCATTTGTCTATCAGAAATGGAAGGATTATAAAGGGAAAAGATGCTGAGTGGGAATCCTGCTCTAAGCCGCGGTCAAATTGGCTCTGACTTACAATAATCAGCCTTAACCTTTAGCATTTTGTCAGATTATAATTTTCATTTCATATGGTCAAACATTTCAGAAAGAGATCGATCTGTATCTACATGTCTTCATCAATTAATCTGATGCTACGGCTGCTTGTTAGCTTTAAGAAAAGGTGGTGATATATACATCTAGTTGTCATAAGTGATGGAAATATCCCCATAAAAACGTAATATTGTCACCAAATGTACAGGGGCGGCCTATAAAGCAGAGAAGAACAGACACAGATATGACACTCTATGGCAGTCCACCTTTCCAAGTTCCTGATGTACAAGACATTGACATGGAGCAAGCCATATCGGTAAGTAGATCTGTTCTTGTTTGTCCTAATATTTTATTGTTTACCAGCAGCATTGATTTCAACCTTAAAATCATTTCATATGAAAGGTTTAGCTTTGTCGGAGGGGGAGCTTGAGGGGAAGGGGGGGGGTAATATTTCCTCAACATTTGCCAGAGGGAATTTCATTTGACTATCTCCATCGGTGGAAAGTCTTTTATCTTTGTTCAGAATGTTTAATTGTAAGATAATTAACTATTGAGGTACTGTAAGGAACTCTATTAGGTGTAGTAGATTTCATTTGGACCACTGAAATTTAATGCAAACAACGATGATCCTATTCTGTATATAAATGTACATGTAGTTCAGTTTTGCCATGTTTCAGTAAACTGCTCATTTTATTTTTCAGAATTTTCTCATGAAATCTCATAGTTTAGTTCATCCTTTTGTCTTTGTTGTTGATAATGGTGCCAATATCAGGTAGATTAATATGAATTATTGCCATTATTTTTCTTTTAACGATTGGCTTTGCAGAATCTCATCACAAGCAACTCAACCAACATACTCGGTGGATCAACAGCATTCACAGACCAGACCATCATAGACATGTACAGTGCGATGAAAGGCAACCTCATGAAACCGCCGGCACCCCCGCCCTCAACCTCACCTTCTCAGTGGCCCCAGGGTTAGTACCCTCCACTCTTTATTTCTAAGACTGTCATTGAGATCAAGATATGAAGTCAAGTGTAATACCATGAAACCAACATGAAGCATCTTGTCAGTGATTTCTTCTGACAAATTTGCTCTTAGCCAATCAGATGCAAGAATTTCAGTAGCTTATAACAGTTGTCAGTAAAAATCACTGAAAAGACATTTCATGAAATGTTCCCCAGGAGACCAACATGTCTGGTCTAAAAGTGTGTACCCCTAGACCAGACATGTACAGGATATTAAAAGGCTACTCCATGAAACTATCAACATCCACAATCTCACCCTCTTAGTGATCTTCTGGTTAAGCACCTCATCCCTTCCCCATCCTAACATTGTTATTAATGTCAAATTATTACCCCCTCACCTATTCCTCCATCAGTTCATGTGGAAGGTCATAGCTATGAGTCTAAAAACTTTTGCCTCCCTCCAGTGATTTCAGATTTCATGAAGGCATTCCCTGCTCTCCCTCCCTTATTCTTTTTCATTTGTAATTTTACCTATTTCCAACCATTAAATTGCAGGTTTGATCGCTTCTCATTCATGGTGTCCTTATGAGTCTAACATTTCATCAATTTTGTTTCTTCGCTGAAGGTTCAAAGCGGCGGGTCAAGAACAGCATGTACCACACGTACCCGGCCAACTTCTCCGGAATTCAGCCCCTCCCACCCATCCAGAACTCATTGGAGGGCAACCTCGGTGGTGGGGACTTCCTGTGGCCTGTCCCTCCACCCAAGCAGGCAGGACCCCCTGTCATCACCATGGAACCGCCCACACCCAAGCACCCAATACTGAGTGGGAAAAGTCGATTTTCACAGGGGTGGTCAAGTCGTAGCAAAACTCTTTCGAAGAGCAGTGCTCAATGTGAGTTTATTGAAATTTGTTTCATTTTATGATATATACCAACCTACTTCATATTGTGGCCCCAAAATTAATCTGATGATATTAAGAAAAAGAAAATCATACTATCAGATTTTATGTTTTTTATATAAAAAAAGAGAAAAAAATCTTAGTTTACTATCTAAAGGAATTCTGCCAAATATCTTGATTACTCTGTAAGTGTAGCTGAAAGTTTTAAACTCTTGATTATACATGGTAATTAGAAAATAGAAGAATATGACAAGATACACTACTTTCTATGCTTTTCATGTGTGAATAATTGCAAAGCTTTAAACAATTTCCATGAACGGCATGAAATTCATTTCCATGAAATGTTATCGAGGGCAAATTGTTATGATCTAGATTTGATTTTATTCAAATCCAGCATCATCAGAGACGAACATCTGGAAAGCTGACATCAATGAGAATGACCTCCTGCAGCAGGCAGAGGAAACGGAACAAGAGAGGGCGTTGTCCGACCAGGAAGTTTGGACAAAGAGCCCTCGATCTTCCACCAAGGGTTCCTCCAAGAAGACCTTGTCCAAACACAGCGCAATTAGTAAAGCAAGCAAAGGTAAGAATCCCATGTTTCTGTCAGGGTTTGGGTTGCGGTCAGTATGGTTATGCCACTTAACTCTTTGTGCGCTGGGCTGTGAACCCCTGTGTGCTGAGTTATTTTCAATTTCAATTTCAATTTCCAATACAAAGCTATGGAGTAAACAATTGCACACGAAAGCCAATCAAATAATTGTCAACAATTAAAAACAAATGCTGCCACCTCCTGGGAAATCAATATATTTTGCGAAGATATTATAGGCTCCCTGATTGAGCATGAAATACGAACTTTGCCGATAGTGCAGGGGTGCGAATTTCGCATCCAAAGAGTTTAGATTTTTGAGGAAGTTTTTAGCTGCTCTTGTATTCAGTTCCCGGCAGGTATAAACCAACAGTATATTTGCTGTTACTTTTTTGTGTACTGACTACCTGTTCAACAGAAGTATTGTGCAGCAAATCACTATATGGATTTTGTCTTTAGAATTCATATACATTTAGTTTATTGGTTTGTACATTGAAAATGGTGACAACAGCTACATTTTTAATCTGCATATCCATATCAAGGGTTGCTCAAGATGCTCACATAGTAGTATCATTATTACCCCGCTTCTAGACAAGCTTCTTAAATGCACTGAGATCATTCAAGGAATTTCCTTACTACCAGGTGCTTATTTTACTGCTCCTGGGTTGAGAGAGACAATTGTAGATTACGGTCTTTTCAGAGGACATTTACACAGTGGTTGGGACTAGAACTGCAAACTGTTTTGGTGACTATTCCATTTGACCGCAAGATCTTTACATTTGTACAATGGCATTATTAACGTAGATGAGGTTAACAGTTCACCGTGTGGTAAGTCCTAAAAGGACTGTGAGTGGAGAGAGTAGAGGGAGTTGAGAGGAAGGAGAAATGGAAAGGCAAGAAAGAGTGAGAGAGAGTAGAGAGTATCTTTCTTGAGATTGGGTGAAGTCCTAAAAAAGAACTGTAAACCAGTTGAGAAGGTGACAAGTAGAGAAGGCTCTAACCAGATGAGAAGGCGATGAGGAGAGAAGACTCAACGTTTCGGACAGCTTAACTGTCCGTCATCAACAATGGCATTATTGTACAATGTAAGCAAATCATTGCTATCTTGAAACAATTTCATTTGTTGCTCGTTTGTTGATATCATTGTCAGTTTCCGTCTTTTATTTCCCACATGCTCAGGTTCTGGAGAAAGCATTGTTGCGCTTTCCATCAACAGCCACCTCAGTCAGAGCATGGAGAACCTTGCCAGCCCCACTGAACAGAAAACCCACTTCCCAGCTGCGGGCTCCGTACCCGCACGACTGCGAGAGAGCATGCGGTCGTACAAGGGAAGTGGGCGGAGCAGCGGGGGCGGGAGCGTGCTGCTGGGGGACTTGGATGGGGACTTTCTGATTACTGGGTCTAAGCAGGGGAGCACCTACGCCCCCTCTGTCGGCTCCCTGGGTGATAAAGGTAAAATCTTTTGTTTACATGAGTATAAGCAAATATTACCTTTAAATATTATCTTGAAACCCATGTCTAATTATAATGATAATATAACCGTTATACCATACTACTATTCATCAAACGATATTGATATAGCTTGACTGGATATATGCAGTCATTGGCTGTGGTCATTTATAGAACTTGCTATTTCTACAGGTCCTGCCAAGTATTTCTTCTTGATATGTGTACATCTTTCTTTTTAAAGGAAGTCTCAATAGTTTTATTTCGCATTGTATACTGACAGTATATTTTCATTTCTGTTTGTCCCTTACATTCAGGAAATCTCACAGGTATTTTTTTGATTGCTTTGGAAGTGAAATGTTTTAAGATGATCTGCATTTTTTTTAAACGAAAAAAGACATATAAATCTATAAGCTGTGTCGAACAGAATTCTTCATGTTTGATATTTTCCACTCTTCTTCATGCCACTATTTCTCTTGTCACTTCCTGGAAAAACATGGAGAAATTTCTATCCAACTTTGGCATCATTTTGCAGTCCCTACTCTTTTTCATTATCTCTCTTCTCTTTCATACCTTTGGTTTCCTTTTTATTTGGGGGGATTTCTTATTGCATTTTGTGGTCTTCTTCTATATTCCAAATGCCTATCAACGATTCCACCCTATCTTTGACCTGAGCAGTTCCAAGTCCTCTTGCATCCCCGCCACCTCAGGAACCCCAGGAAGCCCAGGAACCTCAGGAACTGCCAGAACCTCCTTCTGTGGAACCGTCGGAGGTTCCTCCTTCGGTTGGACAGTCTGAGGTTCCTCCTTCTGTGGAACATCCTGAGGTTCCTCCTTCTGTGGAACATTCTGAGGTTCCTGACGCAGTCCTTCCAGGGGAGGAGGAAAGAAGGGAACTCCACATTGATGAAGCAAAGTCGGATGTAGGCTCAACTAGTAATGTGGCGGGATCTCCTGATGAAGCACACTCTGTTTTGACTGGTATTGGCTTCAAACTGTGGATTATCTTTTGCTCAAATCTAATCAGAATTACCCGGTGTTTGATGCACGCTTATGAACTCACCTTAACCGCACATGGTCATGCACGGTGCTTCTACTACCCCAGAGTTGACAAAAAATTGGTTTTATTAACATTCTTCAACTTGCACTTTACAAGATGCACTATGACACCTTAAATAAATTAGCCCTACATGTAGATGCATGCAATTTTGGTCAGAGTCAATGGAAAGTGTGTCTTATGACAAAGTCAAAACATATTGAACAGGCACATCAGTCCAGAGAACTGTCATAAGCTACATGTAACTCTAGTATACAGTGCACATGTAGCTGCTGGGACTTCTGTGAAAAGAAATTTTGAACATGTGAATTAAATACAACTTTAAGTGCTATATTAACAGCAACTTTTGTTGAATTCAATTCAAATTATGAAAACACTTTTCCCATTGGAATGGATGTTATCAGTATTCTATTCTGCATCTTGTCTTACTCTGTCTGAATCTCCTCACTCTCTTTTGACTTTTAAATCATCTCTACTCTTAAATCTACTAACCATGCTTCTTCTGGGACATTGCATCTTAACTGTGAATTGATATTTTTTACTATGCTTGCTCGACTTTTCTACTAACTGCATGACCTTTATCTGTCCATGTTTCAGTTTCTGCCACTCTGCCTTCTCTAAACTCAACTAAAGATGTTGTTGCTAATGAAAACTTTGATTTTGATGACGAAAGTGTTTGGGCCGGTAATATTGGGGCAGATGCTCCGACCTTTAGCAGCTTCGACAAGGATACTGATCAAGAAATTGCCATGATCAGTGTAGCGAAGGAGGACAAGACTGGAGAAAACGATCATCTGCATGACAAAGATGATGCCGTTCAAAGTGACCACTCTTTCAACTTAAAGAAAGATGGTGGAAAAGAGGCAGGGTCAAACGAATGTATGACCGAGGTAGAAGAGACCAAAGAATTGATTCCGGGTTCAAATATTGAAGGAAATCTTGAAGTGAATAAGGAAGAAGATTGTGACAAATACCATGTATTTGTAGGTGCAGGAGATGTAGAGGTCAGAAGGAATGTTGAAGATATCAAAGGAGATGGCAATGCGGTAATAGAGGATGATGTTACAGGAAGAGCCTCTGTACCTGATGCTGATGGTAGGAGGAATAAGGGTGTGGAAAATGATGACGGCATCAATCACCATAGAAAGAGTGTAGGGCTATCTGATGCTGGAGAGAGCATTGAGGATGATGCATTTGCCATTGATGTCAAGGTCAGGCCTGTCTCTCCTTTCATTAACACTGTCCTTGAAAGGATCCTCCACGATGTCTCCGAGAGTGTCGTTAATGACTCTGTTGATGATGTCATTAACGATATCATCAACAGTGCCATTGACTGTGTCATTGAGAGTGTCCTTAATGATTGTATTGATGATGTCATCATCAATGATATCATTGAAAGTGCCATTGACCGTGCCATTAACTATGTCATTGAGAATGCCCTTGATGATGCCCTTGACACTGTCATTGAGACTGACCTTGCTGATGAAGAAGAAGACAGTGAATCTGATGTCGAGTATTACGGTACTAACCAACCATTGGGTGGTCTGGATCTAGGATTGTCCATGAAAGTCTTCAGCTACAACCCAAAGAAAGATACTGACTACCTGAAGAAATGGAAGAGAAAGTGGAAGCAGTCTCTGAAGGAAAAGACCAAATCTACTCACCATGGAAGAAAAAGTACACAATCCACTCCTTTAATAAGGATTATCATTGAGTCATCGTGGTTTTTATCATCTCATCGGTTCATCTCTCAGGTTCATCTCTCAATTCATCATTCAGCATCGTTTGGATGTCATGATGTGCAAATTCGATTTTTAACTTGTTGAGTTGAGTTGTAACATACATTTTTGCATAGGCCCTAACCCGAGTTACCATGAGGCTTGGTATTCAACGAGTTAATTGTGAATTGTGATGTGTACTACATGTACATATACATGGTACATCCTAATTAATTCAGTACATATGTGCAGGGAAAAAAATACACGGGGGCTCGGGGCGAATTCGCCCCTGAAATGCCAAAAAGAGCCCTGGAAAACTAAAAAAGAGCCCCTGAAATTCTCATAGGCTCCAATGTAAACTGCAATTAAATGTAGAAAATTCGGGCGAGTGAACTCAAAAAGTAGCCCCGAAAAAAAAAAAAATTAATTTTTTCCCTGCATATATGTCTTTAACATTTACATATTGCACACATTTCACCAGTTGTCACATAATTGTCCCCCCCCCCCATTTTCAGTTAACTCTTTGTCTGCTGAATTGATTTTGAGGGGAAAATAATGACAATTGTTCTTTGGATATTTCCTTTAAAATCTGCTTTCTTTAGAGCAGTATTGATGCTGGTCATTATTTTTTAGTTATCACTTAAGCACACTAGCTTTGTTTTAGTTTTTCTGGTACAATGGTAAAGGAGAAAACTAATTATTACGATTGTTCAGTTCATTTGTACGATTGTGAAAATAGTCGACAGAAGCTGGCAAAGAGTTAAATCTGAATTAGCCTTAGCATGCATGTTTGGAGTGCACTCTAACAACAAGCATGTTCATGATTTTTAATGCCTGAAGAGCAATTGGAGATTGTTGTAACTTGTATGCAAGCACTACAATAACTTGACATAATTTCTGGGTGAAAATTCATTCATAACTGTATGTAGTTTTTGAGCACTTCATGAGGTACTTTGATAAATATTCTGATGCATTCAAGTAACTAAAATTTGGAATAGTCATCATGGCTGGCTTGTCATCACATTGTATTGTTTTGAAACATAAATTTTGTTCATTGTATTATTTGAGTTTCATAGGCAGTAAATACCCTCAACACAGATCAAGACAAATAATACAGTATTTTTCCCCTTAATATATATTTTTTAAAATTTTCACCCAAATATATATGTGCCCCATTTTCTTACCATGATTTGATGTTCATAAGAACCCATATTTGTACACATATACATTTTACATATGTACACTGTACAGGTGTACTGTATATTACAGAGTAACTTTCCATGAATGTGTCCCATGATGTAGTGTTCAAGTTTTCAACAACATCCATATTCATATCCATGAAAAAAAGCAAACTTGATTGATAATTTAGCAAAGAATATCTTTTACTCTTATACCAACCATGTTAAAGATGACAAGAACAAGTAAACTCAAATAAAACTTCAGGAATGATATAAAGTCGCTAAATATATAATTTTTTTCGTTTATCAGATCATTGATGGCAAATTCGTGATTTGCCATGCAAGAGAGTTTTCCTCAAAGAGCAATCCCTAACATACTTCTCCCTAAACCTACTGATAGCATACAGTGATCGGGGTGATAATCTTGTTTGCAAAACACAATCAGAAAGAGATTTCCAAAATTAGTCCCTGAAACCTGTTGATAACATTCAAGAATTTGTGCTGTGCAATATATTATTTGTAAATCAATCAAATATTTGGTCCTCTGATACCCCCATAATTGCAGGAATAATGAATTTTTCAATTGTTCTAATTTTAGATGAGTTTCCATCCGAGGCTGATGCAGATGAGACCAAGACTACTGACAGGTCAGTCAAGCTAGGTCAAGGGGTCATTGAACTCCCAATGTCGGAGCCTGCTGCCACCGAGTCTGTCAGGGATAAGATGTCTGATAAGCGTAGCTTGCCATACTCCAAGAAGTCCTCCACACAGGGCTCTGTCAAGGCAGAGTCGGTGCATTCTGGGAAAGGTGAGAGGTCATGCATATACATGTAGTGCATTAACCCTTTGATATCTTGTTCAGGGAATTTCCTTTGGTCTTTTTCCTTGCAAACTTTACTACTTCTCTTTTACTCTCTAAGATGCAATATTTTCCATGTATCATCTGCTCAGAGTCAAAAGGACGTTAACTTGACATTAAATGATATGAATTAGTGTCCTTTTTGGCTTTTAATAGATGAAAGGTCATAACAATTATCACAGCATAGAGTTTCTCTTCTAAACAAGGCTTAGTTTCTTTTCTATTGAAGGCACAGTACAGTGTAGCTCATTTGGTAGAGCAGTGGTCTCATAATCAATGACCTGGGTTGTAATTGTTTATATTGGTGCCTCCATTTTTTCCTTTCCACTTTTCCTTATTCCTTTCTTTTCTTAGACTGGGAACTCTTTTGTGTGTGTGTGTGTGGGGGGGGGGGGGGGGGGTAGTAGTAATGGGCAGCCCCTTCATATGCCAGCACATGCACATATTGTTACTATCTCCTGTACTTGTAGCATATGGATGGGAAGCAATTGTAAACATTAAATTGTTTCTTTCTTCATGTCAAACATATTACTGTATCTGTGGATTGCTTTCAAAGATTTATTGTCTTTCTGTATGGTGTAAATATGTTGATATATTTATTTTGTTTGTGGAAAGTTTATGTTGGATGTGTATCTTTATCTTCTTTTTCTGTGACCTTGAAAAGATTTAGGGGATCTCGATGTTTCTCAGTCCTTCCAAAATTTCAGCTATATGTGGAAGGGGAAACTTATCAGAAGAACCAGCAAAGCCTCAAGAGGTAGCAGAAATGCTAAATTAAAAGAAAAAAATATAGAAAAAAGAGCAAAATACATAATGCAAATGCTCTCAGCATATAACATCTGCTTGCTTGTGTTTTGCATATTACAAAATGACTAAATTGAGAATAAAATCAAGACTTTACTTGCTTGCTTTTCATTTTATTCTACTTGAATGAGCCTTTGATAACTGTTTATGGGACTATGTTATGGTAAAGTCTGAACGGAACTTTCAAGCCTTTCCCTATATTTTCGATGTTTCTATATTTTGAATGCTTTCTGTGGAAAAATATACATACTTTCCATGCTTTTCTATGTACATGTATGTTGATACACGTATGAATTCTAAAATGAATATCTCTTTCATATGATTTCACGAGGCATTATTTTAGAAAGAATGAATATATTTCCACTGGTTGAGAAAAAGGTTATTTTAAGCTATCATGTATTTTATACTGAACCATAAGCCAATGCAAAAAAATTTCAATGTTATTCTAATCATCAAATTTATGCTTTGCTTGATTTATTTCAAAAATATGTATTTCCTTAGCAGATTATTGCTTTTCATCCTGCAGAGTAATGAAATATTCACCCAATGTTGGCAGTTCTGAGAAACTAATTTTGTTTCCTATAAATACACTCTAAATAAATTGCTTGGTACCTCGCTGAATTTGCTCACCTGCTACCATAGTTCTAACACAATTAACCTATTGCATACTAAGCCTGCGATGATTTGGGCTGGGGTCTTATGAAAAATGTGTGCCATACTGAAATCAAATTGTGCTCAATGGATTGAAAGTAATTAGAAGAGAGGGGCATACATGAAAAAGTATGAATGTATGAACATGTACATGTATATAAATATATAAAAATGCAAGTGGTAAGTTACGATTACTGTGTATTTGCAAAACCCTTAATATAATTTTGCTTGTGTGCGCAGGTATTGTTTGAGTAGCATATTTTCATTTATTTCCTTATTTATTTATTTATTGTTTGATTTTCCAGTTGTAATTTTGAAAAAAAAAATCTCTATTTTTACCAGCAAATCTACAGTGCTAGCTTTTTGTATACATATGCAATACTTTTTTTTTCAAGCTGCTTTTCCAATGTTTTATTCATAGGTATGCAACTAAAGAAAAAAATTTGTGTGGTTTATTAAACAAAAGCTTAAAAAGAATACTGATCTACAAGTAACAAAGAATGCAATAATATAATTTTTATATGATTATATTTTGTTACATTGGTCAACCAATTAAATAAGTGATACTCCTGTGCTCAGTCTTAATTGTGGCCCATCAGCAATTCATGAAGTGTATGTAAAAGTTTGGTATTTTGATAAAAGGTTCGCATACAGTGTGTTCATTTACATTCCACAAAGTCGGTGTATAAAGACGTCATGATAGATATATGCCATTAGAACTTAACCCAGAGCTCTTGTACATCTGTTAATGTGACAGTGTGACAGTGTCCAGGAGTGATGTTTTACAGAATGCCCCTGAGTTTGATATCATCAAAAGTACACATGTATTCAATGATGTGTTTTCTGCTTCTCCCATCTTTATAAACTGTGAAAGAGCATGCTACATGTGCTTTATGATAGTCAGAAGAAAAACAATCTTTTCTCTCTGATATGCAATCAGGGCCGCGTTTCATAAAACTTGTTATTAGTAACAACTGCCACATTTCTATGACAAATTTCTTCTCAGCCAATCAGATGCAAGGATTTTAGTAACTTATTACAACTTGTTATTGATAACAAGTTTTATGAAACGGTGGCCCTGTTGTATACCTATTCCAAGAAAAATCTGCAATTTTATGATCTTTGTGACAAGTCTCGGACATGTTTGTTTTGTTTCATGTTGTTTTAGATGATGATCTTGGTCAGTTGTCTGATGAGGACAAGGAAGAGGAATGGCCTGGTCAAGCTGACCAGTCCAAGGGTGAGAGTGTGACCGGTCAAGAAGATGACCAGGTATTGTATACATTTTTTATTGTTTAAAAACTATTTAAGAATGGAAAGTTACAATTTTTTGCCAATTTTGAGGGGGGAGAACTGATTAACATAGAGTTATACAGTGTGTATTAAAAAAAAGGTAATCCAAGTTTAGACGATTATTATTCCAAGGTTATCAATTTCTATATTTTGCATGTAGCATATTTGAAAAGGAAAACTCCTCCTCTTTCCAGTGATGCCTCACTTACATCACTGCTGTCACGCTTGAGTGGGCACATATTGTAAATGCAGATGACAGGTATAAATTCCATTTTTTGCAAGTTTTGGAAAATGAATGAAGTGAACAGTTGAATCTGCGAGTTCACAGACGATTGCGTATGTTTACATTCCCGTTGAATATGACCAGCTAAATGATTTTTTCCTAACAGTTATTTCAAAGTTTTTGCTCTTCATGTTAGTCTTTGGCATATTGCCTTCACTTTTTGGTAATATCCTGGGGAAATGGATTGATGCCTTGTCACAGCAGACTTCTCCCTTAACACTCAGTGCACTTTCTACCAAGAGTCCAAGACTACCTTAGGTTTTGGATAAGGCTAGTATTTATTTATTAGGTGTTTCCTAAGATTCTTCCATAAAAAAAAAAAAGAAATACTGCTTGAGACTTTTCGGAAGATGTTTTCTGAAATCCTCATGAGTTCTCTGCAGACCCCCTTCTTTCTGGTGAAATGATGCAACCTTCAAAGCTGAAAGTGTAATTTCTCCAGTGAATTGAGCTATTTTCCTAACGATCACTGATGATTATCAGACCTATTACAAGTGTATCATGAGCATAATGCAGGGGAAAATGTGAGTTTCAGTCTTGCATCCAGTAACATTGCAAAAACGCTGCTGAAGTTGGTCATAATCAATAAGAAAGCAGTTGATTATTTGTGGATCCACTGAAAGAGGTGAGTCCAGTCTTATGTCTATTTACCAAAACTTGCAAAAAGTGGAATTCATACCTGCTATCTTTGATAACCTGGTCATGTGCAACATTAATAAAAGTGAGGTATCATTTAAAAGAGGAAGAGTTCCTCTTTTAATCTAAGCTACCTTTGAATGGTAAAAAACAGGAATCCTGTGAATTTGGATTGCCTTTATTTTGATACGCACTGTATAAGCTCTGTACTACTATAGGTTAACACAGGATTCCTAGTGCAAAAATGACGATCATTCACTATAACACAATTTATGCATGTCACTGATGCAAGTATAACCAATGACAGCGCATATCATACGTACACTATTTACTATAATTCATTACAGCTGGCCGGTATTGCATCAAAGAAGGGGACCTCCCTTGCTGGTTCAGAGAGTGAAGTAGAAATAGAGGTAGAAGAAGCCACAGGGGATGAGAATGATGCAGCAGAAGTAGGAGAGGACAAATCAGGTAGCAGGACATCTTCTCTTCTGGAACCTCCTGTGTCTGTCGCTGGAAGCGTAAGGTCACGACCCCAAACAGTTGAAGATCAGCTGGAGCAGCTAGTGGAAGCAGCATCAGAGGTTGTTGACGAGATCATGAAGAGACCTAGGTCTGGACGTGATCTGGCCCAAGATGCTATGGTGAGCTTAAAGAGAAAGTCTGTATGAAACTGACAGAGACGGTACTTGGGTACTTGTAGTCCTAAAGGTCGTGTGATTTATTAACTTATTTACTGGGAATTGAAATGCTTTAAAAGTTGTATCATGATATTGTTGAAAAATAAAAGCTAGAATCACATTATTTGTAATAGTTATTCCTACCAGCACTCATTCTCCCGAGGACGGTAAGAACATACTGAAACGTCAAGAGTGACTAGGTCCTTTTCTGGACCACACTCATTTCCAAGAAAGAATACATGGTGCACCGTGAAGCCTTCTACTGCCATACATTCTACCACCATGGAAACCTTCAAAGGATATAGTTATTCAAGCCTTGTCTTTAAAAGATTACCATTTAGGCATGTTTTATTGTCATTATTTGAAGAAACTATATCTTAGAGAGTTGTGAATCATTTGCAGTCTGTTGTGATAGGAATTATTATTAATCTTTTAATGGGAATTTAGCATTAGAGAATGACAATACCCATTGGCAAATGACTTAGGAAAACACAATGGAACTATTCTCAAACTTATCTTGATCTGTGATCATTTTGTAGATGGCAGCAGAGATTTGGTCAAACAAACTGGGAGAGCTCTTCTCAGAGGAGAATACCGAACCTGAGCGTGTCCGATCGGCCCCTTACAGGCGTCGGCGTAACTCCCTGGACAATGAGTCAGTCACCTCATCCATGCTGGAGGAGAGGGTGGAGCCATACGAGAGGACCACGCCCATGTCCAGCAAGCGAACAAAGAAGATAAGACGGATCCACTCAGCAGAGGCCGCCGTCACACTGCTTCGTCATCTCCTGAAAGGTATGCCAATATGCTGAGATGGTTTAGATTTAAAGGATTTCCAAGAAGTGGTAGAAGGTTTCTGATGCAGCATCTGTTTTCAGTCAGAAGAGTAGCTGGGTATTAACATTTCTCATCTCCTTTTGCACCTTTCTTTGCCAATATGCCGTGAAGTGGGACTTGTGATTGGAAGATATTACGGAAAATGATGAATACGGGCATCACCTGTATCTTGTCAGACCTGCCTCAGCTGCTTTCTGCTCCTTGGCAATCCTGGGCATATTAAATCACGACTGTATTATATCTACAATTCTGTAATATTGAGTGATACTTTGCACATGTACCTGTGATTCCCTTTTTTTTTCTACATCATTTGACAGCACACCTGGCAGATAATTGTCTATCCCATCGCAGGATAGCTGTGCCATCATCAGTTGTGTCATCATACATATAAAATTGCACATTTTGCATGCATTTTATGTTCCTATTTTCTCCAACGAATGATTTTTCCATTTCAGCATGTCAGCTTCCAGTACAGATCAACATATGACTACAAAAATGAAATAACATTTCAAGCTTTCAAGGGCAATGCTATTATTGTCATCTTCCTTTTGATAGCTTCTGTTGATTTCATCAGTTTTTATTATTCCCATGTACATAGAATCATGTTTATCCTTTCAGGATTTAATCCTTTTTTTTGGGGGGGGGGATGGTGAGTAATTGAACGAGCATGGAATGTTGGATGAGTGTGGGAGTGCATATGATCAGTAATTTTGTTTTGAATGTCCATGATGTGTCATGTTAATGGATGTTTGTGATAATTTACTAATTAATTATATCTAGCAATGATACCTCCAAGGTTGGAAGACTACTATGTCTCTTTGTGATTAAAATTGAGAACGTACAGTGTACAAGTGCAACATGTTATACCATTGAGATGATTATACTATGCCAGGGCATAAGAAAAATAAGATGTATTTTTATTGCATGTGTTTTTGTTTTGTTTTTAAAACCATATACAAATGATATCATCAAAACCATGATGTGGCTTATCCCTATGTTTTCCTTTTTTGGGTGACAAGTTCAATAGATGATGACATGAGGTGGGGGGGGGGGGGGTGTTTCCATAGTTTTCATGATGATAGCATCAAATATGTACTTGATGATATATATATATATATACTACATGTACAAGTACTTGGTCCCCCATTTGCTTTATTCTGATTTGATATTTTGTGTGTATTTTCCCCTCTGCAGTTACAATCATAGTATATGTTTAACCAGAGAGTGAAAACATAGTATAAAGTATGCTTAGCATCTTTTAGGCAAATTTTATTTATTGTATACAGTGTTGCTTCATTTCCCCCATCAATCAAATATTTTGTTAATCTTGATTTCAATGCTTGTAACGATATTTCAAAGTGGGCAAACTTTCTTTATTCAACTCTTCCCATAAATGCAAAACATGTATATCCATTTTTTTTTCTTGTAAGGCTGGCTTTTCTTTGTGTTAGTCTATATTATTTATAGAATACATGTACATGTAGTCTGACTTATTTTCCACCCCCTTCCCTAAGTTTGCTTTGCTTTGCTTGAAATCATTTATACCAGTCATATTTTTTATACCGCAGAATGCAGATTTTTTATTTCTTTTGTGCTTTGCTTTATCTTTTTTGTTGCAAATTATCCAAACAGCTTCTGTACCTGAAGACCTAGCTTCCCTGTCCGGTGCTGATTTAGAAAGTCTTATATCCCGTATGTATTTTGTGTTTGCTCCTTGAGCCTTCATGCTGTGTTCTCTGATACCTGCCCCGCACTGTATTATCTGACTGCTATCTAATGGCAAATGAAATATTGGCAATAACGTGAGGTATTAACTCACTGAACACTAAGACCGAGATAACTCGGGCTAAGGTCTGTTGAAACTGTGTGTAATACTGAAATTAAATCCTACTCAGCGCGTTAATTTTTGAAAATGAAATCATCTTGATTAAGTTTGCTTTAAAACAGTCATGTAGAACTCAAGATTACCATGGAATATGAACCCAATTATTCTGAAAATTACACCCACATTTTTCATTTTTAATTTTTGGTCAAAATAAGATTGCAGTCAGATGGTGGTGTAGTGTGCAGGTGATTAATATTTCAGCTAATGTGTGCCCTCCTTGTTTTTCCTTTGGTGCATGGGCTTTCTCCAGTCTAATTTCTTTTTATTCTAGATTTTTATTCTACAATCGTCTGGTGGATGGTCTAAATCTTTCCTTCTTTTCATCCATTGCAAAGGTAACAAATCATCTGCATGGGGATAATTTTGTCATAATTCAAGTGGGAAGGCATATCCAGTGAAAATATTCATGTACATTTGTATTCTGTATGAATCTTATGCCAGTTCCTTTACACTTTGTGATAAAGGGTACTACTTGCTAGTACAAATAGTTTGACTAAAAGTGAGACAATTACTTTCTATAAAAAAAAAAATAATGTGAAAAAATCTGTTGCCATGTATGAAATTGCATTCGATTCGTGCAACAGCTTTACTCGTGTAAAAAAATTACCCTTAGTACAACCATGGTAATTTGATAGTATATTATGTTCAAATTGCTGTGTTTGTATTATGGGTACCATTGGATAACAGTCCTTTTTACAAGGGTATGGCAAAGTGATTACACAATGGTAATTTTTTTTTGATATATGATCGAGAATAGAATTCTAAGAAGAATAACATTAAAAATTTGATGATTTTCAATCGAAATCCATGCACTTTGGTTAATTTTCTCTTAAAAAGTCAAGAGTTGACCATAAAATTTGAGTATGAGGTATGACGTAAAAGTGGGTACCCAGCTTCGCGTATTGCAGTTGTGCTGCGCGCTAGACTGTACAATATGTATTATACCTTGCGCGCATTTTGCTAGAATTGCGCGACATGGTACCCACTTTGACCTCATTTTGACGTCAAAGTGGGTACCCAGTTGAAACTGGGTCACAGCTGAGGGGTCAAAAATATCCTGAAATCTTACCACATTTGGGGGTTTCCTTGGCAACACGACTTTTAAAAAAAATTTAGGCAGATGATTTTCTGCTAATAAAATCATGCTCTTTTAAATGAACTAACATTGTTTCAGCATTGGGTACCCCCTTTAAACACCTCTTCCTTCAATCTAAAGTGTTTTTTTTTTTTTTTTTCATATGTGATGTTTAGGTGTTGGGATTTTCTCTGGGAGTACCTCCTAATCTTTCTCTTCTGTGTTTTTGCATATTTTTTTCCTGTGCTATTTTATTTTTGCACTGTCTTTGAACTTGTCTTAAGTGCTACATGTAATTTCTCTGTTGGTGTGTTTCGAGTGCAGTACTGATGTTTTTGTCTATTGATGTAATGTTAACATGTAAATTTTGTTCTTCAGACTTTGATTGTACTTTGTTTTGCATTTGTAAATAACCTTGTAAATGTATTTGTACATAAGTTTATAAGATATAAGTTTAGAAAAATGAAAGAAAAAAAAATTGGTTGTATTTCTAAATAATACTGCAAAATAATTAACCCATGGATCATTAGAAAGTTTAGAAAATTATTTTAAAAACATATTCATATAAAAAAATCATTACAGGTAACAGATATTCCCTTTAAATGGGGTATTGTAGGATAGAAACACAAATTCTCTGTTCTAATGTAGATCTGCCACGTAGTACATGCAGCTGCTCTTTATCTTGAGAAAAAAATAATGGTAGTGAATTTGATATTTAACATTTACCATTGCCAGATCGTGGTTAAATGGTTTATGGTTACTGTAATAAATCTTTGTGTAAGACTAGAAATGTCAGTTAGTGCGACTAGTGATTTTTATGGCAAAGTATAGACAAGAACAAGAGGTCTTTGGAAAGTATTTTCAGACTTTTTACTTATGGTAACAATTATTTCCTTATAAAATTAATTCTACTACCCAAGTTACGTAAAAGATTTATCGCTAGAGCATGAGACATTGAATGATGACAATGCATGTACAATGGTTACAGGTGTCGCGGAGGAAAACAACAATGTGAAGATTGGTGCTGAGGTTTCTGAAATGATAGAGAATCAAGACAAACTCGACAACCATGACATCGTGGTAGTTGAGGATATCAGCGAAAGAAAGATCATCATTGAGTCCATTGCATCCAGCACCGATTTTGGTGCTGAAACCGAAGATGAAGAAGAAACCAAGACGGTTTCGGACAGAGAGTTTACGGTGAGGAGCCGAGCGTCGGTGATGGAGGAGGTCGCCAAGGAGGCTGCTGAAGGTGATGCGGCAGATGGAGCGGTGCTTACCCCGAAGCCACCAGCATCCGCAGCTTCCAAGGCTCCATCTAGGGTACCATCTGGGGCACCGTCAGGGACACCATCAAAAGCACCGTCCAAGGCACCATCGGTGGTAGTGGAAACACCAAAAGGTGAGGTACCCCAGGTGTCAGCAGCACCTCCTGTGCCATCTGCGCCACCAGCGCCATCCACTCCACCAGCACCACAGCAGGTTGAATTAAGTATAGGGGCAGAACCAGTCAAGGTGCCAGTAGTGAATGAGAAAGAGAGTAAAAAGAAGAGAAGTAAGTTGCTTGTGTGTGTGTGTGTGTGTGTGTGTGTGGAGCAATGGTTGCAGTCTTGCAGTGGTGCTCAGAGAGGGATATGGTGCACCATTTCATTGCACTATGCACCAGTGCAGAACCTGATCAAGAGGTATGTTTTAATGATCATTCCTTAATTGAAGTTGATTCAGAGTGGAATCGAAAGAGAAGAGAAAAAACATTTTAAGAAACTGATGAATGAGTGACAAATAGAGAGAATTGATGCTACATGTATTATGCCTTTTTTTTGTTTTGCACAAGGTGTTGGGTTGAGTGATTTGATTATGTTGATTTTTTTCATTCCTGTTGTGAAAAAGAATAACTTGCATTTAATTGTCTGAGTTTTTTGTAAGTATTGTGCTTAGAGGATGCACAAACACATAAAAATACATTGTATATAAGGCATCCTGTGAGAGATGTGATTTTCAGTGTACATATCAGGTAGATATAAAATGTTTGCTGTTTCATTTGATGAGTGGGAAATCAAGAGCACCAGTGCCCCATCTTATAAAGAGTTACGATCGATTCAAATTGATCGCAACTTTGAGATTGATCTCAACTATGTACTTAAGAGATAGTAGTTGAGATCAATCTCAAAGTTACGATCGATTTGAATCAATCGCAACTCTTTGTAAGACAGAATTGTACACAATTTCAAGCAACTGCATTTGGGAAAGCATCAAGTAATGTTTTTCATGTGCAATTTGAGCATGAAACTATCATCTCACCAAATTGTTTTCTCATTTTTCTATTTCAGATATTGATGCCCTCAGTATACAAATGAGATAATAACCTGTCAATTTCATTCTTAGTTGATTTTCTTTAATAATTAACATTTCCTAGTTCACTTCTGTTTCCTGTAGGTATACATCGAGGTCAGGAGCTTTTTAGCCCTTTTATATAATTTTTCCACAAATGAATTAAAATATACTTGTTAATATATGTAATTTATTTCAAATACCTTTGGTTGCTACAAATATGAGTTTCTCTGCATTGTTTTAAACTTTGGATAGATAATTTAAATTGAACAATTGGTGTATCACAACATCATCCAGGATTTCAGAAGAGGATGCTGTTTTAACTACATTTTACATGTCTGCATGCAGCCTCATGAAGGAGATCATTTCAGAGTTCTGTGACTTTCTCTGCCAACAATCGCTCAGCGGTTGATTTCTAATACTAAATGAATGCTCTAATTTAACCATGAACAAAACACTACAGCATAGCCACCAACCATGCTCCTAAACCTGACTTAAAATGCAATCTTTTCCAAGCATTTTAATCTAACATTTACATGTAGTCTTTTCTTTTACAGGTGATACTATAGATGCCTGTAGATTGTATTATTTTTTTCCATATGTGATTCCATGCATCATTTCTAGTATGGTGATTTAATATTTATCATAAGGTTCTAAATCAGCTGAGGGTAAGAAAACAGATGCCGATGGAGATGGTGCCAAAGATGGCGCTGCACAAGATAGTGGAACCCTGGGATTCGGTGTGACCAATCTGGGTGTGGCAGAGAAGAAAGAGGCCGAGAAGACAGCTCTTATTGTGAGAGCTCCACCCCCAGAACCAGGCAAGTAACCCCTAGTACCTTGTGCTTTCTAGAATTAACTTCCTGACTGCTGAATTTTCAAATTCCCATAAAATGACTTACATTGTAATACAGGGACCCCCCGGTTACCTTTTTATTCTGTACAAATCTTCGGTATATTGCACTGTGTTATCTCTGTTCCTTCTTTCCAGTTAGCTTGCTATCAACATTGTTGCAAACTTTTCAACAAAATCTCTTCAAGATTAATATCTGCCTCTCTCGAATTTTGTATGTGATTTTCATGACTGATGATTTTCTAGAATTTCTTACGATAATGTTTTGCCCCCCCCCCTCCATTTTTGTCTCCATCTGTCTGTCTCTCCCCAATGCACAAGTACCACAGCATCGATGGTAATTTGATGGTAAGTTGATGGTTAACCATCAATTTGCCAGCAAGTTACCATAAATATGGTACTTTTCTATTCCTCTTCTCATTCTGCTCCTTCCAGTTTCCTCTCTAGTCTACTTTCCTTTGTTCCAGGCCTTTGTTTTATTTTCAATTCTTCTACTCTCTGTCTTTCTGTCTGTCTGTCTTTCTCACTCACTTGTCTGTCTGTGTTTCTCTTTCCGTTTTTCTCCCCTCTCTCTATTTCTCTCTTTTCCTCTTTACCTATCTCTTTTTCTCTTGTTTGTTTCTCCCCCCTTTGATATAATCACTCCCAAACTTCCATTGCTTCTTCTTTTTTCTCTATTTCTCTCCTTCAATAAAATCTCTCTCAACCTTTCATTGTTTTTTTCTCTCTCTCTTTTTCTGTCTCCTTCGATATAATCGCTCTCAACCTTCCATTCCTTTCTCTTTTTTCTCTGTTTCTCCTTTGATAATCACTCTCAACCTTCCATTACTTTCTCTTCTTTTTTCTCTGTTTCTCTCTCCTTTGATAATCGCTCTCAACCTTCCATTCCTTTCCCTTCTTTTTTTTCTCTGTTTCTCCTTTCATAATCACTCTCAACCTTCCATTACTTTCTCTTCTTTTTTCTCTGTTTCTCTCTCCTTTGATAATCACTCACAACCTTCCATTACTTTCTCTTCTTTTTTCTCTGTTTCTCTCTCCTTTCATAATCACTCACAACCTTCCATTACTTTCTCTTCTTTTTTCTCTGTTTCTCTCTCCTTTGATAATCACTCTCAACCTTCCATTACTTTCTCTTCTTTTTTTTTCTCTGTTTCTCTCTCCTTTGATAATCACTCTCAACCTTCCATTACTTTCTCTTCTTTTTTCTCTGTTTCTCTCTCCTTTCATAATCACTCACAACCTTCCATTACTTTCTCTTCTTTTTTTCTCTGTTTCTCTCTCCTTTGATAATCACTCACAACCTTCTATTACTTTGTCTTCTTTTTCTTCCCCCATAGAGAAACCACCTGAAGACTCGGACGAAAAGCTCAACGATGAGCTCGCCAAGATAGTCCAGGAGACTGGACTCCTTGAAAAGAAGAAGTCCAAGAAGGGCAGCATGAGTACCAAGACCAGTACCAAGAGTAACAAGAGCTCCAAGAGCTCCAAAAGTTCCAAGAGCAAGAAGTCCAAGGATGGAGAGGAAGAGGGGGAGAAGGATGCATTTGTTGTTGGTAGGTCTAGAAGATTTGATAGGCTTTGTTAGAACAAGATGGACAATTTTGTCGTGCCACCGAGGTGGAACGAGACTAAGGGATCCTTAGCATTGCCCGGCTGTTAATTATCCGTCCGTGACGCTTATGAAACTTGAATAACTTTTGGCCCATTTTGCCCATTTGTAACCAATCTTGGATCGTAGGGACCTCAGTGTTATTTAGGGGTCAAAGATCATGTATGTAGATCAAAGGTCAAATGATGTCAAATGTTAGAATTGACCTGGTTTCTATTGGGATTGGTAACTTTCGAACCATAAACCCATTTGTAACATAACTTAAATGGTAGATGGCTTATAGGGACAGAGGTCACATATGTAAGTCAAGGTCATATGAGGTAATTTACCTGCAAGAATGATTGCCAAGATAGTCCCAGAGACTATCTTCTCTACTTCAAAAGCTGGTATAGGTGGATCTGTTTGGCAACCATGTGGTTGTGAATATATCCCCTTGATCTTGATGTCGGAACTATTTCCAATGATTTTTGTTTGTTTGTTTTTGCATCTACCAGTTGGCATTTCATTAATTGTTGAATGAGCTAATTGGCTTATAGGATGAAGGAAAATTGTAATCTTAGTGCTGCATACATATGAAAATTATATTTAATTGCTTAATTCTGTTGGCTATTGACAAACAAACAAAATTAACAAAAACAAGAACACTTTTCTTTGGGCAATGCCCATGGGGAAGCAGATTTTTTTTATAGTGTTTTTGTTGATTACATTATTGTTGGTCTATCATTGACAGAAATACAGTGAATGTGTTTGTTGTCATTATAATAATTCTATGTTCCATAATATTCAATTCCATACAAGAATTAACAATTTGTTCTATCTCATAGAGGTTAATGTTGTTGCACTGATTAATTTCTTCTGTATGTTTAATGCAGGTATGCCTAAAGATAGTAAGACCGACATTCTTCTCTACAAGCCTATGACTCCAGAGCCTCCAAAGGAAGAGCCAAAACGTGAGTTGTTGTTCTTAATATATTGCTGCATATTCTTGTATCTTTACAGAAATGTACAGAAATGATGGGTGAAGATTTTTAAATGAAAGAGGAGAATTGACAGGAAAATAGAATGAAAAGGATATCAGTCTACTCCTGTTCTTGGCTAGCTTCTCGCCTTTTCTATGTTGTTCTGCAAAATGAGGAATTTCTTTTGCAGGACCTCCTTAAGAGCCAGTAGATAAGTATTATTAAGTGTCCAGAGAGTGATGCAACAGAGAGTGATTATTTTTGCCAATTTCCTCCAGATTTTAGAAGAATTGAATTCATATGTATTTCCTTTATTGTCTAGTACTGTCAACTTGACAATACATTTAGTAAGTGGGAAAGCTAATGCTGTAATTGAAACAAAAAGATGAAGCATAATTTCAGAAAAATCAATAAAGCTTATATTACAGGAAGGAGGCAAATAGGTGGAAACTTAGTTACCAAAAATGCTTTTCATAATACCTTCCTGAACTCATAATCATCTTTTGAAACTGTTTCCATTGTAACAGCTGCACCAAAGGAGAAGAAAAAGATACAAAAGAAGACCAAGAAACCTGCTCCCAAACAAGAGAAACCCAAGAAAACCAAGAAGACATCCAAGGAGGAAACACCAAGTCCCAAAGACGATAAAGAAGCCGAGGAGGATGAGAAGATGAAAGCAGAAAGGGAGAGGCAGGAAGAAGAGGAGAGAAAGAAGAAAGAAGAGGAGGAGAGGGCAGCGAAGGAAGCAGCGGAGAAGGAGGAAGAAGATGGAGAAGAAGAGGAAGAAGAAGAAGGGAGGGAATCACCAGAGTCTCCAGAGTTCATCATTGTACAGGATGTAAGTTTTTTGTTCTTTCCATTGCTCTCATTTGTACCTTCTCTCTTTCAGCTTTCTCCTCTTACTTATGCCTACAGTGTACATTTCTTTGTACAATTCTTCACAGTTTGAGTTGAGTATATACATTATCATATACCCAATATCTTCATTGTGTATTCACAATCTTTAAGGTTTATGTTTTTTGTTTATATCCATTATTTTAAACGTTCATATTTTATTGTTCATTTTCCTCTGCATGTATACACATGTATGTAATTTGCAGTCACTTTACTTTTATATTGTGCCTTATGTTCATGCTTTGTCTATTGCATTGTTAATAGTTATGTTGAATATATGTTCATGTATACCTGTATAAATATCACTAGGAGCTTGTAATCTTTTGTTTTCGGTGTATTACATTATTTTGTGCTTGGACGCAACATGTTTTCATATTGTTTGAGGTCATTTGTGGGATTGCTTATAAAGCTTGATATCATATTCAGATAATCATATTTTCTGCCAGATATTAAGTTTTTGAAAAACTTAAAATTGAGACACTGTCATGATTTAGTCATTTTTTTTTTTTTCACCACAGATATTCCAAATTATACATAACACTTCAGACAACACACAGTTGTTGCTGGTATTGAGAGTTGACAGTTTCATTATGTATTTACAGGAATATACTACTCAACTGGTTTTTAAATTACATTTCGCACATTATTCTGCTGGAGAGAGAAAGAGAGAGAGAGAGAGAGAGAGAGGAGGGGAGAGAAAGAGAGAAGAAGACGGAAAGAGAGGAGAAGAAAATGAAAGAGGGTGAGAATCAGTGAGTGTAGGATTAGAGTGAGCAATATGAGAATAAGAATACCATACCAAACCACACTATATTTTGTGATTTCATACATACACATGCAAGTTTATCAATGCTTAGAATAAAGTCAACCTCATATTCATGTTCTGATCATTCATTTGCTCTGATTCATTCTCCATTTTTCTCATCTCACATGATTGCATCCATACAGGAATTCTCTGATTCAGACGAAGAACAAGAGGTATGTATATCAGCTTGCTTTCCAGTATCAGTAACATTAACAATTTTTCAAAGTATCGTCAATTTTTATCATACACGTACAATACTACCCGAAAATTTACTGACATCTGGCCAAAATGAAATAGTTTTTCTCATTTGTTTTCAACATCACCCAATCCTCCCCACCTTCTTCTCATGAGGTTAGAGAAATTAGGATTCTGCTCCAAATTATTCTTTCATAGATATCGACATATCTACGAATTAAAAATTTTGAAGATGGTAGGAAGAATGTTTTTCTATCAGCTTTATGCATTTTTTTTAAGCTGAACTGTATGCCTGGCAGTGGGCATAAATAGAAGAATTCCATCTATTTCTGTTCTTTTTTTTAAACTGGGAATGCACCTTAGCTTCTTTTTTCCAAGTTCATCATAAGAGTAATGTACATGTTATTTACATTACAGTTTTAGGGGAGGTTGTATGGGGCTGGTAATATCGGTCACTCGTGCACACATGCCCCCTTCATTTGATTTTTTTTTCATGTAATATTATTTTAAGAAAATATGCGTAGTTAGAATTTGAAGCCCTACATGTATACTTGACAGACACTGAATTTGTATTGCTCATTAAACAAATATGAATAAAACATGTATATGCTCTAAATTTCCAGTATTTTTCTGAATTAGAATATGTTTGGTTTTGCAGATATTGCATGTTAAATTTCTGCCATCACTTTTGCAAGCTTTCATTGTATTTGTTGCATGCATAAATAACATGTTTTAGAAATCTAGCATGAACTGTTCTGTGTACTTTTTTTTTTATTTAAGTAGTTGTTATTGTTCAGTAATAGGTTAACTTAAAAAGAAAATAATTGGAAATGAGTGCATGAAAATTATGACAAATTTGTTAGTAGAAGCAGGGTTAATGATTGACTATATATTATTCAAGTGAATTTATAAACATGACTCACTTGTATATTTCTTTGATTTTAGAGGGGAAATTTAAGGAAGAGAACAAGGGAATACAAGTTATCAGAATTGACACTGAAATATGATTTTTTTTTTCAGTCATTGGTTTGAAGCTGTCTTGAAAATATGACACATAAATTTATATGCATAGAATATTGATGAAAACTTTGCTCTCGATTTCTAAAAAAAAATCCCACCCAAACCAAACAAACAGAAAGTGTTTGGGGTGAAAAGTTTGAAATTCTGCTTTCATATAGTGTTGCTTTTTGACTTATGACTTGAAATTTCTTATAAAAAACATAAAAGAACTGCTTATCCCTAGTTGTTTTGCCATGTACATTTTTGGGGGAGAGGGGGGTAGGGGAGGATCTGAAAATATCAAAGTAGCAAGTGTTTAGTGGTTAGGAGGATTTGCTTTGTTTTGTTTTGTGTACTGTTGGTTTATGTTTCTCTTTTTTTCCCCGAAAAAACATCACTTCTGTGAATTTGAAGAAGTTGATTATTTTTTACACTTTAAAGCAATTAAACATTTGTTTTGAATGGCATGTATAGATTTATATATATATCACTTGATGTGGTTTTCATATTATATTTATCTCAATTAGCCTATGTTTATTTGTGTTTGAATTTAGAAGAAAGTGTGCAATGCTGAATAGTGAATATTTTCATAAGTTTGATGTGAGAAGTATAATATTCTACTGAGTAGAAACTTGTAATGCCAAAGTTTTCATTTGATAGCTCCCTACAGTGCAGTACACTCATCTATCACTCATATAGATCACTATCAATAATATCATCTGATTTTCTTTACACTTTCTGTTGTAGTCATGAAGCATGTGTACATCTAAAGTCACCATTTTGCACCCTGCCCATTTGTGGACATTTCATATTTGACCCTTCATGTTGTAGTGTTATTCAGTAACATTTTCTTGCACTCCATCTAACAATCACATCACATTACCAGTCTTTGTGACATTACACATTTAACATATGCATCGTGTTTTTCATTGCCATAGTCCTTTTTTGTTGCAGTCATTTTGGCGTATATGTGCACCATTATTGACTGTCATACTCAAAGAGTTCACTTTTGTTTACAAGTTTTTGCACGTTTGAATTGAATCACATCATATCATTTTGAATTATAATACATCATGTCATTGCCATCTCCTCTTTGAAATTTTGCTGCATTCAATTCATTGGATAAACACTTTGCAAACTGAATTGGTGAGTTGAGAACTATAGTATTTCATCAGAAGCTACTTGCATGCATTATCTGAAATTCGACATCAAGCTGTAATTGTATCTGGAACGTCACTATATTTGACAAAGTGCTGTGTGGATATGTATCACTTTTGCAATCATATTTGCAAATTGTGTATTGTTTAATTGCGAATGAAATTATAGAAAATGGTATTTGTCGCATCAACGCAGAAACACCCTTAATATGTGATGCAAGTGCGCAAAAAATGCCAAAAAGGCATTCTCTTATACATGTAAATTGAAGAAAGAAGAATATTTGCCTTAAAATGCTTCATTATTTCTTCAAAACCTATCTAGAAGGAAGCTAATAGTAACTTCAAAATAATAGAATGTCTCAACTAGATTTTTCATTAAAGAGCTTTAAAATGCATCATATTTGTAGAGCTTTTCTGGGCACAATACGTTTAAGGGTGTTTTTGCACTGATGCAACGATTTGTGATATGCAAAGTGAATTTTATCCTCAACAGAGGTAGGTACTGGCAGTGTTCAAAAAGCCACCACTGCCATCACTATCATTATCATCACGGTCATTCATGCTTTTCCTTCCACTGCGATTTATTCCCTTGTCATCATTATTAACAATTTTTCCTTTTTGATCTATTTGAATTCATATTTTTAAAATAAACAGTAGGAAAATTTGTATGAAATGACCCTCTCAACCCTCTCAGCTTCTTACTCCACCATTTCCTATCCTTTTTTGTCATCAAGATTTACTTTTATTCTTCACGATATTTCTCATCCCTTTCAAAAACTACATCTCGTGCCATATGACATTTAACATTTCACTTTAAGATACATACATGTACATGCATGTCTTTGCCACTTTTGCTGAAGCATCAAAATCACTTTCCAAAGTCATTAAAGTGCTTTTCAAACACCTGCAGTAACAACATCAATGCTGTCTCTCTTTCATTCTAAACTGCTTGTTTCAAATGATAATTTCTTAGATAAATCCTGCTGATTCAAATAAGTATTGCATTGAGAACAAATCTTTTATACTGATTGTGTAGTAAGAACAAATAGCTATGTTACATCACCAATCAGGTGAACCTCTTGAGTGATTTAAGTGTTGTCTGTTTATTTCGGCAATACAGCCTCCTCCTCCTGTTCTTCCTGAACTGCCTGCTGATGAAATCAAGCTGGAGCCATCGGTATCAGCTGCGCCCAGTGAGGACTACTCCGAGATGACAGACTTCACAGAGGTGAGTACACCATGAATGTGCCCTTGATTAATTCACCAGCAACATCCGCACCATGAGAGGCCCGTTTTTCCCACTCGCGGGTCGACAGCTGTTTCCAAGATAGCAGACACCACGAGTGAGATTTGACCAATTGAAGAAATATTTATCTGACTGAGGGATCCCAAGCGCAGGGAAGAAGAAGAATGAGTTGGTAGAACTAGCAGTGAGAGCCCAGGGAAAATATGAAGTGTTAATAGTCTGTAATCACATAGAATAGGAGAGCAAAGGGTGGCTAGTGCAAGGTGTTGATGGTACTGTTGTTGACCCATCTCCCAGAATCAGTGTGCTAGAGTGACTGCCACAACTGAGCTGAATGAGGGTGTAAGGATTGTGAAATGCGAGAATTGCATAAAGGCCATTAATCACAATTTTATTTTTGTCACAGAGTTGCTGTATCAGTTACCATCTTTTGACCTTTACTGTTTATGAGAGATGAATTCTCCCAGGTTTAGTTGTCCAGAGGAAAACTGAGTATGCAAAGTTTTCCTGGAAGAAATTGACTTTGGATATTTTTCTTAAGTTTTGTCAGAAAAACCTTCTTACAGATAGACAGTGAATGACTATACTTGCATGTATATTTTCAAGATAGATGTGCTTCTTAGAAAGTCCAAACTACAGATTGTGTTCGCTTGTATTTGTGAACTATCCCTATTTTCATAAATGCACCTGTCATTGCATATTTTTGCAGGATTCCACGAGCCAAGGACCAAACAGCATCTCCCGTTCCCAAGCCAAAGCTTACAAGAGGGCCGCCGAAGCTGAGAAGAGGAAAGCAGCGGTAGAGAAGAAGAGGAGAGAGAGGGAAGAGGCCAAGAAGAGAGCACAAGGGGAAGCCGAGAGAGCGGAGAGGATCAAGCTTGAATATGAAGAGGAGAAGAGAAGAAAGGAGGCTGAGGCATTGTAAGTAATACTTAAAGATAAACTGGAGTTCTGGGGAGCATTTCATGAAGAGTTTTGTCAGTGATTTTCACTGACAACTGTTATAAGCTACTGAAAATCCTCCCCTCTGATTGGCCGAGAGCAAATTAGTCAGTGAAAATCACCGACAAGACTCTTCATGAAACGCTCCCCTGGTCATGCGATCATAATGTGAAAGAAACGGTTCCAAAGCAACTGGAAGAGTTAAGTGCAGTTTTCTCGGGCACGCAAACGTTTTGCGAAGGATGCGAATGTCAAAAAAATTGTATGCTTCGAAAATTCGCCAAACTTGGGCGGAGGTTTGGAAGCGTTGTCAGTTATTGTGCGAGGGATGCTGGAAACGTTTGCAAAAATTTCAAACTTTTTTTAAAATTCTGCCGAACTAAAAACGAACAATTAGCGACGCTTCCGAACCCCCGCGCATGGTCGGCGAACTTTTGGAGCATAAAATGTGAATTGGGCTTTGCAGTTTTTTTTCGACATTTGCATCCTTCGCAAATCGTTTGCATGGCCTGTGAAAAACACACTTTAGATAAGTTGTATATAATAAGCACAGTTGTCTAGTTTGAGATTTGGAGATTATCAAATTGATAAGAAATTCCCTTACTTTCCCCAAAAGGTACTTGCACTGCACAAAGATATGAATATATAGGACCACACACAAATCTGGCAGGAAAGTTACCCCAAACTTTCAAATTTTTCTTTTCATATTTCCAGTATGAAGTTTGAAGGATAGTCCTTTCTAGGGGACATTTTTACTATGATTTTCTTCGTAATGTGGAAAGAATGAGAAAGCTCACAAATTATTTTTCACCTTTCCCAGAACTCTAGTTTGACAGTAGAATATGTCAAGTGAAATGTAAATGACAAGTTAATTATTAACAATGTAGTAACATGATTTATGAATGAAAGAAAAAGAGAAAAGGATGTTCATCATTCTTTTGAAAATATGAAATATGAGTATAATGTTTTCTTTGTTCCTAACCACTGGAACTGGGACAAAAGGCTTTCTGCTATTTTAGTTGAATTTTTGTTCCTGGCATTCCAGTAGTTGCATGTTTTGTGTTTGTTCAGATATTTCTCTTCTGTATTGCAATGTATTATTCTTTGCAAAATGAAATAATGGTAATGATAGTAGTTAAAATGAAAATTTTCAAGTGAAAAAAACTTACTTGATTTGTTCCTTTTCACAGATTTTACAGTAAAATTGATTGTTTGTTCCCACTTTCAGAAAATCCAAATAGGAAACTGCTTAGAGTGCATGTATCTGATAATTCTTTTCATTTGAATCCAAGAAGTTTTACGTTCCATGAGCCAATTCATGGAACTGGTAGAATTTGGTGATCCTGATTCATGGTTTTCTGAAACCTTACACCTTTCATGAACATAATTAAGATGAAAGTGTTTTAAATAATGAGGCATGAAATAAAGATCTTCAATGCAGTGGCTGGAATTCACAAAAGAGGTTTATATTTAACCTGTTGACTACTGAAATCTCATATTCCCATTGGCTTAGTACATGGGTCACTCGGTTTCAATAGCCACTGGATGAAACCTTGGTCTATCCCATAGACATATAATAAATTTACTAGACGGAAAGCAGCACGGGCAGATATCATTACGTGAATGGCATTAGGCCCTGCCTCTTTCGGATCATTTGAAGGGGCCGGTAAGCACCCGTTGTCGCAATGGTATCGATACCACTGTTGCATTATTCATAACTTTTGCACGTATCAGTTTTATTGTGACACCTTGTTTTAATGTGCATTTGTAGCGCATTTATTGTGCATTAACTGCGCATTCGGTAAGCTGATGCGTTTTATGTTTTGTAATGCGTACAAACAAGTGCTACTAGTTGGAAGCATCTTACAAAATGAATTATTCATTTTTGATCATGAATATTTATGGGTGCTTAGGTCGGCCTTCTAATGGATCTGGACAAAATGGCGGAGCTTTAGGGGCCTGGTCTACACCTTGTCAACCTCCTCCATGGACTTGAATAAGCATAATCAAGCATGTATAAGCGTATAAGGGCATGACAAGAGGGCATGCGCATACTACACTTACGAAGGTTTAAACCGTAGTTAAAATATAAACCATGATTTAAATATAAACCTCTTTCATGAATTCCTGCCATTAAAACTGAATTCTCTTACATTCATAGTTTCAACACACAGGTGCCTCCATGTTCTGGGCACCGTTTCATGAAGGTTGTCAGCACTGACAAGTTGTCAGTCACCGACAGTTACCGTAGTAACAGTCAGTGATCAGTGCTTCTCAGCCAATTAAAACCAAGGATCTTACTGGAATTGTCAGTGATTGACAACTTGTCAGTACTGACAACTTTCATGAACGGTGCCCTGATTGTCACCAGGGTATTAAAAGAAACACTGTATTGTAGCTGGGTTTGTCTTTCTGGTGTGGAAAAGTAGTATTGTCTGTGGAATGGTAATATTTTGTCTACTAGTATTTCAGAATTAATGTTGTTTTTGTTGATGTTTTCCTTCATTATTTAGGGAGAGGGCTGCAAAAGCTGCTGAGGAAAGGGAAAGATTGGCTCGTGAAGAGGAAGAGCGTAAGAGACAAGCCACCCTGGCAGCGGAGAGGGAACGCAAGCAACAGGCAGAATACAAACGCAAGATGGAGGAGATGGCGAGGAAAAAACGTGAAGAAGATGCGAAGAGAAGAGGTAGATTTCCTCTCTGATTTGAGCCATGTGATATTTTTATTTTCAAGATACCAAGTCATTTGATGAATGTTCTCTGTACAGTTTGAATGTTAACCGTATACTATGACCTACTATACAAATTTGGTGATTTGCTGGTGATTAGCTTGGTGATTTTAAGCCAGTGTTAACTTTGCCTGGAGTTCATAGAAAATGTGTGTTGAGTAGATGCATCTTTTGAACATATTCATTACGTCAGTTTTATGTACAGTTTGATTTATGCAAACAAGAGAGCTGAAGATACTTGTAGATGATGCATTAAATGCATGGGAAAATTGTGAACATTTTGTGTTTAAGAAATGTTTAACAAAAACCTTTATTGTTATGTCAATCATTCAACAGTTCTTTTTTAAAAAATATTTTGGATAGTGTTATGATACTCATAATTTTTCAGGCGTGTTTTTAACATTTGTCTTCTTTGAAACTTCCTTCTTTCAGCTGAAGAGGAAAAACGAAGAAAAGAAGAGGAAGAACGGAAGCGCATCGAGGCTGAGATGCTAGCAGCCATGGAAGAAGCCGAGCGGCTGGAGTTCGAGAAACGACGGAAGGCGGAGGAGCTGGAGGCAGCCAGGATCGCGGAGGAAGAGCGCATCAAACGCGAGATTGAAGAAAAGATTGCAGAAGAGAAGGCGCGACTGCTGGCGATCGAGATGGCGAAGAGGCAGAAAGAGGTGGAAGCAAGACTTGCATTCAACAAGGAGCTGCACTCTGAGGCGAATGTCTTTGCTCACTCCCAGGACATGACGAGAGCGTTCACTTGGTCTTACTTTGAGCTCCTGGAACATCTGGGCATAGAGATACCTGATGCACTCAAAGACCATTATAAGGAGATTGCAGAGAGTAAAGGAGACGGATGAGAGCAAATACTGGCCCTCTCTTAGCAATCCTTGAAATGATCATTGTAATGTGGTGTCCCTTTGAATAAGGTTAATGATGTATAACCTTTCAGTGCATTGATTTTCTTATGGTTACAGTAAAAATGTGAAAATTTCTAGATTGGGTCAGTAAAAAAATATTTTGAACAATTCGCTCTTTACATAATGCTCACAGGAGCTGATTGGATCCCCTATTATGCTTATTGGAATGAGAGATTTCAGCCATGAAAACTTGAGGGATCTATTTTCAAAATGTTTCATAGCTTGTACAATTTGTTAGTTAACCCAGAAGCAGAAGTTTGCTTTAGGAGAGAAAATTTTTATCCTATTGCCCATGGTAGCTGGATTGTTACTATGAAAATTCAAGTCAACTGGTTTAGCTGCCCTTAGCAGTCATCCAGATATTATGGTAAAGTCTTACTTTTATGTGGTATTAGGGCATGACTGAATGGATAAAACACCTTACTTCTGTACACTCATTCTTCTGGTAAAGAGTGTTCTTTTCTTCCCTTGAGAGGAAGCAAAATCTTTTCTGGGAAAAATATTAAACAGGAACAAATTTCTAAGGAAATATTACATCAATCAACTATTGATTATTTTGATTCATTGATATCACATAAGAAATCTATTCCAAGCAATAAGGAGAAAACTTGTCAAGCAGGTCTCCATAGGTTATTTTGGATTCGATGAATTCTCGGGAGTTCAAGGTAGATGTCTTCAAGTTAATTCGGAATGGGTTTTTTTTTTAAGAGGATGAGTTTTATTGTTTGCTGGAGAAGGGGGATTTGAATGCAGTTGAGTCAAGTTTTTTGTGTCTGTGATACTTTGATCAATGAACACAATTTTTTGTTTCTGGAACATAAAGGGTGTAAATACCTTTAGTCGCACTAAATTTTTTTTTATTTTTTATTAAAACAAAGCAAACATTCCATATTAATACCACTAATGCCTTAGCAAGAATATTTGAGAAACGGCTTTTTGGGGGCAAACTTTATTTCAAGATTTTTAATCATTTAGAGCTACATGTACTTTATATTGAACAAATAAATGGGCTAGATATTTCATTCATTCATTCATTAGTAACTTTCCAGTTTAGGAAATGTATACATTGAATTTCTTATTTATTATCTAGTTGGTAATTGATAATTCTTACTGTAGTTTACATTTGCCCAAGGAATCCATGACATAGCAGCAATCAAATATATAAAATAGAACATAGAATGATTTCTTGTTAGGATTGAAAACCTAGGGAAATGAAAATTCCCTTGTTTGATTCTCATGTTTAAATTTTACTATCATTGAAATCATTGCGATGGCACGTGATCGAGCACTCATTGTGGAGATATGCCTCTTTTTGTAACAAATCACGTGCTGCGTGTTCATGATTTGACAGAAACTATGTAAACTTGACATAAAACTCATATATTTGAAAACATAGATATGATAATTGAATTTCATGAATTTAATTTTTACACATGTATGAAGAAGATACCACAGTTTAGAAATGAAAGATTTGAACTATGCAGTTGGGTGTTTAGAATCTATGCATTAACCATGTTCATAAGTATATAGACAGGTGAATTTACATTTTGAGTATTGAAATTTGTATTTTTGTGAGTATCATACTTACAGGTCCATTGGATCGCTTGAAAAATATTGCAGAACTTTCTTGATTTCGAGGAAAAGGATAATTACCAAGCAATGCCACATTATTTTCATTATTTTGTTTCTAGTCTGGGAATCAGTTTTGATCTCATAGTGCTGTACATTGAGAATATTTTAATGGCTTATTGGTTATTTGGTAAAGTATTTCCTTCCTTGTATATAAAAACATGCTTTATCAGAAAATGAAAGTACATTCAACTTTATAGAAATCTACATTCACACCTAATGTGGGACATGCAAAATTGTAATTGAAATTAATGTGCAATATAATTTGATGTGGAAAAAGAATTTAGACATTTGATTTTGATCTTTCATAGAAACAAAATGAATGAATCAAAAGCAGTGTGAAATAAAATAAAGTAGAATTCAAAATGAACATGCATTATAGTAATGCTTGTAAATGTTTGTGTATAGACTATAGAGTGTGTCATATGAAACAAAATGAATAAAATGTATTTATTGGTGGTTTGGAGTTGATTCAGGAGCATTTCCGTCCTCTTTAACATGAGCGCAGGATTGGTGTATATTCTGGTGATATCAGGCTTCAACCCAACTTGATACAAACGCTTTGCCGGCTGAATTATAGGGAAAAAATTATGACAATTGTTCTTTTGATATATTTCTAAAATTCTAATATCCTTGGTGCAGTCATTGCTGATAATCATACTAAATGGATATCGGTCAAGTAGCCGTTTTCATGTTCCCCGGTACACTTGTAAGGGAGAGAAGTAATTATTACGATTGTTTGTTCTTATTGTATGATTGTGACAATGGTCAACAGCAGTTGGCATAGGGTTAATCCGTTGAACACTAAGCCTGAGGTGACTTGGGTTAGGGTCTATGGAAAATGTGTGTCATACTGAAAACAAATCGCGCTCAAAGTGTTTTGTGGACATTAGCCTTATATACTAGGCCAATTACCTACATGTAGCATGTATGCTGTTCTAAATTTCAGCCAAACTATTAATGCACCTGATTACTAGTGTACGTATACTAGGTACAGTATGCGAATATCCTTATTTACCAGAATAATACCAACCCTGGGCTTTTGATATCTTATTCGGGTTAACTTTCTTTCATCCTGCCTTGTAATCTGATAAGAATTATATAAATACAGATATATAACAAAATAAATCTGACATGATTATTCATCTCTTTACTAAATGTTTGTTTTTGTGTTTGTTTGTTTACTTATTGACTTCTGTTTTAAAGTGTGTTGATAGTATTTGAAGGGAGGGAGCAAGTATAAGGAAAGTCTGTCCATGTACAGTGTCTGAATTTGATGTAAAGGTTGACATTGTCAAGAATATATCTTTATAACTTTAGCTCAAAGAAATCAGAAATTATAATAATTTGAGATGACCTCTGCCCTCCATTACGATTGCCTTAAATTTAGTTGACTTGAGTGGAAACTGAATGAATTAGAGAAAAAAATATTGTGATCTTATGGATGGAGGATCTCCATGTTATTAATTTTCCTAACTTTCAGAATTTCAGGAGTTTTTTTTTTTTTTTTTTTTTTTTTGGGGGGGGACAGATTCGCTTTTTAAAGCTTTCACTATGAATCTCTGACTTTTCTGCCTTTGCACAGAGATAAGCTAACATTATGGGGGTACTGGCATTCTGTATGCTTTTGGAAAGACTGATAAAGTGCACTCGTATTTCTGTTACAAGTTTGTAACAAGGCTGAGCTACTGTGAGCTTTTATCCTCCTCAAGTGAAATGCGTTATATCGAGCATACAACAGTTGAACTCTACATGTCACTCTAACTTATGACATACCTATCATTGTTTTCTTAACTTCTGCAAGAAGAATGGCATCACACTCTACATCCGACGTATACTAGTATTTTCACCCTTCCTAGTACTGTATATGAATCTTATTACAAATGCAACTATCATTAGTCCAATTCCCTTATACATACACTGTGTAGATTGTTATTTCATCATGTAGATGTTGTGGCTTTTGAAACATCTTGGAATAAGGTCTCCTCTAGATGTTTGAAGTCAATCATCCGATGGTATTCAAGAAGGTAGTTGCCATCACATACCACTAGATTACCCATTGAAGTAATGGCACACCTGGACAGGTTCTTTGATCGTGATGACATCTCGAAGGAGACAATGTCCTTCTCCTCCACCTGCCCGTTCAGTGCTGTGATGGTGACATTAATGGCAGTGTCGTCCTTCTTCCAGTGTGCCACAAACAGCCTATTCCTGGAGTGATCAACACCACATTCTGCCCCTATCCACTCTGGATTGTTCAATGTCATCTGCGTTCTGCCTGTGCTGTCTACGACAATGAACTCGGCACTTCCTGTCCGGACCACTATGTGACCAGACGATGTGGTTTGAATGCCGCAGATTGTCTTCCCTGGAAATGCCATTCTGCCAAGAGGTTTTTGGTCCGTAGGATCAATGAAGTAGATCATTGGACTGTCATCTTGGGTCGATGAGAGAATCAGACCTTCCTTTGTGACAGCGACAAAGCCCTGGAATCTAGCTGGCACTGGTATCGTACTGATCCGTCTACCGTCACTGCTGTAGAGGCTTATGCACCTGCTGTTGTAGTGACCACAGACAACAGTGTTTCTGTCAAGTGGTGCACAATCCCACACCCTTGCATCTGTGCCTGTGGATGATATGAACAGTCTTGTCCTTTGTGTTGCCAGGCTTGTCACATAGAGTTGTGAGGAATCATTATCGAGGACTGCCATGAGATGATCGTCAATGGCAGTGATGAAGAGTGGATCTTTAACATATTCTGGAATGTTGATTTTCTGTTTGAGCTCCCAGGATCTATCAAGTCCTACCAACTGACCAATTAGATGATTTTCATGCCTTCTCACAAATCGAACTCTTCGTGTTAGTTTGGCGACATGGGTTGCAGAAGCGGCTCCAGACGTCTTTTTATCTGTCTTTTCCACTTGTTGCTTTAGTTCATTGTCATGATTGCTACTCTGTACAATACCCTGAATGCCTGAGCTCAAGATTTTGTGAAGCATTTTTTGCATACTTCTTAAATCCGACAAGAATTCTTTGACACTTGTGCGTATGCTTTGTAACGCTGCATAAAATCGGTCATTAACTTCAGAGAGTTCAGTCAACATCATTCCACTTCTCACCTTTATGTCTTCTTCTGTCTTCTCTGCTTGTTGATCTACTTTGGCAATTTCATCCTTGCACTGCTTTTGTAATCGCTTCAGTTCTTTATCAAATCTGCCTTTTATTCTTTGTTGTTTTCTCTCTTTCTCCTGTTCGGATATCCGTATTTCCTCATTTGTTGCAGCTCTAATATGCCTTTCCAACTCCTTGAAGTGATCTTCAACATTTGTTGCTTGTTCCTCCACCGTTTTCTCTACCAGCTGCAACTCCTCCATTTTTGTTGTTATCTGCTTAAGTTGATCACTGCAAGTCGTACGTTTCCTTTCCACTACATCCTCAATGTCCTCCACATCATGATCTTGGGCTCTGTGTTGGGTGGTTTCGCAACGCTGACATATGGCTTTGTCACAAGAACGACAGAAAAACTCAAGGGGCCTTTGAGGATGCTTCGGACACATGCCGAACTGGCTGAGACAAACCTGACAAAGTGGCCTTGACAAGAGGGGCCAATCCTGGTCATAAGGAATTACACAATCGCAGTTTTCACAAAGAAGGTATGGGTTCCAAGCCATAGTACTCTAATGCTGGTGAAATCACAGAGTTCAAAGCCACCTTTCTTAACGCTAGAGTGAAAGCCGATCACGTCATTGCAAGCTGAAATGATAAAATAAACATAGATCATGACGTGCCATTATGCACTTATCACAATAAACTTGTTACTGACGTTTTTGCAACATTAAGAAATGTGAAAAAATTGTTATTGTTATTCTCTTGGACTATCTGCGACAGCCAAAATTCATAATTGTGACCAATTAAGTTCATTCTACTCGTTCATTCTGCTGACGATTGTATGAAAAATCCCCCCCCCCCCAGGACAAATACTCCCTGCATGGACAGCTACCCCCTGACAATCACCTGTCCACCATTCCGACATTTATTTCCGCGGTCAATTCCAGCCTTGGACCATTACGCCAGGACAGTACCCTCAGGTAATTATGGTTCCGGATACGTCTGCCGTGATACTAGTTTGAAGTTTCACAATCAGGCGCGGTTCTAGAGCAAAAATTTTGGGGGCTACTGGTGGCTTGGAGGATTGTAATGTATATTATTAGAATATGAAATTAAAATTGCACCTATATCGACCATTTTTTTTTTTGAGGGGGGGGGGGGGGGGCCTGTAGAACCGCGCCTGTTCACAATACGTAATTTTTTTTTCTTTTGATCAAAGGTCTATATTCTTGATGAATTAACCTGCCGGGATTATACATTACATGAAATAGGAAAGCAAGAGACATAAAAAAAGAAGAAGAAAAAAAAAAAAAAAACATTTGCAATAGTTATGTCATATAATTTCTCTCCTAATGTTAAAATACATGAATATTTACTCTAAATTTCTCAGACTTAAATCACGGACAACTCCAATATTCAATTAAAAATCTTAATCGAGGCCCCGGCCCCCGGGATCTAGGCCTAATAGATTTAGAAATCAATTGAATCTCATTGATTATAATTTCTTGACCTGTAGTTTTGGAGTTGTCCCTAATATCATTTGACTTAGATCAATTTCTGATCTGAAGAATTCAGAGTGTTGATGAGATAAAAACAAAAAGCATGTGGGGATAGGTTGATTAGGCTCACCCAGAAGCGTTATGAAGCTCACAGGTCCGTGTTTGCCGCCGATTTTCTTTCAATGCCGGAATCGAGATTCACTTTACTCACGATTGGAGTCCTAGCTGAATTTGCTTGTCAGTTTAGAGTTTAAACACGTAGAAATGCAGGTCGAGTAGAAACTTTCATGTAGACATTTTTCTTGACTTCAAAAATTGTCTGAGTCTTCCTCCTGTATGGCGTTCCACTTCAAATGGCTTTAAATTATGGATAGTTATAATGTACTTCAAAATATGAGCGAAGTTTGGCATTTCTATGAAATAATGGTAGTACGGCGTACTACTTCCGTCTTTGTTGAAAAAAAATCCCCAATTCATGTAAGCCTAAGAGTCAAAGGGCATTTTTTTTTCTTTTTGAATCCAATGTAGACATCGTAAAGATTCTTTTCTTTTGTTGACATCGCCTACCTAGTAACAAGAGCAAACAAGTTTGGTAGCCATGCGTGTTAAAAATAATGAGGCCTATTTTAGGGATAATGACTATCAACTGTATTTGGTGCAGTTCGATCGCCCAACAAATTTCTAGAGCAGGATGTGTCTTTTTTCCAGAGCTGCGATGAAATAGTATTTGGTAATTACTTTTACATGTAATTTTGGCCATGCAGTTTGATGATTTGCTCAGTTTTGTTTATTTCCCCCCCCCTTTTTTTTTGGGGGGGGGAGGGGCGGCGGTCTGGTCCATGTTCAACGCTAATTCAATAAATGTGACCCTGAACGTTGTCATAGTAAAGATCAACTAGTCTGTCTGATAATCCCCTACTGATGGTTGTGCAAGCCACGGATTACTGCGTAGTAGACTTTTTTAGTTTGAAAACTGTAAGTTGGCAAGTAAGTCTATTTGATTTTGTGCACTTTGGGTAAAAAAACATGTCCATGTCGTTTCAGATTCAAGAAAATTCCCAATGCAAGCAAAATGTTTAAATTTCATTTTTCGTAATGACACAGTCTTGGCTTCATCAGCATCCCTTGCCAAAGGAAAGCTCGTTTATTGAGTCATTCGTTCAAAGTCAATGGGTGTCAATCTGTTTTATGATTTTTGGGGATTTTTGCTGCCAAGCCCCCCACCCAAGGGTCCTCAGTTTTTCTCCTTTTGGGGGGGGGGGGGGGCACATACACCAAGGATTTGCTGAAAAGCAAACAAAAATAAAACAATTCAGGTGTTTCTGTTTATTTTTTTATTTATTTATTTCTTCTTCTTTTTTGTTTGTTTGGGGGGCATACCCTATACAGATAGCTTATATCAAAAGTTAGGCTTCCTGGGGCCTGTTGCATAAAACTTTTGCCAGACTTTTTTTCTGGCAAAAAAAAGTCTGGCAAATTTTTGTGTAATGGAAAACTATGGCAATTTTTTTTTTTTGCCGTAGTTTCCTCAAGTTTTGCCATAAAAAACTCCGGCAAAAGTTTTATGCAACGGGCCCCTGGTCAAACGATACAGTGACTAAAGGAAAGTGTACTCGGCCAAGTCCAAAACCTTTTGTCAACTTGCTCAAAGCTAAAAAGTAAAGAAGAAAAAGAAATATATTGATTTGAAACGAAGAAAAACTAATAACAAAACAAGAAACCTCCTCAGAGATAAGAAGTCAATGACCCAGTGAAACAATGCCATCTGAAGAAAGGTACCATTTCGATCCAAAGCCCCCGCTTCTGGCGCCGCGGAAGGCGTAATTATGCGGTAGACAGGGGGGCGGTTGGGTGCCCCTGTAGGTGATTATGGCTCTTTTCAAAGCTTAAGAATGGAAGCACACAAGCTCTTTGCAAAGCACGAGCAATTAAAGTATTAAGTTGGCAGTGGGAGACATCTATTACAGAACCAATGACAAACGAAAATAAAGTTAATTGATGATAAATGTATATAGCAAGATCTCTCTCTCTCTCACTCTCTCTCTCTCTCTCTCTCTCTCACTCACTCTCTCTGTCTCTCTTTCTCTCCCTTTCCTCGAAAAGTGCATATTAAGACCATGCGGAAAAAAGATCTGGAAAATTCAATGTGGTTTTAATTCAGCAATTGCCTTTCTCTTGGTATTTGGATATATACACCAAATGTCATTTCTTCTCCAGTCCTTCAAAAGCTAATGGTGGAATTTCCAAGCAGGTTGATTCTCACTGGTGACAACACTATCATCAAGTAACAACACACCACATTTCACAAAATACATGTCACTTTCTTCTCGGTCTTTACGTTCTTTCGCAATAAGGACGGATTGTTGTCAATTCATTGCACGCCTGAGTATTCACAGTCGTGTAAGTATCAGAAATACATTATTTTCCAAACCTTTCTCTAATAATCCGTTACATTTTCATTAGCAGTGTTTGAACTGATGACATTGATTTTTTGCCATTCACAAACTACCTGTATATGTCCTTTATGGTATGTATACTGATTGCTAAGACGACGTGAAATGGTTTCTATGTGAATTTTCTGAAATAATATGGTGGAACAGACGCGCCTTTCATTATCATTATATTTTCAATGTCCACTCTCATCCACACAACTTTAGATCCTATATTACTGGAGTATTAATAATGGCTGAAGGAAGACTGTATCTTAGTCACTGTATGGAAAAGGATCTTGCATTGATAGACGAACTACGCAATGATCTTGTAAGTATAAATGAACAAGGAATGAAAAGATCTTGCGCAGAACCTTCGAAATAAGATTTTTTCATTGGACATTATAGACAGCGCGTCAGTCTACTCCATACAACCTGTACAAAGGCACAGACCAATATGTATGTGCGACACAATTAAAAAGGAGTCTCTAGTGGTTAAAATTAATAAATTTGATTTGTGAGATAAAAAACAACAACAAAACTATTCGTAGATATCAAGGTATTTCTTACAGTATTCAGAGGTGGATAGTGAAAATTTGTTCAAAATGGGGGGGGGGGGGGGGGGGGGGGGGGAGGGGCGGCTGGTGGTAAGAGAAATCCATCGAATCAATTTCCGACGGTCTGCGTATTTAGTCCAAAAGGGAAGAATACCCTGGGCTGCGTTTCACGAAACCGTCATAAGTCTAAGTTCATGGACATCCCATAGAAACACGTGTTAATTCTACAACACGCATTTCAATGGGATGTCCAAGAAGTTAGACTTATGACGGTTTCGTGAAACGCAGCCCTGGACCTGAAAACTCGCATGTCTTTCATAATTTTTGTTCTCAAATTGGGATCGGGCGACCACTCATCATTATATATGAACTTAAGAGCGATTTTCATCATGTTTTCTTAAGTTAGCAAATATATGATAAAAACGATTTAAATTTTTTTTTTGAAAATATTCTTTTATTTGTATTTCTTATTTGCAGGAGAGCATGAAGAGGGAACACAAACGAATACAGCGAGACCTGAGTGACATCACTTGCTCATTTCAACTCATTCGTCATCTGATCCAATCAACAAGGAAGAAACCTCTCCCACCAGAAAAGGTTCCTGATGACACGTCAAAGACACCACCGCATCATGTTCCCATCATCAGCGTAGGCGACGAGAACGCGGTCAACGACCACGACGCTGCTGGCTATGACAACGACGACGACGAGGATGTTGATGGAAGCTCTGTCGACGGCATCCTGTTTGTGCAAGACATCGTCAACAACCAGTGCAACGAAGAGCAGATTCGATCCGACGAAAAATGCAAAGTGATGGAATTCATGCTCTTCCCGCCAAATCGTCCAAGATCGTCGTCATGGCAACTACAGGGCAGCGCAAAGTTAGGAGAACAGGTGGGGAGGTGGGTGGACAGGAGGGGGTCATGTAAAAATACCTTGATTTGTAAATGAATTTAACCTTCCTTTTTTATCATTAAAAACAAAAGAATTTTAAAAAGGATCATATTTTGAGATACTCAGTACAATTGCAAAAGATTCCTTCCACTTTGTGCCAAACCAAATGTATAGTGAGATCTTTACAAGAAATTGGCGCTGGGTAGAATTTTGGATATTCAAATGCTTTTACTTATAAATCCTTGTTTTAAAAAAAATATGTCAAGAATGTTTCTATTAAACGTATCATTGAATAAGGTAGTAAGATGTTGAATGGTTTCTCCTCTAGGAACAAAAAGTATGTTTGTAACCATTTTGATTTACATATCGGTTTAGGTTTAACTACAATACAAGTATACAATATATATTTTCATCTATTGTTTTTAGAAATCATTGATATGTAAAAACAGACTGTAAACGTCCTTCCCCGTTTCCCTAATCATGTTCAGAGCCATTATTCAAATGGCTCTGTTCTTCCTAGAGGTCCAATTCCAATTAATGACCGTTCCTACATTTCCTATGTGCGCATATCGTACCAGTCATGTGGGAAGAGTATCCTAAGCTTGTCGCCGCGAACTACCAGTCGTCATGGTCGTTACCATAATCTAGTGCAGTATGAAACCTTGTTTGCTTTGGTCTCATTTCTGTCTTAGGTTTCATAACGTCGAACAAAAAATATTAATGAATGTATACTGTAACAAAATTTTATGAAATTCGATCAATTTATGCGGGAGAACTAGACTGATGAAATTATTATGTACATGAGCAAATAATGTGCATGAAAATATTGATTAGAGCTCTCTCGACATATTTCCGCAAAAATTAGCAGGCCTCTATTGTTTCCAATAATTGAAAAAAACCTTGATGGCGTAAGAATGTACGATTTTTGCCCAATCTTTGTGAATTTTCGTACATTTAAAAAAGCCGTTTTTTGTGATAACTAAACCTCGAATTACAAAAATAACTATCTAAATCGATTTCTTACATCAATATTACTCAGAAAAGTTATTTCATTCATGTATTCTCGCGAGATATTAAGTTCAAAAGATACACTAAATATGAAATTTCATTCAAAAATCCAAGATGTCCGATTTTGAACACCTATCAGGCATATGGGACAATTTTGGCAATGGGAACATAAAAGTTTGTTAATTAGACACTTCAGGCATATGCATGATATGTCAAGCATCGTAAAATAGTTGGTTTAGTTGGTTAAAAATTGAACTCTGATAGTGCACGGGGACCTTTATTTCCAACCAGTCTCTCGACTAATTCTGCCCTACTTTCACAATAGGAATGAGACATGACGATATTCCATCGACGTCATACAAAATAATGAGAGACACATTTTACTCTTTTACAGAAAATGTAACTTTTGTCTAAGTAGAGCAGAATTCGTCTACAGCTTTATGTAAGTTCGGAAGGCGAGGGACTGAATTAAGAAGAAATGACAATAATTTTTTCAATTTTTTCCGCCCTTTGACCGAGTGACTGCTCACCAATGTGGTGTAAAAGATGCAGACACCACCGGTCGATAATACGCATTCCCACAGATCCATTCCAGTTGCTGTAGAGATAAGTAGAAAAAATATATATATTTAATCAATACATTTAACAGGTGTACCGTTTCTCCTTTAATCTACTGACACGTTTGCATTATCCTTTAACACTAACACGAATTCCTGTTTGGGGCTTTTTGAATCCCTTTTAGAAACAGTTGTTAATCACTTATACATGCACATTCGACGAACTTGAACAAAAACCTTGAAAATTTTTCGGGCATATAACTCCACATGGAGTACAAAAAAAACTTAAGTCTACTCGGACGTCAAAAAAGCTTTGTCCAAAACATCGTCAGAACTTGCCTTATACCTGCTGGCTGCTTTTGAGTAGTGCATTAGGGTCCCTTAAAATATTTGATCTAACTTATTATCAAACACTCGTATATGCACTTTTGATGTACCATATTAAAAAAGAAAGAAAGAAAAAAATATAAGGATTAAAGAAATACGAAAGTTTACTTCACACACAAAATTACATTTGGTTGATAGACTGGCGCCCCGTAGTGGTTACACTATGAACATGACGGACAAGGAAAGCGGACAAAATAAGCAACCACTCATTTTACCCTTCACAATGGTTCTAGTAGTCAAAAGAACATCCCTTCACTGCTATTGTCTAAAATGTGTGGAACATGTGTCACATGCATATTCACCTGGAACTACAGGATTAAACATAATAGCTGTGAAGGGATGTTCTTTTCACTACCAGAACCATTGTGAAGGGTAGAATGAGAGGTTGTTTATTTTGTCCGCTTTCTTTGTCCGCCATGATCACAGTGGTTATGTATTCCAAATGTGATTTCCCAACAGACAACCGAACACAGTAGTCAGCAGTTTATTGAAGAGGTCTGACACCGTGTCATGAACATGATGAACTGAGAGTTTACACTCGAGGGGAGAGCAGACTGTGTCAATGTTTAAATCCGGTGTGGGCGTAATGTTCAGTGGTAACATTCCCCTCCCCCACATTAGGGCTCCCGGGCAAGAAGCTATGCAACTTGTTCCATAGGATAGATCCAAGGATTCATTTTTACAGTTGAAAATGTTATATTGACATCTCTGCATAATGCAAATACTAATAGCATGACCACGAAGTGATATATGCCAGTTACATGAAAGGAAAGCTTATAATAAAATATTACTGACAAGTGCTTCGCTCTTTCTTTGCTTTTCTGTTGTAGTCAGGCCCCCTTGTAATTTTATGATTTTAGTGTCTAAATGTCAATATTTGCATTGAAGCCGATTATTATGGAATAATGGCCAATATATCACTGCGAGCAGAAGTATAAAAACGTGCTTATCCTTCGTATATGAAATTTTCATTTTCAAACTGTGCTACATCCATGAAAAGATCTGAGAGAAAAAAATCATTTTCCTACAATTTCGCATCAGCTATAATTTATAATCTGGTATTATTTTTGCTGAAAAAAGTTCTTCAGGGCCCCATTTCGTAAACAACTGCCACATTTCTGTGACAAATTTGCTCTCAGCCAATCAGATGCAAGGATTTCAGTAGCTTATAACAGTTATTGGAACTTGTTATTGATAACAAGTTTTATGAAGAGGGCCAAGATGTCTTTCAAAATGGTGCTAAGGACCTTACAAGATCATGTCGTTATATTTTCTTTCTGAAAAGAGAAGACGAAGGAAAGAAAGATGACTAAACAATGACAGAATTTGCAGAGTTTGCCGAAGAAAAGAAAAAAGACCAACTTGATAACTATAACCCGAAGGTCTTCTTTTCCAATCCTTGTGACTTAAAATGATAAAGAAAGCGAGATACAGGAAAAATGGAATAATGAATTGATAAATTAATTTAAGTACAATTTAAAGGATCATGAACGAGAAATAATGGTAGTAACGTTGCTTTGTGCACGTGCAAAATGCATTAGAAAATGGATAGTGAATGTTATGTACTCAAGCCCGACAGTGAACGTCAACATGGACATGATGGACATGAAGATTTAGAGGGCGCCTTGCCACTGAGTACAATTTTAGTACATTTATGTCCAGATAATATAAAACTGACTCGGATTTTAGACGCAATGGCGTATCTAAGGGAGGGGGGGGGGGGCAAGGGGGGGGGGGGGGCACGAACCCCGGGCGCCACTTTTAGGGAGCGCAAAAAAAAAAAAAAAAATCAAAAATCGTGACTATAAACAAAATAAGATTAATCCAAATTATACATGACACTGTATATAATGTACACACAGTAGTTGAATAATAATAACATTATAAGATTTGTAAGGCAACAAAATAATCCACTTGATAATCAAATGCTCAAGGTGCAGCTTGTGCGAAAGATGAAATTACATGTCACATGACAAAATGGACAAAGAGACAAAGGTGCAATAGGAGAGGAAAGGACATGAAAGCTAATGGTTATCAGTTATAGGCCAAATTAAACTGATAACTTTTAAAGATTCTTTTTGAACACTTCAACTAAGTACTGCTTTTTCTAATCACTCGAGGGAGATTATTCCATAGTGAAGGACCAGCATGAGCGAAGGCCCCCCCCCCCCCCCCACTTTGTATCAAGCCTAGGAATGACAAGGAAACCAGAGTTTTAGAATGTATCAATCTAGAATGAATATTAAGCCAATATTCTCTGTGGCATAGACATTGTGGGGCAACGGAATCATAGATAGATAGATAGATAAATGGTATTTATTGATTCACTTTCATGTATCGCAGTTACAAGTAACTGAATTGCACAAGAATACAATTGATGTAAGAAACAAGTATACATTTTAAGAAATATCAAGATACAGTCAACATGATCAATATAAAATATAAATATGAATGTTCATGTATACTGTATACCATTGATCTTATACGATATAATACAATAAAAAATTTGGAAATACATGTCATATAGTCATAATCGTGCCAAGAAATAGTTATTGACCAAAGAATGTCAGATAGAGATAGAAATATAGAGGAGGAAAAAAAAACAGAAGAGAAAGATGGAGAAGGAGAGGGAAAGATGGAAGGAGAAGAAAAAAAGCAATAGATAGAGGAAAAAAAACAGGGAAGAGATTTAGGGGGAAAAAGGAAGATGGAAAGAGTAAAGTGGCAAGATAGAAAGAAGAGGAAAAGAGGCTCTTGACAACGATTATACACAGATAAAATTACAATTATACATTGCAAATACAATGATGCATTGCGAATACAATGTTATATTGCAATCATGGGCAAAGGGCCCATAGAATGCACAAAGCAGGTTAAACCAACGATATGGTAATGGTCATGATGGTGGTGGTGGTGGTGGGGGAAGGGGGGCAGGGGCGTAACAGGTACCTGTTATGGGGGGGGGGGCAGAGCCCAAAATTTCCCGGTAACTAGAATCTGTGGCGTAGCTAGGACTGCATTTTAGGAGAACGGTAGTGCTCCACCGGCGTAAATCCAATTTGAGGAGTGGGGGATGAAAAACTTTTTTAACGATTTTTTTTTCCCTGTCACACACATTTTCATATCTATTTTGCGAGCGAGCGAAGCGAGCGAGCCAAGAATTACCACTTTTCTCGATTTTAATCGCATTTTCGGATTGAAATCCTAAGATTTTGACGAGCGAGCGAGCCAAGAGTAACTACTTTTTTTGTTTTCAATAGCATTTTCAAATAGAAATTCTAAAATATAATGGTTGTTTATGATAGATATTCAGAATTTTTACGTACTGATTAATTGAAATATATTTTCTTCCTTAAAAAGTGTGTCTGCATGGGGGGGGGGGGAATTTGTACACACCATCCCCCCTCTCCCCCAAGTGGGGGTGATTGATCCCCCTACCCCCTGGAATTTACGCCAATGTAGTGCTCCCTAGAGGGGAGGGTGCAGGGAGGGGGGAGTTTCCCCCCTCTCGCGCGAAGCGCGGAAGTTCCGACGTTTCTTTGAATTATTAGTTGTCGGTAATAAAGTCTATCTTCTGCGGCGTAACTAGGGTTTCATTTTAGAAGGACGGTAGTGCTCCCTAGAGGGGAGGGCGCAGGGAGGGGGACCCTGATAGCCGCCGTACGTCTTTAAGACGTCATAAAATGGTCTCAAACTGGTCCACACATCATACGTCGTATAGATGACTATTTTGCGACGGCAATACAACGTCTTTTTTATGACCAGTATTTCCCCACTTTTTGTTTGACCATAATATGATGTAAATTTTACGTCAAACTATTTACCACTTTATTACGTCTTCTCTAAGACCAGAATAAGACGGGGTTTTTACGTCAATTATTTCCCATGTTTTAACAACTTTTTAAAGACCACAATATGACGTGATTTTTACGTTATTTTTTACATCCATATATTGTTACCATTTTTTAATGGCTTTTCCAATGAGATTACAACAATCATCATAAACGACTTCTTGCTTTTTCCAAGACATAAGATTTATTCAAAGAAGAAATTTTCATTTTCTACCCTGAAATTAATAAGGGAACGTTCCATGAAGAGTTTTGTCAGTGACTTTTACTGACAACTGTTATAAGCTACTGAAAATCCTTTCATTTGACTGGCTGAGAGCAAACTAGTGGGTGAAAATAACATACTGGCCAACTCTACCGATTTAGGCGGTAGACTACCACTTTTCATGGAATTTAAGCATCTACCGACTTTGAATTCTATTTTCAGTAGAAACTACCTAATTTGATCATTTAATGGACCAAAAGTTTATTTTCATGCCTTATCATTTATTACTGGCTCCATCACCCAGTATTTATCACACTTTGAAGGATTTTTTTTCACGTATATGAAGTCATCTAACTTCAAATTTCAAAAAATTTTCCAAACTATCTTAGTCTAAGTATAGAAGCAGTGTCATATCAGTCACCTTCCAAAAGCAAACATCTTATGTGCATCATTACGATTCAAAATATCGAAATTTTCTTATGGTAGAAAGGAGAAAAAATACCTTGGCATGTTTGGAAGCTTTGTTTTCAGTTTTCTTGGAAAATCGAGAGTATTCATTTACAATGCCTTCCAAGATTTCAAAGCTGAAAAGCGCGAGCAGTGTCATCCAATTTCGAAAGCAAGAATTTAACGTGCATGATCATGATAACGCCCATTATATTTAGTTTCCAACTATCGAAAGCTTTTAAAGAAGAGAAATAAATGCCTTTGGAAACTTTATTTTCATTTTTCTTAGAAAAGTGAGTGCCTTTGGAAACTTTATTTTCATTTTTCTTAGAAAAGTGAGAATAGTCACACTACCTTTCAAGATTTCGAAGCTGAAAAGCGAGAGTGGTGTCATTTTAATTACATTTCAAAAGCAATAGTTTAATGTACATCATGACGCCCACTATTAGTTTCCAAATATCGATACGGAGGAATAAATACCTTTGTAAACTCATTTTTTCTTGGAAAAATGGGAAGAGTAAATTACATCACCTTTCAAGATTTCAAAGCTGAAAAGGGAGATGAGGAAATGGTACCTTTTAGTTTCAGTGCTTCAGTAATCAATATCCAAAACTATTTATGGAATTGATATACATAATCATTTTTAAAGGAAATAGTGCCAGAAAATAGTTGAATATTAGAAATAATGTCTCGCTCTGAAAGGCTGCTCCCCGGGAGATTTTGCAGAGCATTGTCCAGACGCAAATTTGGAACAAAAGTGCATGTTGAAAATAATGAGTTAAGGCTACAACGGATCGGGACAACAAGATTGTGAAGACTTTCCTAATGTGCCCTAAAATATGTTTGACTGTTTAAAAAATATAAAATCTTCCGCTCCGTCGCTACGCTCCCTTGCATACAATGAAGAAGGTAATCAGTTAATTTTCAGGTATTAAATCAGTATTGGATATTTATACACCGCACGTATTCACTAAACAAAGGTGCTCAAGGCGCTCTCAATATTATACCCCGGCTCAGCTAGACTACCAATTTCAGTGCTCAAAGCATTTTAGGAATTTCTTTTTCCCCATACCCATCTTCACCTGGGTGGAGAGTGGCAAAATGCAGATTAATTGCCAAATGACATAAATGCATACTGCATAGGCATAATTCTATGTTGTGAATATAAGAGTTAGAGAATGCAAAGTTCTAATCCTGCTATTGGAATTACACAACGAAATGTGAGATCAACAGTAATTAAGGAAATATTCAGGGGGTCCCTCCTCCCTATGAAAAGAAAAGAAAAATGAGCACTACTGACCCCATTAAAACAAAACAGAGAAAAAATAAGTGGATGATTAGATCAGACTGTGAAACAGTTGTATAGAAAGTGCTTTAACCCTGATAGCAGAACGGACGTCTTTAAGACGTCAAGAACTGGTCCACACGTCATATGTCGTATACACGACTATTTTACGACAACCTTATGACGTCTTTATATAACCAAAATTTTCTCAAATTTTATTTGAACATAAGATGACATATACTTTACGTCAAGCATTTACCACTTTTTAACGTCTTTTTTAAAGACCGGAATAAGACGTATTTTACGTCAATTATTTCCCACTTTATAACAGCTTTTTTCAAGACCATAACATGACGTGTTTACGTCAGTTTTACGTCGTGATAGTTGATGGTGATTCATGAATATTCATGAATGACCAGAAATGACTAAACTTCGTGAAAAAAAGGGAGATAACATTTGAATTTTAACATTTTATTCAATGATTGCACTGCTGATTTAATGAACAATGTACTTCCATGTTGAACACCATTCAGTTAATGTCATGGGCAGGGTATTTCAGAATGTATCAAGAAATTGTAATTTCTAACTGTTTTTTTTCAAGTACTACACTACAGTCCGTATATATAGTAATGTCGATACAAAGCACCAGTAGTTAGGTATAGGATGTTAGGATATAGGGCTAGTATGGGACGATTTATAGACTAGAACATTAACAAAGAAAAACATCATAATGTTTAATACATTCCAAAATATTTCATAAAGCAGCTTTGAAGCTTTGACTTGACGTCTTTATGATGTGATTTTTAACAGTCTGTGAGCTTCCTTTTGGTCGTAAAGACGTCACAAAGACGGTTTTTTTCCGACCAATATGATGTAAAATTGACGTAAAAATATGACGTCTTATTTTACGTCATGTGCTGTATCGTCTTAAAGACGTATATATAATACGTATATAAGATGTATGACACGACTTTAATAAAACGTAAATATGATGTTATTCTTATCAGTCTCTGCTATCAGGGGATTTCCCGGAAGCTCCGGCGGAAGCTCCGGCGTTTTTGCGCTGTCAGTTCCCGCTCTTCTTACGCTCTCTACCTGTTATGGGGTGGGGTGGGGGGGGGGGGGGGCATATGCATAGCCAAAAATTTCTCGATAATTAAGTCTAGAATCAATGGTGTAATTCTCTGCCTGTTTTCGGGGGGGGGGGGGGGCAGAGCCGAAAATTTCCCGGTAACTAAGTCTAGAAATAGAATATGCGGAGGTTAGCCCGCACCGCGAGTTGCTTGTTGTGAAGCCATTAGCGGGTGGGTCCCAGGGTTCTGGCTTAGGGCCCCTGATGGGGGTCTACAGGGAAAGCCACTACGGGGGAGCCCCCGGAAACTCCGGGGTTTTGGTACTAAATTTTCCCTCATTTCTTTTGTTTCACTTTGCTTTCTTCTTTTTTTCTTTCCCTCTTTTCCCTCTCTCTCTCTTCTTCTTTCTCCCCTTTCTCCTTTTTTCTTTCCCTTTCTCCTTCTTCCTTTCCCTTTCTCCCTCTTTCTTTCCCTTTCTCCTTCTTTCTTTTCCTTTCTTCTTCTTTCTTTCCCTTTCTTCTTCTTTTTCCTTTCCCTTTCTCCCTTCCTTTTTCTTCCTTTCCCTTCCTTTCATTTTTTCCCGGTGGTTTAGTGGATTTTCCCGCTGAAATCCTTCAGGGGGGCACTCTGCCCCCCTGCCCCCCGGTTGTTACGCCACTGAAGGGGGGAGGGGAGGGGAGGGGTGTGGAGGCGGTCTATTTCTAATTTTCATTTTAGGCTCTTTCTTCTTTCCCCCTTTCCAATATTTGAAGGGGTATACTTACCCCATGCCCCTCATAGTTACTATTCTTTATGACTGTACTAAACTTTCCTCAACTAATTAAAAGGATTATCACGAAACCTTTAGAAGTATTCATTGTGATATCATGTGGAAAGTCAAGGCAGCGCAGCTTACTGAAGTTTTAGAGTACTGCAAATAGAGCCGGCATTAAAAAGCCCAACCTTGGTGATCATGACTGCATTTATTTCTCTGCACGATTTACTCGGGATTGTTCATGTTGTTTGTACACGTATTCCAGATCAAATCTTTCGCCTGCTGAAAAACGCTTTAGTATAAGTGCTTCTTTCTAGAGCATGGAGCAATCTCCCATCCTCAATCCGAGCAATAGAAACTCTGTCAACTTTTAAAAGACAAATGAAGACTTACCTTTTTCCGTAGAGCTAACTCTTTTTTGTTGATTTTTACTTTGTACGCGCTATGGGACCACTTTGTGTATACCGCATTATAAACATGATCAATGAACATTATTATTATCATGATTATCATTCTCCCAGAAGAGAGAGAGTTTCTATGCGTGTAAAATCTTGCGCTCAAGCATGCATTGTGAAACTGTGAATCATGAATTTTGTTCCGGTTAGAGCAATCAGAACCACATTTCATGCAAAGGGGGGCTTTCAAAAGTACACGGGCAAGGTCACATTTTCTATTTCTCAGGCTCTTCACCTGAGCGAGTTGTGAACGCCATTCAGGAAAGTCAGTTACCAATGAAAGAGATTCTTCTATGCACTGCGCGCGCCACCCTCTCTCACCCTGTGTGTGTTTCCGTCGTATTGTAATGCCCTATACCTGCCGTGATTCATGTCTTTTTTTAAAATTCTCAATAGAGTTGAATGTATACACATTTCATTGATACCAGTCGGAGCTGTGAGTTTTATACTTCGGTCTTGCGTGACACCCCGCGTGACACAAGGGAGGACATTATTGGCAAATCGAAGCAATCGCTCAAAAGTCTCTCTTCGCCGAAGCCGGGAGTCACCGCTCGGAGATCTCACAAAGGTTTGTACCTCTACAAGTCTTTGCCTTACTTTGCAACAACTAAAGTGAAACGATAACTGTGATAGAAAAAAACCCAACAACACCAAAGCGGTAGGCTAAATTCAAATGTATTCAAATTCATGCTCAGCAATGAGCTCATGCGCTCGTCCAGGGGTAATTGTTCTGACAATTCCGTCATGCTAGTCGCGATATCCTTTTCGTGAATAGCGTTTAAGCTTAATTTTTTTTTTCATATATAAGTTTTTGTTCCTTTCTCTCAAATATACAGAGTGAGTCAGAAAAAATGTCCCATCATTTTGAAGTTGTCTTGTTTGAAGTATGAACATTCAAGGATGGGTTTCATGATATGTCTTGGTAGAGTTATCCTCCCAGCATTTATTGGTACCCTTTTCATTTGGATCTTTGCATTCATGACTGAATAACAGACAATCTTTAAAAGACTACAAAATATCACTTGCGCCAAGTGAATGGGTGAAGAATAAAACTGAGGATGAACCATAATACTTGTGCTACTTACAAAGGGCAGAACATAAGTAATTGCTGCCAAATCAGGCAAGCCCTTTTGTAGGCAAGTACAACAAAGACACAAATTTCCATTGTTGCCATTGTTAACCAACAAACAAAAGTCATAACCAATGAGATACATTTTAGATAGCACATTGGATTAATGTGCACTTGGTGATAATGATGATGATGACGACGACGACGACGACGATGATGATAATGCTGCTGCTGCTGATGATAATGACGATGATGATGATGAAGTTGGTCGTGCTGGTGGTGGTGGTAAAATTGTTAGGGAATCACCACATAAACATTCAGCGATGCTTGGTAAAAAAAATCAATGCTTAATCTGAAAAGGAAAATGTTAACATTGCATTATGATTTTTTTTGCTCTGTGTGTGGGTGGGGGTGGGGTGGGGGGGGGGTGGGTGTGCGGTGTGTGTGTGTGTGTGTGTGTGGGAGGGGGTTGTTTTAAGCTGTTTTATTTGGAGGGAAAAAAAAGGATATTGTATGATCATGTATAATTTCAGATTTCTCTATGATTTCTCTATGATCTTTGAGGTGATGTAATTAAGTTGTTTTTTTTCTTTCAATGATGAATCTAAATGTATATGATTAATTGTTCATGAATATGTCTTGTACTCTGATCTCTTTTACATGATTTAATTTGATAATTTTATGTATTGTTGTATGAGAGGAAGGAAATAAAATATCTCTTAATGCAAAAAAAAAGTGGGTGTGGTGTTGTTTGTGAGTGTGTGCACATAAAGTTATAACTTCTTTAAAAATTTTTTTAATCTTCATCCAGCCACTTGGCGCAAGTGATATTTTGCAGCCTTGTCAAGATTGTCTGTTATTCAGTCATGCATCCAAAGGTCCAAATGAAAAGGATACCAACCCGGGGGTACCAATAAATACCGAGAGGATAACTCTACCAAGACATATCATGAAACCCATGGTTAAATGTTCATACTTCAAACAAGACAACTTCAAAGTGATGGGACTTTTTTTCTGACTCACTCTGTATATTTTGGCTTCCCCAGCCTTTCAAGGCTTAATGTGATGCAATCTAAATTCCGACTACCGAACTACAATTAACTTGGAACAGGTGAATGTAATAATTATGTCGTGAGATGTCTACGCTGTGACAACTCGTTTTGACAATGAAGTGTGTCATTGCGACAGGTGCAATTCTTTTTTGTTCACTGGAATACTATTCTGCATAGCTTGTGTCTGTGCTCTGGGAGTGGGGTGTGGGTGGGTTTGGTGAGGCATTGTATGTATCAGTCTTTGGACTACTTTTGACTCATATTTCATTAGTAAACCAAAGTCAAATAATGATTAAATGCATACGATTTATAGATTGAAATGAGTAGTCAGAATGGGCAGGTGGAATAAAAGGTTTCTCCACAGTACACCTGTCGGACAGTTGGATTTAGATCTTGAAAAAAAAATAAACTATTTATGGAACCCTCATTTTTTTCTGGGAGTAGAAGTACCTGTTGAAAAATATATAGGTTTTTCCGCCCGAATTCGTCAAACAGCATTCGATTTCATGACCAAGCATTCAAATTCAAGCAGTTTAGAGTCCATCGGTTTCCCAGTGTTTCAATTAAACACTGAAATAAGTAAAATTATCATTAAGACTGAATGTGATTTGATTCAATTTGGATATGGATAACCGTCATTCAATTTCGCCAAGTTTGAGAGAAAGAAGAAACTCCTTGCTGAATTGCGGTTTCATTTTTATCTTTAGGCAGTCACTTTCGCACTTAAACCATTCAAGTAGAACAACGTAAGTGGTCTTTATCTCTTTTTCATTTTCATTTTTATTCTCTTTATTTATTTCTTTTCTGTCATTATATACTTGACATTCACATGTGAATGTCAAGTATATAATGACATTCATACTCCCCTCGGTTCGCAGGGTAAATGCTTCAGAAATAGAATTTTTGAGGGTTTAAAGTGCAAAAATTTTCCATTCTGAGCTCGGTCGCTTTGCTTTATCGCGCGATCATATCATCTCATAATTTCGCGCCCCTATAATAGTTCTTAAACAAGCTTTCATAAAGAGGTTCGGCATTTTAAAGATAGTGATGCGACTGTCGTTGTTTTGCTTGCTGTCATCATAGGTTTTATCTGTTTCTTGCTACATACTGCTCCCCAGCATGCCCATTGTTGGCTAATGCATTTGCAAAGGTTAAACATTTGAAACATCTAAGAAGGGAGGCGCTTTTTTATAGAGGGGGCGCAAAAGACGCAAGAGAATGAGTTAAAGGAGAAACGGTGAAGAAACGGTGAAAGAATAATCTTTAAAGGATATGCGCTGAGTGCGCTACTTCCCCCAGGGGAGGGGGGGGGGGTAGGGACAACTTCACTGTTTGCCCTGGGCACCACAATACCTAGATACGCCACTGATTATCTTTTTGCACTTTTGTATTGTAACAATGGTACAAAAAAAGAAAGCTCTGATGATTATCGAAGATTATTTCCTTAAAACCGAATTTCACGTTTTGTCCATTTCAGGGATAGGTTATAGCCTTTCTTTCTCAAATGATGACAGAGTCAGGAAACTTTCAGAATTGGGTCTGCAAAAGGGACGGGCTACCTTTAAGGGTTATTTAAACCACCACACACTCTTAATTCATTCTGAATGGTTATTTGACCCACTCCTCACTTTAATATTTAGTGGATCCGACTAGAAAAACGAAATGATCTATAGTTATGGTCTAAATAACTTACTCACTGGGTAATTACGTGAATATTGAATGCATCACGGAAAATGCATTTGAAGAATTAAGATTATTTTATGAAGAGCCCTTTACAATGTGGAACGGACAAGAAAATACCGATAAATGCCGGTCAAGCTGGAAAGGAGTGCGGTTCAAGAAGCGGGTCAAGGGAGAGGGCATAACAAGGTCAAGGGGTCGCATTTCTGATACTCCATGAAATATACTGTTGGTCAGTCAGGGGTCATTCAGAAATACCCCCTCCCCCATTTGGAATGTAATCATTCATTTCAGAATGTATGTCGTCGTAGGTAATTTTTGGTTTCAGATAGGTATTTTGTGCAGGACTGTTAGTGTTTTATCTTGACCCGATGAAATCTTTCCTGATTTATGAACGATAATTTCACGAAGCATAGATCTTCATTTTTATATGCCTATACAAATTGTCATATTTATCATATTACAAGAGATAAGTAAAATGTACATCTTCTGCACAAACTTGAAAAATTCCTTTGCTTACCATGTCTTATAGGCCTATCCGAAATTTCCCCCACTCGATGGTTGAGTTCTTCCTTCTTTACTTCATTTGCTAATTATAATTTAATCGTATTAAGGAATTGTGAAAATTGTCCTAGAGTAAATAATTTTCTTTGTTACTTTATCTAATCCAGCTCTTGTTTACTAGCTATCAACCTGCAGGGCTGCGTTTCACGAAACCGTCTTAAGTCGAACTTCTCGGACATCCCATTAAAACGCGTTTCAATGGGATGTCCATGAATTTAGACTTCTGACGGTTTTATTGAAACGTAGCCCTGATACAGTCCACAGAAATATTAAAACCGTAGGCCTGTATGCATGTTGAGTGGTCAGTAACGAATATGGGACACAGTCATATACAATAGCCTGGACTTGCCCTATTGTATACATGTAGATGCTAAATACATCCAATTTGATAAGATTCAGAGCGACTGACTATATAGTGACAAAAACGAAAGAAGTGTTTCTGACTCATATCCTCAGAGTTCGCAGAGAGGTTGAATACAACTGCGATTGGATGAAAAGAACACTTATACTGCAGACTGGCCTGCCGAAAGAGTCTGTAAGTGGGCATACAAGTCAGGGTTACTGTGGAATATCTGTACTTATACAAGTAACTTGCGTATTCTTACAGAAGGCTTGTTTAAAAAACGAAATACTTGCTGGTCCATATTTTTTGCAGATTCAAGAAGCTTGGTTTGAAGTTATAAAGTGACATCGCTTTACAATGGATCAAGACGGAGGAGTCCCAATCGCTCGTCGCTTCGGCGCATGGGACTATGTCGTGTTCGGCATCATGCTTCTTGTCTCGGCACTCATCGGCGTCTTCTCGGCGTTCTCCGGAGGTCGACAACGCACGGCGGACGAGTTCTTGGTCGGCAATCGTAAGATGGGCATCGTCCCTGTGGCCATGTCCATCACCGTCAGCTACATCTCGGCTGTGTCCATCGTCGGAACACCAGCTGAGATCTACATCTACGGGACCATGTTCTCCTGGGTCTTGGTGACCTACGTTTTAGGAAACATTCTTCTTTGCCGACTCTTCTTACCCATCTACTTCAGGATACGCATCATTAGTGTTTATGAGGTGAGTTATACAATACCGCTCTCGCCCAGTCACACTAATCAGGTCGACCCCGAACCGATCACAAAAAGAAGCCGAATGGCCGAGAATCGATCGGTTTGGAATCAGAGTGGAATCGGTTTTAGCGGTGTGACTGAGGTATCGACATTATTAGACGCCACTTTGCTCTATAGACCAATTTCACAACGCAAGAGGGCAGCAGACTGTTCGACACAGTTCGACATACTGCGGTGGGCGCTCCAACTTTTATAGTACACAAGTCAACAGCGCGTTATGTACATTCGTTCGATTTTTTGTCTATTTTGACCAGATTTATTTTAATATTTGCAATGAGAAATTATCAGGGAAGTTCAAGTCGCAGCTATGCGGTGCTCAAGTGCCACAAGAATTAGAGAAAGTTTAAAAATTGGAAGCTAACTGAGTGCGAAATTTACTCGCTTTTGACTCATGAAGCCTGTTTGTGTGAGAAGCCGTACTCCCTACACAGGTTTCCGTAAGCAATGTAAAGGAATTCGTCGCCAGTGGGCAAAAACATCAACAGAAAGGACTTTTAAGTCAAGAAACATTATCATTATGTACTTTGGCGTAAAATTTAATGAGTGAAAACATGACTTTGTAAACAGGGTAAGATTTAGGGCTCCCGTTTACTACGGCTTCTATGCTGCAATCGAACTTTTACTGACAAAACTAAGTTGAAAAGCCATCGAAAGTACAAAAATACATCATACCTTCATCCGTTAGATATGATCATTGTCTTACCTTATCTACCCATGTATCCATGCTTTATTTTATTGATGTAGAATAAAGTAAATGGAACAATATCGGGGCATATCTCATATCTTACATTCATTTTGTACACAGAGCCAATCGCGGTCAGCGCGCTTGCCCACCGCAGCAATGGTGTCGCCGATAGAGGGCCAAATACATAAACCGGAGGTGAAATTGGTCTATAGTCGTGCCATGAGTCGGGGACATCTCTAGCCGCTTTCAACAAAGGAAGGGAAGGAGGTGTCGGACCGAGTTTGCGACAACGAAATGCGAGTACAAGTTATCGTCATCAAATGATTTTCTTTCATCAAAGGCATATTTAAGGAATATCGGATTTCTTGACCCGGTCATAAGAAGTTGATGTTGACTGGAAGAATTCGGAAGATTGTAAACTCCTGTTTTATTAATAAAACAGCTTACGTAAAGAAAATAAAGAAAGAATTTAAATTCATATTTAATCATATGTTATATCTTGAAAGATTTTACTTGTCAGAATATCAACAACAAAACAGCAACAATAAAATAGCCCCATTTGTTTATTTAGAACGTAAATAAACTCACATGTGGGCTTAGGTTAAACTCGTCATCTTGGCCCCCTAACAAAATACCCTGGCGCTACCCCTGTCTCTAATTATGATAATGTTCCCTTAAAATGGGTATTTACTCCCCTGCATAGACAAAATTACGTGAGTGGGAATCTTTTTACACCGGGTTCTTCTTTTTTACTCGTCTCCTATACACTATGAATCTTTTTTTTTTTACATACAATCATTTATTAAAATACTTATCCTTCGTTTTCGCCTTCTTAGTATTTGGAGCTACGGTTTAATCGGGCATTGAGGCGGTGTGTGACAGCCATTTTCTCTGTTCAAACGGTGAGTATTACGATATGCCTTGACCAAATTTGATAATTTTGAACAGCCGAATAACATGAAATAGCCTTCTCTGAAATGAATCGAATTTTTATTACTCGGTTGCTTGCCTGAGCTTTCTTGTTATCGTTATTATCATCGTTATTATTATTGTTATTATTATTATCATCATCTCCATCATCATCATCATCATCATCATCATCATCATCATCATCACCATTATCAATCTTATTATTGTAAAGATGATGATTATTACTGTCATCATTATCATTATCCTCATTCGAAATATTAAATGCAGGAGACATCAGCATTTTGTTTTATTTGGAATGCATCTTTTCTGCATGCAGATATTTTAAAACAAGTTTATAGTTTCTTCCGAAAAAATGCAGTAATTGAAAAAAAAAAATGTCGGAACTAAAGCGTTCCGACTTTATACGAAGCATCACATTTTAAAACAAATAAAGATACATCGTCAGGTTATGGCGTTATTCTGAAGAAGACGGTCGTTTTCAGGAATATCAAAAATAATTATACTTAAAAGATTTTATCGAGAGGATCATGATCGTATGAAATTTATGTATGATAAGTTAAACCCATTGAATGTTTTATAATAATTTTTTACCTCGTTGTGTTCAATATCGTCTGCTATCTTTTGTAGATACTTTATATGGGAATTGCAATGTACGCGCCAGCTCTTACTCTCAACGCAGGTGTGTATGTGTTTTGTTTTGGTTTTTTTTTTCTTATGGATGAATGCAGACATTACTATACTAAGTACATGTGTTGTCGTGAAATTCACGACCCGCGATGCAAAATTCATGACCCGTGGCGCAAACTTTGCATCTCAAGTCGTGAAATTCACGACCCGTGTCGCGAACTTTGCATCCCAGTCCTGAATTCCGCACCGCGGGTCGTGAATTTCGCGACTTGGGATGCAAAGTTTGCGCCACGGGTCATGGATTTCATGACCTCGGATGCGAAGTTCAGGACCTGGGTTGCGAAATTCACGTCTCACATGACCTGTCGTCGAGCGTACTTCAGGGCCACCATAGAAATGAGAATCGGCTTCATTATCGTTCTCTGAAAGTTGAAACTAACCACAATACTTACCACAGCGGAATCCCCTCCTCCTTATGGGAAAAGGTGATTAGATTAAAGGGGAGTTAGATTGTTGTATTGATTCGTATTTCTACATCTCTTCCAACGGATAAGGAGGTGTATTTTTTTCCTGTATTCTTAAGAATGAGGAAGTGTTTGTTGGTTGATTGATGTTGATAATTTTTGTAAGAATGAAAACAACCTAGTCACATCGGACTTGTACTTGCTTGTAGGAAAGCTTTGGTGTTATTTGTAGTTTACGCTAGTACTTGGATTCGGTAAGAGGTGGTACTTTCAACATATTTCTCGAAGGTTGGTTGATAGAAAATAGGCCTTATATCTCAGACACTTTATAGCTTCAAGCTCTATATTAGAATTTTTACGGGTTTAGGCCCACATCGACAGGAGAGGGAGAGGGAGAGGGTGCGCCATTCCTGTAGCTGATTACATTGTACCTTTGCCATTCAATACGTGGCCTCCTCTTTAATTGATTGAAAAGATATTTATCAAAACCAGACACGAGGACCTGTCTACACTAATGGTAGAAAGGAATGGTATTGTGTTATGTACAATAAAAGGTTATTTATGAATTTAAGTCGAACAGAGAATAGTTCGAATATAATAATCATAATCATGAAAGAGGACGAGGTATGAAGGGAAAAGAAGGTTGAGAGAGGTATGGAAGATAAGAAAAACTACAAAGGAAATGAAACAGACGAGGGGGGAAGCAGGAAGTAGCAGTAAAGGAAGGAAACATGCAAATTGTAAAAGAGATTGTAAATGAATATGAAATATTTCTCATGTTCACAGAAGGAAGACAAATGTATGAAAGTATACACAAACGCATCAAGCGTGTTGGAAATTATACTCATAAAACACGGGACTGCAAATTATCGAACGGATCATGAAAACTTGAAATTTAAGACTGATTATGATATTTATAGTTGGGATTTAAAAAAGAGGTGCCTCTTTTAGAAAAGAGGTACTCCAAGTGATGTTGAAAGTAGGTGGTTTTCAGATATGTTTCGTCCCCACCTTTATTAAAAATTCTTATTAAAAGATGGTTAGAATTGTTCTCATAATTTGCCCTCAAGATTGCAAGCCATTCAATGGAGCATATAGGGATCTCAAATTGAGTCTAACATCCCAGCTCATGAGTCATTGTTTGATAAAATATTGTACTTTGTATATTCTACGAGTAAAGTACAATTCAGCTCGGGGGCTGTGCTGCATGGTGCTTGCCCATGCAGGTGTAATGAACATTCTAATTTCAAAACTTAACGAGCGAGCAAAAATCATGAAACTCTTCTGCTTTCGCACACTTCATTTATGGCATGTTAGTACATTATTTCTCAATTTTTGACTATAGTATTATATTCCACTGTTTCAGCCGTATGTTTGAAATACGGGACAAAACGGCGTCCCGGGGAGGTTCGTAGGGGACGCGGAATAAATGGTTTAAATACAGGACTGTCCCTTAAAATCCGGGGACGTCTGGGGAGCGTTTCATGAAAGGACTTGTCGGATGTTTTATCCGACAAAGTCTGTTTTATCCGACAGTTGCCATAGTAACGATGCTTCTCAGCCAATCAAAATCAAGGAAAGATGTCGGATCTGACAGCTTGTCAGACGACAAATGTTGATGAAACGCCCCCCTGGTCACCCTGCCTATATACCATGTGTTAACGTACTTCAGGGCCCCGTTTCATAAAACTTTTTATCAGTAACAACTGCCACATTTCTATGACAAATTTGCTTTCAGCCAATCAGATGCAAGGATTCACAGTAGCTTGTAACAGTTATTGCAACTTCTTATTGATTAGTGATTACAAGTTTATGAAACGGGGCCCTGATCATTCTATATAGAAAGGTCACTTCAAGACTCTAGTCAAAGAGATTCAGAGATGCACTTGAAAAATGTTACAATTTTATAGATCAGAGAATATTAGGAGTGTTTAGCCACTGTCCAGCAGACCATTATTGCTCCAGACTGTGCCTATCTCTTCCTTACCATACTGTTTATCTGCTTCTTCGTTTACCATGTACAAAAATGCAACGCTTTTCAACTTTATCTTTGTGCCAAGCGGTCATCATGATCAATCACCCTATATAATTTTTGATATTCAAGAAAGCAAGCTGTACAAACCGTTCCCCACAACAAAACGAGATCGGTGTCACAGTCCCATACTTTATCCAATTCCCTTTGTATACTCGGTGCTTGTAGTTCTATTCGAGTTTACCTGAGTATGGGCCTATTGACATGATTGGTATGAGCGTCACAATGATAAATTGCACAGGATAAAAGAGTCAGCCTGCGTACAAAAGAATCACTCAATCAAAATTTCATAAGAAATTTTTCCACCTCCCATTCCTTGACCTCTATAGCTTTACTATTGTGGTACCCTATGCAGTATTTAAATAGGACTGGACTTGTCTTGGTATACTTAATTGGATACTGAACTTAAACTTCACACACATTTGCCTACATCACTGTAAATGCAATGATATCAGAATGAGGTGGAGGTGATACGGTTATGAATATATATATATATATATATATATATATATATATATATATATATATATATAATATTTATATTCAGTCACTTAGACTGTAATAATGGACTGCTTCTAGGAGTACCAGATACCCAGCTTTCTAAACTCCAGCGCATACGAAATTCAGCTGTAATGCTCTTAGTTCGCAAAACGAAATTTGAACATGTGACACCGATCCTACGTAGTCTCCACTGGCTTCCGATAAAGGCTCGCATTTTGTTTAAAGTCCTCACTCTTGTTTTAAGTGCGTTAATGGGAATGCCCCTGCTTACCTCAGTGATCTAATTCAGAAATATCAACCCAGTCGAAGAAATACGATTAAAGTCCAAGACTTTTGGTGATAGAGCTTTTGGGAAAATGGCACCAAAATTGTGGAATAACCTACCTCATAATATAAGATCAATAACTGATTTCAATAGATTCAAATCTGTGTTAAAAACGTACCTTTTTAAGAAGCACATGTATTAGCCCTATACAAAACAATAATTCTACTACACGCACAGAGACTATTTATATGGTATTACGCGTCTCTAAGAACTGCTTATTATTATTATTATTATTATTATTATTATTATTATTATTATTATTATTATTATTATTATTATTATTATTATTATTATTATTATCACTATTATTATATATATATATATATATATATATATATATATATATATATATATATATATATAAAACAAACCTTCTTCACTAATTGGGGTGTACACGAACTTTACATAATTATTTACTGATTATGATATTATGATATCAGGGTTTACGTGATTTTCATTTCAAAATGTACATAGACATCGATTCTCTTTTCCATACTGAATTCCCCTAGGATTAGTACAGCGCCCGTCGTGGGCAAACGGGATAACAGGGAAAATGATTACATTCAAGAACAGTAGATTTGACCAGGGTCGGCGCTAACTAGGGGCCGCGGTCAGAAAACATCACTGGCAAGCAAGCAAGTGATCAGAAAGAAAGAAGAAGAAGATGAAAAGAGAAGGAGGAGGAGAAGAAGAAGAAGAAGAAGAAGAAGAAGAAGGAAAAAGAAGAATGGATGTTTGGTGCGGTTTGCCAATCATAATTGAGGGTAGCCCCTTCCGCCCTCCTCGGTAATCCCGCCCCTGGATTGGTTCTGTAGTATTTGAAATATTGATGTAAAAGAACCGCAGCGTCTCGGGTTTAAATCTGATTTGTGCATTGTCAAGTTATCAAGAGAATATATATCCTTCATGTGTATGTTATTGTTGTTCTTATCTACATGTTGCTATAGTAACGGGTTTCAGTCTGTGGGCGTGTGTTCTGACTACTGGAGCCGTCTGTATCTTCTACACTACAGTGGTAAGAGGGGAGAAAAAGGAAATTGAATATATATAGATTATATTTTTTTCTATATTTGCTTTACAAAAACATTTGAATTTGTATCTTGAAAACACTTCTTGGTTCACTCTTTAAGGGAACTCGACATTATCTTGGTCATTATATGTTTGCGTTCAGTTGCACTTCCGCCTAGGATTAAAAGGTCAAAGATGATATAGTAATAATAGATTTTAATATCTAATTATACATCGCTAGGATTCAAATGCCTTGCTGCCAGATTGCATTTTGTCAGTTTTATGCTGAACATTTGAGAATATGAAATTAACTTTATATCGAGGCTGTAATTAGCCTGATATATGGATTATATTGTCGCAAATTTTTTTTGTAAGTTTTCCTCTGACATCATCATAGGGTGGTATAAAAGCAGTTCTTTGGACGGACACTCTGCAGGCGGTGGTCATCATAATCGGTGTCATCGCCGTTATCACCAAGGGATCTATGGAGGTCGGTGGTCTCGACAAAGTCTGGGAAATCGCAGATAAGGGCAATCGAATTGATTTTCTAGAGTGAGATTTTAATGAATATTGTTTGTTTGTACATCTTGAGAAGTTTAGAATTTCTCGTAGATTTGAGTAGTTGGAGGGATGAACGAAAACTACCCCATTTCCATGTTATCACTAGATTTGTAAATGCTCATTGCTCAAAAGTGTGTAAATTGAAAGTTTCTGAAACTATCGTTTTCTGTGCAAATATTGGGTTTCCAAAAATTATAATGACTGAGCCATTACATCTAACGAGATCGACTTGTGATAAGTCATTAATGATTTGATTCACGATTGATTAAAAAATGATTATTACCAGACACAATTTAACAGATTGGGCGTTTCTGGAAGATAGTCTTTCGCCAAATTTGTTTTCCTTCATCATGTTCATCATTCTGTGAACCAAAGAATTTACTGAAGCGATGGGGAATAAGACAACGGGACATTTTACTACTCGCATTTGCACAGTACTGTGGGGAGCACTGTGGTACAGTGGTCAAGGCTCTTGCCTCTCATACGAGAGGTCCTGGGTTCGATACTCGCCCGTTGCATGCTTACAGCCTTGGACATTGACTCTCAAGGTCTTTTGCTCACAATGTCCCTCTCGGCCAATGGACCTAAATATGACTATAGAGATATTAGCCTAATAACAAGTATAAGTTAAATTCTTCAGTAAAGCTGTCCCAACTGTTTTTCTCCTGATGAATTACCATACAAAATATTTCAGGTATTGAGATTATTGTACATGTCTTTCATATTAATTCAATATTTTTCACCATTTCTCAGGATAAGTGCTGATCCGAGGGTTGTATACAGCATCTGGAGTATGTTGGTTGGTTATACTTCTTGGAATGTGGCAACTGGTGCCGGTCAGGTCGTGGTCCAGCGAATACTGACCTGTGGAACACTGAAAAAGGCAACACAGTAAGCTAAGGCAATTCCTCTTTGAAAAAAAAAAACCGCTGCAGAGGTCCCTCAGATTGAATTAATCGTATTTCAGCTTTCTGACACAGGAAAATGCAGATATATTGTGTAATATAAATGACATCTTCCATTATTCTGTCTTTTCTTATAATGGTTGAATAAAGGAATTATTGCTGACTTAATATTTCAGTGTGGTCAGGGGCGTCGCTAGACTATTTTGAATGGGGGGGGGGGGGGGGGTGTAGAGGCCAGATTGCCGACAAATAATGCCACCGATTGCCGACGACCAACGTCGATAAATTCAACCGTATAAAGCCCATTGAGGCATGTTCAATTGTGCACCTCTATCATATTTTCCTTTTGAACTATATTTTGTTCACCTCACTTGCCGAATGTGTTTGTTTTCCGAAAACATCATGTATCTAAATATAATACAAGCGAGCGCAGCGAGCGAGGAAAAATATACACTCTCTTACGTACTTTAGTGATAGTTCTTCATCAATCTACATGGTGGGCTTAAAGATATCTAAATTAATTATATTTGGTCACCTCTCTGGCCTCATTCATTCGGTTTCAAAGACCATCCTAAATCTTAATATTATACGAGCTAGCGCAGCGAGCGAGGAGAAAATCTTTTTTTTTATGGTAGAAGTGACAATTCTTTATCAAAATACACGATGGTATTAACTATGAGATATCTAACTTATACAGGTGCATATTTTGGTCACCTCACTTGTCGAATTCGTTTGCTTTCCCAAATCCATCTTGTATCTGAATATTGTACGAGCGAGCGTAGCGAGCGAGGAAAAATACATATTTACTCCTTTGCATGATAGAAGTGAAAGTTCTTCATTAAAAAAATGCATGATGGGCCTTTTGGATATCTTGATTTTGGTCACCTCTCTTATCTAATTCATTTGCTTTCAAAGACTATCCTGTATCTAAATATTATACGAGCGAGCGCAGCGAGCGAGGAGAAATATATATATACTCTATTTTATGGTAGGTGATAATTCTTCATCAATATACACGAATGGGCCTCTAGCTTGCAAAATTTGTTTGCTTTCCCCAACCCATCTTGTATCTGAATATTATACGGGCGAGCGTAGCGAGCGAGGAAATATTCATAATCCTTTTCATGGTAGAAGTGAAAGTTCTTCATCAAAATACACGATTGGCCTTTAAGGTACCTATTTTGATATATTTGGTCACATCTCCTACCTAATTTATTTGCTTTTAAGACCATCCTATATCTAAATATTACACGAGCGAGCGCAGCGAGCGATGAAAAAATACATACTCTTTTTATGGTAGAAGTGATAATTCTTCATCAAAATACATGATGGGCCTAAAGATAATTTATCTAAATTATATATTTGTGTTCATCTCATTTGCCGAATATGTTTGCTTTCCGAAAACATCCTGTATCTGAATATATTACGAGCGAGCGCAGCGAACTAGGAAAAATATACATACTCTTTTTATGGTAGAAGTAATTCTTCATGAAAATACATGATGGGCCTAAAGATATCTAGATTATATAGTGTTCATCTCACTAGCCGAATGTGTTTGCTTTCCGAAAACATCCTGTATCTAAATATAATACAAGCGAGCGCAGCGAGCAAGAAAAAAAAATTTACATTCTTTTTCGTGGTACCAGTATTATTTCGTCGTCAAAATGCACAAGTAAATAAGCTGAATATGACTCTATTTGGGCACCTTACTCCTCTTTTTTTCCTTTTTTTTTCTCTTTCCTCTTCCCTCTCCTTTCTCTTTCTCTCTCTCTCTCTCTGTCTCCCTTTTTTTGTTTTTTGCCTTACTTCTTCATGAAAATACATGATGGGCCTAAAGATATCTAGATTATATAGTGTTCATCTCACTAGCCAAATGTGTTTGCTTTCCGAAAACATCCCGTATCTAAATATAATACAAGCGAGCACAGCGAGCAAGAAAAAAAATTTACATTCTCTTTCGTGGTACCAGTATTATTTCGTCGTCAAAATGCACAAGTAAATAAGCTGAATATGACTCTATTTGGGCACCTTACTCCTCTTTTTTTCCTTTTTTTTCCCTCTTTCCTCTTCCCTCTCCTTTCTCTTTCTCTCTCTCTCTCTCTCTATCTCCCTTTTTTTGTTTTTGCCGACAGCGATCGTGAATTTGCCGACAAGAATTTTGAGTGGGGGGGGGGGGGGGGTGTCACACCCCCCACACCCCCCCTTTAGCGACGCCCGTGAGTGTGGTGTCCATCAGGCTTCATCTGTTCATTGTATTCCGCAGTTGTCAATTTGTTTTATCTGCAAACTGAATGCTGTCTTGAATCTATTTTTGTCACTTTATTTTTCATTTAAAGGTAATAAAATGTTAATTTCATGAATACCTAGGTTTTTAATTTCTTTGAAATTGTGAACTCAACATTACCATAATTATGCGGCTCCTAGTGTGAATGCTAATTAAAGCTTGACGCAAAATCTTCGATGACACTCAGTAGGCTTTTCCGCTCTATTCCGAGCCCCTTTTTTTCAGTCGAAGTGTTGAAAAAGCGTGAATTAAAAGAACATTTTAAAAGAACACTTAAAAAGAATATTTTAAAAGACGACATGCTTTCTTTCTTATTTACCAGAGCTGTCATCTTAGCAGCCGTCACGAAAGTTGTCGTGGTATTTCTCTGCATTTTCTCCGGCGTCGTAATGTACGCCTATTATGCGAACTGTGACCCGTTGACGCATGGCGTGGTTACTAACAAAGATCAGGTAAATATTATGGTAGTGAAAAAATTCATTCAAGTTGATTTATGTGTTATGTTTTGACCTTGTCATAGTACGAAGTTTCAATACTGCAACCTGGACCCATCGTATGCCCTTTACAAATTCATTGAAATAATTATGAATATCATATTCGTGTTGATTGGTTGGTTTTTCCCCCTATTTCTTGTATGCACTATTTTGTCACAGCTCACGACAACAGGAGTATATTCATCAACGACAACTGTAAATTCTCTAAATCTGTAAATATATAGTTTTTAACGATCATACCGTCCACAAACCTTATGATTGTTCACAGTGTAGTCATATAAATATAAAAACATAAACATTTCTCGGAGAAAGAGAAAATAATTATCCCTATTTATATTGAAAAATGTTTAATGAAGCGCTTTAGTTTATTCCCAAGAAGAGAAGAAGCATATAATACTGCTGTATTCGTATAATTATAAATTTGTAAAATCTACGATCTACCCCACCTCTCCCGCTCTCTTTCTCTCTCTCTTTCTCTCTCTCTCTCTCTCTCTCTCCCTCTTTCTCCCACTTTCTCCCATCTGATTTAGATTATGCCACTGATGGTAATGGAGTTGTTTGCTGGCATACCCGGCTTACCTGGTCTCTTTCTCTCAGCGGTAGTTAGCGCTTCATTAAGGTAGGAATAATAATAATAATAATAATTGGCTATAGGCCTATCGTTTCTACCTGTTCAGTGACAGAAATGCATTGATCGTATTTCTTGTGAGCACACGCCTTTCTAGCTCTGAGCATAGATCTGGGCACCGTTTCCAAGTTGTCAGCACTGACAAGCTGTCATTCTCTGACAATTTCAGTAAAAAAAAATACTTGGTTTTGATTGGCTGAGAAGCACTGGCCACTGACTGTTACTATGGTAATTGTCATGAAACGGTGCCCTGGAGTCAAGAAAACGCGTTCGAGATTTAGCGTTATATTATTTGATGTTATCCTATTACCATGTAAAAGAACCCTGCCGTCATTATACCTTATACCAAACAAAGGTTTTCAAAGAACTTCTTACTTGACAGCTGTGGCGCCGTCATCCTCAGTCATATCCACACAATTAGGTACTCCACTTCTTATATCATCCCTTGATGTAGTCAGAATGCTACATGCAACTTTTTGATGTATACACGTGCAGTTTCAAGGCATTTGGAATTTTTGGATAATGTTCAATGGAGTTTATTCATTCATTTTCTTTTTTTTTTTTTTTGAAATTCATGTAGTATTCAAATAATCAAAATGTGATTAAAATGTATGGAACATATATTTCATCTCTCCTCACAGCACCCTTTCGTCAGGTATCAATTCTCTAGCTGCTGTGGCGGCTGAGGATGGCGTGAAAGCAGTATGGCCGAACATGGAACCCAAGACCTACGTCCTGGTCACCAAGCTAATAGGTAACTTCTTGATTTTACCTTTACAGTTGCGATGAAGG
>CM057153.1:11178056-11283338 GCA_029962745.1 Echinometra lucunter
TTGTTTGTAATTACCTTTTGGAATGAAAAGGATTAAAATACTTTTTCCACTTTTCACCTGTATCTGAAAACAACAAGAACAACAACAGCCCACCCTTTATGGTCCTCGTTTTTTTAATTTAGCATATCACTTTCTCTTTTTTATTGTTCAGACCAGCTATTGCCAATTTGTATGCAATCTCTTTTCTGTACTACACACCCATTGGCGCTTCGATCTGTGTAATCGTGGGAATGATCATTAGCGGGATAACAGGTAATGTTAAAAGTTTTCTTTTTATTCATTTCTTTAAAAGCCACGTGATGATTGGCTTATTTTACTTAAGAATTCTCTGAGAAGCATTTAAAAACATCACATAAAGGGGGAGGGGACAAGCATGGATTTGTGTATTTTAAGCATGATTTAGTTTCGAAAGGGACAAAGGGGGGGGGGGGCGGCATTGGTTGGATGTTCCCCCACCAGAATCTGTCACTGATTTTATTGTGGTTTATGTATCTGCAACTAGTCCGTGCTGTACACACTGTAACAGACGAGTTGACGTTACTGAGTTGGGGGGGGGGGGGGGGGGGGATATGTCACATTAACAGTTTCATATTCCTCTTTATTGATATTTTCCTCCTTTGTTCCCCCTTTTAATCTCCCCCTCTCTTTCTCTGTCAATGATTTTTCTTCTATGCTGTAATTCTGTTTTTTACTCCTCTCTTCATTTCTTTCTAATTCATCTTTACGCTTTATTCTATGTTTTACACAGGTTTCAATGACCCCGACTCGCTTGATATTCGCTTGAAGTATAACATCACAGACGCCGTCTTCTGTTGCTTACCTGAAGCCGTCAAGAAACGGATGCGTTGTGGCGTGGACAAAATAAAGTATCGCGAGGTAAGGCAGGCCATCACTGGTATAGGTCTATGGAAAGGCCAAGCAATATCTTGAGAATTATCTAATTGGTGAATTTTGTGGGTCAAGAAGATTGTAGCAAGAATGGCGAGTGTTCGTGATAATTCCATGTTACATACAGTTTTTAAAGTTTAAAGATGTTTTTAACGTTTAAAAACGTTAAGAATTGATTTTTTTCCTACCCCGTCCCCCGCTTTCTCTCTCTTCTACTCTTTTCTCTTTCTGCCCTCCTCTTTTGCCCCATTTACCCGCTCTTTCCCTCTCTTTCTCTTCTTTCCCTCTTTCATTCACTTTCTCCCCATCTCCCCCTCCCTCTCCTCCTCCTCCTCCTCCCCCTCTTTCCTCATCTTTTGCCCCACTTACCTCTCTTCTCCCCCTCTCCCTCTCTATTATCACCTCTTTCTTTCTTTCTTTCTTTCTTTCTTTCTTTCTTTCTTTCTTTCTTCCTTTCATCTCTTCTTCAGGATCTTGATGATGAGGATAAATTCACGGTCATACAACAGTCGGGAGAGATGAAGGAAGTCTACACGAAAAGAATCATACCAGACACGAACCCGAATGACTATGGTACTGAACCACCAATGGAAAGCAAAGAATCATATCAATAGAGAGGAGGATAGACTGGAGCAATAGCATAGTTACAGGAGGGGGAGGGGAGGGGGGAGGGGGAAGGGGGGAGGCATTACCCCCTGTTGAATGGCAGGAAAAACAGAATTCTTAAGAAGAATGGGGTGAAAGGAATGTGAAAGAAGATGAAAAACTTTCAAACATTTTATTTTCATTTGTGTATTAATTTCATTTTATGTTATGATTTTTTTCATTTTATGTTATGAATTTATACATGTACTAGGGAACTATGCTAAGACAAGGCCCAAGGGCTTTATTCATATAGTTCGCTTTTTCATTTTCTAATTTTGTTTATCACTTATGCTGTATTTGATTTTATTGTGTTTTTTATGAGAATGAAATAAATGAAATTGAATTGAATTGAATTGAACATCCTCCTACCAAGCAATTCCAATGGCCTTCATAATGCCATGAGCAATGCTTACTATGCCACTGCTTGTGAATACTTCTGAAAATTAATGAGAAATTGCGTTAAGATTCATTTCTTATTCGGTGCGATTTTAAAAGTATATATATTTTGAAAGCAGGTTGTAAGTGGGTTCTTATATTTGTTTTCTGGTTTCAATTTAACCTTGATAGATAAGAATGTTTTAGAAATTATATAGAAATCCAATATAAAAGAATGATAAAAACTTTATAGAACATTAACAGTAGTAGGGGTAATGTAGTAGTGCATTAATGCATATAAGCATATATAAAGAATGTAAAATTTGATATCAAATTGATACAGATGTAATATACATGTATATAGAATGAAACCAAACGGTCGGTAGTTGGGGTCAAAGTGAAGTTCCCCTTTAAAGTGTCATGATGATGACTTGCGTTAATTTTCTAACGAGGAAAAATTAATCTGTTGACCAGTCAAAGAAGTTTTGATCGGTAATCCAGTTTTTGCTCTAGGATTTATTCCATCTAAGAAATAGGATTAGGGTTACAGGAGTGTGATTCTAATAGCCCCATTTGTTCGTTTAAAACGTCAATAAACTCACCTGTGTGTCATCTCCGCCCCCCCCCCCCCCATCAAAATACTACTCTGGTGCCGCCCCTGGCTGGAGGTGATCTTGAATGGTCTGTAAATATACTTTTGTGAAAATCCATTCCTCGGTGAATCATTTTTAATGGGATTTCATTTTGTTGTGCTAATTCGGCTTACAGTAATGGTATCAATCAAATTCTTAGCAAAAGCAATTTGTTCGTTTCTTTTCCATGTTCGGATTTACACGTTTCTATTTTGTATTCCTTTTTTTTTCTTTAGCTCTTTCTCAATGTGCTTTATGCAATTTTGAAATACTGATGCAATTCCAGAAGGGAAAAATACTGAAGTCAAATTTGTTTTCTTTCGAGTTCTTATCCAATTTCTAACAGGGAAGCGAGAGAGAGAGAGAGAGAGAATAGAAGGGGATGGAAAGAAGGGGAGGGAGAGAGTGAAAATGATAAAGAAAGGGAAGAGACAGTGATAGACAGAAGGGAAGGGAGAGATGAAAGGGAGAAAGAAAGAGAGAGAAAGAGAGAGAGAGAGAGGGGGATAGAAGGGGATGGAAAGAAGGGGAGGGAGAGAGTGAAAATGATAAAGGGAAGAGACAGTGATAGGCAGAAGGGAAGGGAGAGATGAAAGGGAGAAAGAGAGAGAGAGAGAGAGAGAGGGAGAGAAGGGGGGTGGGGAGGGTCCATGAAACAAGGAGTAGAAAAGAGTGTTTTATTCACATACCTTCAATACACACTTGATTTTTCATCTAAATCATCTTTTCCTTACCCCATAATTTCAACCGATTCAATTATCAGATGTATCATACAACATAAAGCCCATTGTGCAAAAAAGATAAAAATACATCTTTACAAAAATACAGCATACTTTCCAATTCTGTTCCCCACTTTATTTACAAAATCACATTTTCAATCCATCCTTTATCAGACCATTCATGTACAATTACAGACTAATATTCATTTTATACACAACTGTGAAAGAAACATATTTCATTGAAAAAGAGAGAATCCTAAGACAAAATTAAGTAAAAATATGCCTCAGCTCATGATTTTTCATGCAATTCCAAACCAGCCAAGTTCACCTCTTTGCAGTAATACCTAATACTATCTAAATGCTCAAAGAATACAGCTGACTGACATAACCAAATTAAATTCACTTTACCATTTTCTACTTTCCAACATGCATCAAATTTGTGTCACTTTACATGTATATCCTTTTCCCCAAGTCTATTGTTTAAATATTAACAATACCCTGAAATTAAGTGATCATAAGTGAATAGTATACAAATAATGAATGTTTTTTTCATTCGTGCAATGGACAGAATATTTCATGAGGTGAAAGATGAAATGATCCATTCAACGAGACGCAGCCGAGTTGAATGGATCAATAATTTCATCTTTCACCGAATGAAATATTCTGTCCACTGCACGAATGAAAAAAACATTCATTATTTGTTTTATATGACACCTAAAAATAGATCAAATCGCAATAAATCAATAGCGCTATACGCTAGCGCGCTGTTCACTGCAAACGCAAGCGTTTTTTATGTATGTAGTGTGCCGGGCTAGCTCTCAGCATTCCTGCAATGGAGCAAATCGTATGAATCCAAGATTGCACGGTAAATGGAGCCACAATTGCACGAATGATGAGGTCATAGTGCAATGGGACAAATGATCAATATCAAACAACCAATCAAATGACAGGGATCTATTAAGGTGTTGTATAATATTAAATGTATATGACAGAATTTCCCCAAATTTGTACATTTATGTAACTGCACGAGTGTGAAGTCAAATATCTAATCACTAGGTGGCTATAAAAATGAAACCCCATGGGCTAGAATGACCATCATAAAGAGACATTTTCAAATTAAAGTTTATCAAACTCTTGGGGGAAAAACATACCTCTTAAATAAAAGTGAATCTTTCTTTAAACTGTACATTAGAACAAAAATCAAAATTAATCCAGTCATAATCTGAAATTCGTTGGAAGTGACTTCAACATGACAGGACGTGCCTGTACATGAAAATGTATTGAAGAAGAGAGAAAACAAAAATAAACACAATCCTACATACCAGTATCTGGGTGGCAGCCAAAGAGGCCAGAAATGAAAAACAATCACCCAAATGGCACATGGCAATAAATTCTGTACCAATGCCAGGCAAGCCTGGAACTGCAGTTTCCCTAATTATCACAAGCAAGTTGGCATGGTGTTACAACAAACAGGAAATGGGCAATGTGCCCAGTTGGGAAGAGATGAAATTGGCTACAAATTGCTTCAATTATCTTTGCTTGCAGGGTATTGTATATTTGAAGGACACTTTCTACATGATAACCAAATGGTTGTTTAATGGTACAGTGTAATGTATTTTCCTGGAAATTCATGCAATTGTGGTACATGTAAAACAACTACTTTAAAACATTCACAGATTTATCGATAAAATTGTGTATTTCAACTGATTCAATTTTTCTGGAAGTTCATCCTACTACTGAAAAGGGTCCATTTCAATGGGTTAATAGGGACCCATTGTTTCACTTTCCATGTACTCCCAATTGCCAATGACTACTTTCAAACCGTCAGTTTTATCAAAAAAATTGTGTACAGTATTTCAACTGATTCACTTTCTTTTACGGTGGGATAACAATTTGTATGCAGAGCTGCCAAGTCTCCCTGGCTGTCAGGGAGACTCCCTGAAAATCGTATGATTTTAGATTGAAAAACTACTAATTTTCAATGTCTCCCTGATTCATACAGTGATTACCTCCACTGGATCGTGTGTAATTGAGATAGCTCTCCCTGATATCTCAGACAATTCTTCCTGAAAGGTGAATATTAAGTTGGCAGCTCTGTGTATGACTTCACAACCTCCAATGAATAAAGGTACCTCTTTGAAGTACAGATTCAATCCTTAAATGATATTACTTTCCATTATGAAATCTTGGAAACTTAGTTCAGGCCAATTTTACAACACAGTTTCGATGGTGGGATAACTTCCAATCACGAATATGAAAACAAATCTGAAAACAAATCTGAAATGTCAAAACTACTGCATAAAATTGCCACGTGTAAACTGACCCAAGAATATACTGGTTCAGCAAATATAAGGCTCTGACACATAGATTATCTGTTCAACCTTGTTATACATTTACAAAATTTGAAAGGTAAGATACTATCATAGAAACGTCACTGACTTAAAAAAAAATCGTAGTAATTTCCAAAACTCTTTCTACTGGTTGAAATATACATTCATGAATCGCAACAACAGCCCAAAGGTTTTAGAAATGTCCTTCAGTAATTTTCTCCTACATGTAAATAGAAATATTAAATTAGTACCGGTCTCTTCTAATCCTTTCCCATTATCAATATTTTGCCTTTGAAGGCTTCCTCAATAATGTTCTTTGGCATATAATTATGAATAGTGTAAATTATTTTAAATCCTTGTCACTTGAAAAAAAAAAACAAATAGATGAAAAAAAGGAATACCCCCAGAACAAAAACCAAAAAAAAAAATGGAAAAAACAAAAATAAATGACATTCTTCATGGGAAAAAATTGCCATCATGCAATGAAGCTGTTTTTATGACTTTTTTATGCATACAGTTTCTTGCATTGAGTACAGAATTTAGATACTCTTACAGAAAAAAATGCAATATTCATTCATAACCCAATGCCTATGGCAACCAACAAGCACTGAATGCCTGTAGTAAATCAATGGGAATGGCAAAATTCATTAGCAAATGGGGGTAACGCAAACTGTACATTGTCACTTATTTACAATGATACGTTGTTTGTCGAAGAAAGGCAGCATCATCGAGCTAATAAATAAGAAATTCAATCGGAATCAGAAGCACTTCTCTCTTTCCTCTTCTTTGATTTGCGATGTTTCTTGTGTTTGGATTTCTTTCCCTCTCTGGATTTCTGTGTTACAAGAAAATGAAAATGGAAATATTTGGTTAAAAATAATTAAGAATAAACATGAATTCATATCTTATCAACCTTTGTGTTAGACAAAAGCATGGTTTTGCAAATGGTAGAATGCAGTGATAAATATCTTGATAATAACATTTAATTCAAAAGCTTTATATTCATGGCTGTTTATTCATCCTTTTGAACATCTCTATACAACACAGATATCAAAATTCAACAATTTATTATATAAGCCTCCACAAAGTTATCGGATCCCTTTAAAGTGATTACACAATGGTAAATTTTTTTTTGATATATGATCAAGAATAGAATTCTAAGAAGAATACCATTAAAAATTTGATAATTTTCAATGCATTTTGGCTAATTTTCTCATAAAAAGTCAAGAGTTCAACAAAAATTTGAGTATGAGGTATGATGTAAAAGTGGGTACCCAGCTTCGCGCATTGCAGTTATGCTGCGCGCGAGACTGTACAATACCTTGCGCGCATTTTGCTAGAATTGCGCGACAAGGTACCCACTATGATGTCATTTTGACGTCAAAGTGGGTACCCAGTTGAAACTGGGTCACAGCTGAGGGGTCAAAAATATCATGAAATCTTATCACATTTGGGGGTTTCCTTGGCAACACAACTTTAAAAAAAATTTTAGGTAGATGATTTTCTGCTAATAAAATCATGCTCTTTTAAATGAACTAACAGCATTGGGTACCCCCTTTAAGGCATCTTAGTTTTATATCGTTGTGCGAAAGAACGCATCTGGAACGCAAAATGGAAAATTGTTGAAAAAAATATTTTTCAAGCATTGATTGATAATTTCATGGGTACAATGCAGACCTTGTAAATTGATATACAATCTTCTTGTGGCATGATCTTTGCTTAAATTTTATTCCAAACATGTCAAAGTAGACATTCTAATTTTTGCATTTTTACATCTTGTGTTCTGGACCCATTCTTACGCACGACATTGAACTGAGAAGCCTAAGCTGGATATAATTTGGTGGCTAATTCTCAAAAGAACCCTCAAACTCGCATACTTACTGATGGCCTTCTCTCTTCATCACTGCTATCGTCACTGCTGTAGCGCCGCTTTCTCTTCTTCTTCTCCTTCTTGTTCTTCTTTCGTCTCTTCCTCTGTAGATTGCCATGGGAACCAAACGATGCACGAGAACAGACGTGGATTTGTGTGTGGTGTATATTTAGGGGGTGTGGAGGAAGAGAAGAAAAAAAACTGAAGTGAATGCCATGTTCTCTTAGTAACAAACAAAATGATTAGATACATACAAGTAGAGTGATTGTAATAATAGTAAATTACATGTATGCAAACAAAAGATAAAAATAAGAACCTTATAAAAAAAAATGAAATAAAAACTTAAAATTTTATCACTTCACCAAACCCATTCAAGTGTCACCAGAAAGGTGGTGGGGGGGGGGGGGGGGGTCTTCACAAGCAGGTATTTATAGACAGGTGGTCTTTTTAAAGATGAGGGATAATTTGACATTTATCCATAATGAATTTCAAAACCAATATTTTGCCTCCTTTTCACACATTTTTATTTTGCATTATTTATGTTATTTTCAAATATCTGTGACCATCCTTCATAGGATAGCATAACAGAGCCCTTGGTATATTCTTTTCTATAATATCTCATACTTAGTTTTTTTTTCCAAGAGTTATGTGTTAGCTTAAACTTCTTCATTTCATTGTCAAATGGGTATGGGATATCTATCAAGGGGGCAAAAATTCATTAACTTTCTTTCAAGACATCTTTCGAGATGTCAGCTTATACTGCTTCTAATTCTTTCCATTATCACAACAGGTATGAAATATCTTTCTAGGGGATATAGGATTACCATTCCTACATGAATTTAGGAAGAATAACAACCATTCAAATTTCAAATACATTATGCATTGTTCATATTTTGTGGGTGGGATTTGCAACCACAACACAGGAGAGGCTAAACACAGGCAGAACTCTGGGGAATGTTGGTTAGGCCCCCATTCCACAGAGCACAGACCCTTGAAAGACCACTGAGAGACCAAAATATTGGCAAAATCTCTCAGCAGTCTCCAAGACAAGAGAAAAATAGTGCCTCTGTGGAATGCCTCTAAAAACCCTTGAAAGTTCACTGAAAGATCATTGAGAGATCTGTCATTTTTTCCCTAGTATTTCAGTGATCTGTCGGAGGTCTTGCCCTCTGCAGAAGGTGCCAGGTAAAAATGTCAGAGGTAAAAATGTCAGAGGTAAAAATGTCAGGTAAAAATGTCAGAGGTTGAAAATGTCAGAGGTAAAAAATTAATGTCAGAGGTATGCCAGATTTGGAAATGTTTAAGTGACATGTTTCAGGTAAGAATACTGAATTACAGAAATTATGGGGAGTGGGATATATTCAAATATTTTCTGTAAACATACTGTGTCTATACTTGAATGCCCTTGTCTTGGCCATTTGGAAATAACGGTTATGGTGTTGGCGGGGTGAACGTTCTGGTATGCGCGCATTGCCCTCGTTTTCACCGCGGGGACGGGCATTGTAAAAAAGATGGTGGGAAAAAAACTGGGTTGGTTACACGAGTAGCTGACCACACACATTCCACACGACTGCGCGATTTTAATATGTACATTCCTCTTCATAAGCTCCCTCCCCCCCCCTACTCGAATAAAGCGTGGTATACGTGAACGAATGCTTCAATATTATTGTTCTTATACGTAAGGAAGAATAGGAAGTAAGCGAAATTGAATCGTTAATTCGATCTATTTCTCGACCTTTTGTATTATTTCATCCGATACGCTGCGGAATTTACAATTTTTAAAGAAAATTATTCAATTAGATAATTGTGTTAGCATATGCAAAACATCAAACGTGGATATCCCTTCTTAAGTTCATCTACCATTCTGTCATTCCACTTAAGATCTTAAATCATTTAGATATAATCCTGTAACTTAATTAATCTCACAAAGAAAATAATGAACATCATCCCATGCTACATTTCTTACCCAAAACGCGCGATTTACTTATCACTTGCTGAAATTGTCATAAATATGTTTCACAGTGCAATCGTGTCAAGCGGCCAAATCTTAAACACAGAGAGGGAACGGGGCATTCGTTTGCTGCTATATTTGGAGTCAGCTAAACAAGTGCTCGGAAGATCAAAACACTGTTGGGCAATGCGCACATACCAGGATGTTCTCCCGGCCAAAACAAGATTGGTCTCATTAGGTGGTTGAATGGGGCAGCATTATCACTTTCACATCAAATGAGTAAGACAGGAAGGCCAGTCGAATGACTGAACATACACACTTTTAGAGAGAGCAGTATTATTTTGATCACTCCATTTATACAGTATGAATTCTTTTTTTAATATCTTGTGCTCTTCCTAATTTCAAATTCAATATTCTTACCTGTAACACGTTCACTTCGGCATTTGCAGAGCTGACATTTTTATCTCTGACATTTTTACGTCTGGCATTTTTACCTCTGACATTTTTACCTCTGACATTTTTACCTCTGACATTTTTACCTCTGACATTTTTACCTCTGACATTTTTACCTCTGATATTTTTTCCTCTGACATTTTTACCTCTGACATTTTTTCCTCTGACATTTTTACCTCTGACATTTTCACCTCTGACATTTTTACTTCTGACATTTTTACCTCTGACATTTTTACCTCTGACATTTTTACCTCTGACATTTTTTCCTCTGACATTTTTACCTCTGACATTTTTACCTCTGACATTTTGTCCTCTGGCATTTTTACCTCTGACATTTTTACACCGAACCCTGCAGAATGGGGGTGTTAGGAGACATTAGACATACCTGTTCTCTTTCAGATTCCGAGTCACTGTCATCGGAAGATTCGTAAGACGATGAGGATGAGGATGGAGACTTGAACCAATGAAGGATGTTTTCCAGGATGCAGTAGAGACGACAGGGAAGAGTGAGGATAAAACTAAATGAGCATCATTCAAGATTAACAGTCACCTACATGGTCACCTAGCTCTGGAGATGTTTGTTATAGGCTTTTATTTCCACCAAAATATAGGACTAGATTTAGGGTTGCTTTTCATTTATATGCCGCACTTAAGGTTAGGTTAAGCGCCAACAGGAGAGAGTGGGAATGAAACTAATTGAATATCGCTGTCATTTGAGGTACTCTATTTTAGCATACAGATATTTTGGTGATTCAAGGCAATTTGGCATAAGCATGTTATTATTTACATGAATGATGGTCTTACAATTAAATACCGACATTTCTTAAGTGAAAATTTCAGCAGACATAATGGAGAGAAATTAATGATAATAAAGCCACCGCAAAAACTTCAGCTTAAACAGTATAAATCAAATGTGGGAGTGCTATCACATGATAATGATCTACATGGTCACCTAACAGTGGTGGTAAAAAGCTCCAGTAACATGCAAGTTCTTGCTACTTGAAACAATACATACACAGAAATCTATTTACAACATTCTTTTCATGATTTTTCTGCTATTTCCATGTGTTATGCATCTAATTTTGTGACGTCATGGTTGAATTACTAATTGAATTGTACACAAGTCTCCCAGGCATTGCAACTCCCCTCGGGCCTACCAAGTACCTGGCCTGCCACTATGAAGTTCTCTTGGGTGGAGCATGTAGGGTCCATGGGCAGAGGGACTTACTGCATGATGTCTTTCTTTGACAGACAACACCTGTTATTGTCAGGTAAAAACCTAAACTGTGTCAAAATCCCCATCCGAACTCCCATCTGGCTTTAAATAGCTTCTCTCACTTTTCTGACTTGCTTAAAAGTACTGTGTTATAGATCTTTGATAACAGTACTCACCCTCTCTCGTTTCTTCTTCTTTTTCTTTGATGATTTCTTTTCCTACAAGGAAAAAAAAAGCAATTAAAGGGTGAGGTTATAAGCAAATAATAAAAGAGTAAAAATTTCTTAGGTGAATGTGGCATAATATCTGGAAAATCTTCAATTTTTTTAGGTCTCTGTAGAGCTTAAAATTTGGTACACATGAAACATTTGTAAATTTGTCAGGAGATGCAGATTAGGAAAAGTGTTGGGCCACAAAATGTCAGTTATCACAACTGACCTGTACATTCACTAAAGTTTTACATTTACTAAAATTTCTTGCCTTTGAAATGGCTGCCACTTGCAATGTGTGACACTTCCACTCTGGAAAATTGTCTAACTACATAGTTTTACAGACGCTTGCAGTGAAAACTGTAACAAATATTGTAACAAAAGTAGCACATTCTCCCTGAATGACAATTAGGGTTGTTGACACCATGTAGTTTTAATATGTGTATCTAATGTGTACCTTCAAGTGTTATCCATTTTTAGTGCAAAATAAAAGTGGTAATCTCATCATTCATATTTCACCAAAAATTTTGAATTAGTACACACATTTTACATACTGTACAGACAAAAAGTTGAATTGAACTGAAGTGGTATTTAATGCTCTAAAAACACAGCCCTGTGGCTGAATTACAGTAGGATTCACAATTCAGATATATAACAGATATAAAAGATATAAAAGACATGACTGGCAAAATAACAACAAAATTTTACCAGCTATGTATTGCTACTGAATGTCATACACTCTTTAGTAACACTGTTTTGTTTACCTTTTTATCTTTGCTTGATGATCCAAGCTGCTTCTCTCTACTCTTCTTCAGGTCTTCTCTGAATTTCTGTAAAGATTTACAAAAATAAAGCAGTGCCAAGTTTCTAACTGTCAATCTCAAAAGACATAAATCCATAATCAACCACAGCTGTACATGTAACTGGTACGAAAATAGAAAAAATTAGCCTGCTCTTGTGAAGAATTTTTTTTTCATTTGTTTGATTCGGTTTTTAAATTTTTGGTAAACACCACCTTTCAAAATGTTGGTTGAAATGTAAACCCCGTTACAATTATTATGATCCAGAATAAACATGCGGAAAAAGACCAAATTTGTGAAAGTTTCATGCTGAAGTAATCACATATCTTACTTCATAAATCAAACTTTGCAAATCACAGCAGTTCTTTGATGTGAAAATAGCCATCACTAACACCAGCTAGCTACTGGTCTGGTTAACATACATTACGGTACTTCAATTTGTTTCTTAGGTGCTGTGTTTAATTGTTTGAGGGTTTGTTTGTTTGTTTGTTTGTTTTTTTGGCTTGGTTTTGTTTTTGTTTTTCTTACATTTACCTACCTCATTCATCTTCTCTTCCCAAAAGGCCAAGCTGCTGGATTTGGCCTCTCTTTTCTTTTGCTCATCCTGCCATTGTTCCCTAAACAATTAGTGAGAGAGAAAGAGAGAAAGAGAGGGTGTGTGTGTAAAGAGAGAGAGAGAGAGAGAAGACTAAGAATGGGCATGAGCAAATTACACATGTATGCACTGTCATCAAAATGGAATCAAAGAAGATATTAGAAAAGCATCGCCAGGATTCATTGATCAAATATGTTTTTGCATTCATTTGTATCATCAGATTAAAAACTAGATGAATCTTCAACCACACGCGGTCGAAATTTATGCCTCCACCCTTTGCCAGATCAGGAATATATCACTTCTGATTATGGAAAATGTATAAGGATACATGTAGAGTACAAAACTGGAAAAAATGGTTCTATTTAAATGACACTGTGCCAGCCATATTTGAAGTTTATCCGTCTAATGGTTCCTAAGTTGTTGCAGAACAAGCAATTTTCACTATGCAATGATATCCATGACCTTTGACCTTTGACCTTGTGACCCCCAACTCCAATAAGATCATTGTCCCTCCCACATTAGCAATGTATGAAGCTGATCCATTGAATGGTTCTTAAGTTATCTCAAGAACAAGCCATTTTCATGTAAATGACCTCTATGCCCTTTGACCCATGACCTCATAACCCCCAAATCTAATCAGATCATTGTCTCTCCAGTATGAGCCAAGTCTGAAGTTGATCTGTCAAATGGTTAAGTTATTGCAAGAATTGAGCCATTTTTATGTATATGACCTCTATGATCTTTGATCTTGGACCTTGAGACCCTAAAATCTAATCAGATCATTGTCCCACCCATTAGCCTATAATCTAGGCGGAGGATGCAGCTATTGTCTTTGCTGTTTCGCTAAACGTCTGATGCGGCAATACTATTGTCTTTGCTAAGCGATACGTCTGATGCGGAGAGACTACGAACAGTGGATGCAAAGCATCCACCGCCTATATCCACTTGTCTTGCTTTAGTTGTTGTTTTCTTATTATCGACTATGAATCGGTGGCAGTTTTTTGTACGAAAAATCCTTATGAATAAGAAATGAATTTGACCAATCAGAAATACGTTTGCAGAAGAAGCAAATGCATATGCAATTTATAAGTCACGTGACATTACGTCACTTTCTTCATCCAAGATGGTGAGTATTTGTAAACGCGACGATCTTCTGCAAAGAAATTTGACTTAGGCGGCCAACAAATAGGCATTCCTGGAGGGAAATTCCGAGAACTTCAAGAATCTGCTATTCGTAGCATTAATAACGATGGCAGGGATATTTTTGTTGCCTTACCTACTGGATTTGGAAAGATTGCGATATACCAAGCAATTCCCTTATGCTGTGATTGATGGTGCATGCTGAAACAATACAAACTTACCGACATCAAACTCTGATAACTTTTTGACACTTTGTGAAGAGACTATTTAATGGAATCGAAACATGGGGGAAGTACTAATTTGTCATCGTAAATTCGATAGCATTATTTCTTTAAAATACCAACAAAAAATATTTCTTTGTCAATTACACATTTAAATTCGACGATTGTTCTGTGCAAGAAAAACGTATGTTTAAAAGGCTTTCTGTTTTATCTCCCTATCTCCCAATTTACTATCCCCGTCTACTAATGGACGAGCAAAATCTTTTTCTTCGCGGCTTTTTACATCCGATTGGTCAAACGTAACATTGGGATGCAGTATTTGGTGCAGTTTTGAATAATTCAAATTACTATTCTTCGCCATTTTGAATACACGAATCTTGATTACGTACTCTCGCCGCATCATAAGTTTAGCGTAACAGCAAAGACAATAGCCGCATCCTCCGCCTAGATTATAGGCTACCCACCCATATGAATACAACAGCCAAGTCGATCTGTCATAATGGTTCTTAAGTTATCATGAGAACGAAAATGGGACGGATGGACAGACGGACAGACAACCTGAAAACATAATGCATCCGGCACCCACCTTTGGTGGGCGGAGGCATAAAAATAGAGTTTGGGGTGAATTTTCAAGCACAAACAAAGTACATTGGAAACTCGGTACAAAGAGATCTGATACAACAATATTCCTGATATAACAAGGTAATATTCCGGTCCCAGCTCTTCATATTCCATTGTTTTTTAACCCTGATATGAGATTCCTGCTATAACAAGGTAATTTTGATGGTCCCAAGGACCTCGTTATACCAAGTTTCCACTGTACATTGTAGTCAATATGTAAATCTAACAAAATTTACAACCTTCAGGAAATTAGTTTTGGAATTGAACATACACGTATAAGGCAAAAATGTAACAGCGAAAATAAAATCATCTTTATATAGACTGATCCAAAAATCGATTTGTGGGCAGCACCATTACTGTGGTGTCCCCAAGTTAGTGCGTATAACAGTGTGTATGTAACTCTAAGGGTGGGACTGGATTTCTCTAATGCACGCGCTACCAAAGATCATAAAGCGCACGCTTTATTATCTTTGCGCGCTACAAAAGAGCTGCGGGACACTTCAGAAATGCACTACACTAACTCTATGGGGACACCACAGTTTTGATGGGTCATCTGCCGCCCTCAACAATAAGCTGGATCAGTCTATTGCATACCAGGTTGGTCTTGGTCTACTAAGGTACTCCTGGATGGTAGGACCTGCTTGAGGTCTAGGTCCTGCTGCTCTGGCGGCAGCAATCGGGTTTACAAATGCCTGTTGATACAATGAAAAAAAACATGTCAGAAATTAAGGAAATTTCTTGAAATCAATTAGTCATCTTAAAATGTCAATGATATCTACAATTCTACATGTATGGCCAGGAGTCCTAAAGCTATGCACCCTGCAAATACAATGTATGCGCAATGCGACGCTTTCAATGTGCCACACTTCCGACGTGACCGAGCAATTGCTGAATTGAAATATGAAAGTTTGCAGAAAAGGCTCAGTAATTTTCCTTTATTACTTGTCATATTATCATTTACTATAGTTCGTTAGAAATCAGGGGTGAAATTCACACCAGTCAGTTTGAAAAATCAAGATTTGCATTCATATGCACAGTTTTACTTTCAGGACCCCTTTATTTTGCCCAACAAAATTTGATATTGGTATTGTCCTCTTGGCTTTCAGATTTTTGGTTATTTGATGAAAATCATTTTGATTTTGGCCAGAAATGTTGTCCAACTCACAAATGTTTCATCGTTGAATCTTGTGTAGATTGTCTCCACTGCCGCTGCCACCGGGCTACATTTGCTTGCACGCAAATGAATACAGCGCGCACGGTCCGGCCCCTATTTCCCGGGTTTGCCTTGATTACATGTAACTGTTAACGTTAGAACAGCATTAAAACAGTTCGCAGAATACGGATTTATAACTGTTTTAGCAATGTTGTAAGTTGGTGACTTACAACAGAATTTAAAACAGAACTTACACCACAGTTAAAATGGTCGGTGTTTAATGTTAGAATACCACCCCTCATTGCCCCTGCCTGGGCTTGGTTTAATGGAGACAATTTCCATTTGCAGACCAGTGGCAGTGCCTCAGTCTCAGTCTCCATGGTCTCAGTAGGCTCTAGAATATCACCGACGCAATAAACCGCTACTGTGCAGAGTGAATGAGCATGATGAGGAGGGACTTAGATCAATCATTCATGTCATTAGGTAGCCAGACCTTCCGGCTACCTAACTTAAGCACGGCGTCAGACAAGGACACACACAAAATTTTGGCGAACCCATTCGGTATCCTGGAAGGTAATCGGCATTTGCATACTAGACTTTATGTCATGTACAAAAAAGGCAGTGTATACAGCCACACGCGTGTGTCTTTACCTTACGGCCACACGCGTGTGGTTGTATCCACAGCATCGATATGAGGATACAGCCACACTTGTTTGAATTCCCACTTGAAGTCTGTGCCACGACAGCTATCGCTAGTGTGCACTGCACTGCACAAGCGATGTGTATTCATGCGATGATATGTGTTGCGACTTGCAAAACTTGGATCGTCACGAAGGTTTTATCATTCGATTTCACTTATTATACAAACAATATTTTCACTTCATTCTCACCTGGTCAGCAAGAAGGTGACAATATAGTACAATATTGTTTGTATTTCAGTGAATTTCAAGAGATAAAACCTTCGTGACGATCCAAGTTTTGGGGTTTGGCAACACTGTCGCATGAATTTACACATCGCTTGTGCAGTGCATACATACACACTAGCGATAGCTGTAGCGGTGCAGAGTATAAGTGGGAATTCAGTTGAGTGTGGCTGTATCCTCATGTCGATGCTGTGGATACAACCACACGCGTGTGGCCGTAAGGTAAAGACACACGCGTGTGGCTGTATACACTGCCTACAAAAAAACCCTGTATGTGCGAGAGGTTGAACTTCCGGTTGACCCTCGATGGAGGGAACGAAATTTCCGAGTGCACATGAAGCAAAATATCATCGTTTTTTGGTAAGTTCTAACTTATTAAGTTGTTAAAATAAATAGAGTCTATGAGAAGTTGAAAAACATCAACCAAACATTCAATTTTAAGATCATGAAGATACTGTCACTTGGCATTATCGTGAAATAGGAAACCACTGTTCACTTTGTACAGCAGCGCTTTATTCAGTCACACGCATTGGTTTCCTATTTCCACCTCCATTCTCTTTGTACACAAGTGCGTGCGTCAAATGAACGAGTGGTTTCCTTAACCACGATATGGCCTGTCACTTTTGTAGCCGAGAGAATTCAGCTTCATCACAAACACGATGTTGTCGCAATTTTGGAGGACTGCGATGCAACAAATGCAAATTGTCATTCAGTCAATAATTGGCTAGACCTCTATCATATCATCTTCTATTGTTCTAACGTTATGTGTGTTTGTTTGCAAACTGCAACTGCAACTTGCATTGCCAGTCGGCGAGAGCCCGAACGAGAGCTGTCTGTCATGACTGTTCATCCACAGTTATACTGCCCGCACTGTAACTGTGATTGTGATGAAATAAAAGAGGAAAATGTACATTACTGTAGTAGCATTATCTTACCACTCTTGTGTCTCTCTTCCCCATGGTTCAGTCGACAAAGTTTGCGTGAATTTAGCAGAAATATAGCTTACGTACGTCCAGCTTTCTGTCGTGCGCCAAATTCAACCACTGAATTGAAGTGACTGAACGAAAAATACGTATGCACGGGATCCGGGTATTTGAACTGAGTGAGAGATCGAGAGACGGTTTTATGAGATGGAGAGTCGAAATCGAATAATCGGATTTCAATTTGGCAATATCCGGTCATGGTTTGAGCTGCCAGCGCTAGCTCGATCTTAAACAAATTTGGGCAATGGGCCCATACTGAAGAAGTTCACACCCCCTCCATATTTTCATCACATTTAGGGTTAGGGTTAGGATTAGGGTTAGGATTAAGTAAGGATTAGGGTTGGAGGAGATGTGAACATCTTCAGTATATTTTTGTTCGACAATCATTCCCCCACCCCTCCAAATTCTCAGTGGCATGTTCTGAATATTTTATAAAAAGGTTTTATAGGGTTTTCATGATTTTCTGATAAGAAAAAAAAAAATTACAGATAAATCAAAAAAAAAAAAAAAAAAAAAAGAAACGAAAAAGTAAATAAAATGAAGAAGCATTACACATTATTAGTATACATTGGAAACAATACAGCATATCGACAAGTAATAAAGGCAGTCACTTTGTCTCTTCTACATACTCATCCCCTATAATAAAGGCAAGTGTGTAGTAGCAGGAGGATAAAGGGCAGTTTTGCTCATAAGTATTTACAACTTGTAAAAAAAAAAAATGGTCATAAAAATTCAGCTATCATAATTAAATGTGGGGTTACAAGTGACAGTCAAAGTTCCTTTTCATCCAAAGAGGGACACACTAAAGTATTGTTTTAGTCACATAAATTGATAACGATAAAATTATTTATTACTTACATCTCCATTTACGAAAATGAGTTAGCAGTTTATTATTTTTCTTGGCAATACGATATTCGATATCTTTGTTAGTGGTAATTATAACCGTAAAAAGTTGGTGGTTTATTCTGGAATTTACAAATATAAATATAATATTTAAGTAAAAGAAACAAATATGTTAGGAATTGATCATCATCACCGAACATCTTTTAAAAAAAATATTCTGTAGATCAGGCTTTCTGGTTTCCCGAATAATAACTTATGATCCCAAATGGATTTTAACAACAGGCCATTCAATAAAAAAGACGGGTCACTGTTACAAATGAACAGTATCTGTTAGGGGAGTCCTTCCCTTTAATTTTATACAATAAATCATTCAAACCTATACGCTTTATGAATAACTTGAAGTAAAAAGAGCGCGCACGTGTCGTTATAGCGGATTTACCAAGTTATTTACATGATTTTTTTCCCAATTGACCTCATCTGTGTTATGAAAATCATTCCAAAAATCTGTTTGTTTTTCAGGAACACATGGTTTTAGCAGGGTACTGCAGGAATGCTTATTTTGGGATTTAGGCTGAGTTTTCAAAAGTGTGGCTCTAATCAGGAATTTCATGTGGGGTTAAGTCAGAGATAACTAACCAGTCATTTGGTATATTTTTCATAACAAAATTGTATTTCCTCCTGTCCTAAGCACTGATACCATTATCCAGAATAAGATCTTCAAACAGTTACCAGGGTGAGGAGGATGAAAGTTATATTAAATGTTTAATCATAAATTCATTATATAGAATACATCCCAAAAGATATTGTTGGTAATTATATCCAGTGAAATGTGCACACCGAATTTGGAAAGCAAATTTCTATAATATTTGGGTGACGTACTAGATTGGGTCATGAATGAACTAAGAAGATTCATATAATCAACAAGGATATGTAGGCCACTGTATACTCCCCCCCCCCCCCCCCCATGAAATGTAAATGGCATCATTCGCATTGTAAGATACAAATCGCACAAGTTACGCTCATGCCACTTATAAGATATCATTAGAGAGTTAGATTTTTAAAATGCATGATATTACAAAATATATGTAGGCTTACTAAACTAAATTTTAGTAGTTATTAGTATTTACATGTAATAAGGTACCGTATACACCCACATTCGGAGACATAAAAATTAGGTTTTTACTTTTTCTCTTTGTTATTAACCAGGCGCGCCGGAAGGGTCCCAGCTTTTTCTTTTTTTTTTTTTTTTTTTTTGGGGGGGGGGCAAACACTCTTGGGGGTCCACCTCAAACCTTTACGGGGGCCCACCTCAAATGCTTACCACCAGCATACAACGTACCCCATATACACCTCCCCCACCCCGAACAAGCACATTTATCCCCCCCCCCCCTTTATACCTATTTCTTTATATACATGTGTGAAAGGACAACTTTAAAAAAAAAAAAATGAATTAAGAAAATACTGTTATGAAAAACTGTTCCCATCTTCTCTTATCATTAGTACTGAAACATGATTATTTTTCGCCGCTTCTAGCATGTTAGGATGGCGTGAGAGACTCAGGAGACCGTGTATGGTAATGGGAGGGTTATGAATGGCATACAGGTAAATTTGGGCGATGGGGCCGACACCCTTTGCCCGAAAAACAACTATTCAGTTTCACAACTTTGTACGCGCGAGCGAAGCGAGCGCGCAAAGTTTTTTCACAATTTTGGTGGTGAAAATGTACAGAAATTTCATATTCCGGCACTGCCCAAATATGAAAAAATACGGGCGCCCTTATGCCAATATTATGAGGATACTGCATGAGGAGGGGAGGGGGAGGGCAAAATAATCCCCCGAATAAAGCAAGCATCTGCCCCTTTTTCATAGATGAGAGACAGAATTTCTAAATACTGAGAAACGTTGCTTCTAATTACTCTATGGGGGAGCGTAGCGACCGAGTAAGAAAATTTGATTTTTGAATGGTGAAGGTTGGCATTTTAGAGCACTAATCATGTCAATACGCTTATTTTACATGGTTGTACATGATCCTTTTTTTTTCTTCCGAGGGGGCCCGGGGGGGGGGGGCAAAAAATGCCCCCCTTTCGAATGATTGGGGGGGCAATACCCCTCCCTGTCCCCCCCCCCCCGTTTCCGGCGCCTATGTTATCAACAACAGAATATGACAAAATACATGAAATATTTTTGGTGATGTTATAATCATGCCATGATATTCTAATTAAAGCTTGGAGGCCATAGTCCTGTTCTGTTAACGGAGCATCGATGGATGGGACGTGTCTGTTTCAATGACATCACGAACTATCAAATATCATTTTGGTAACTAAATCAATAGCAAGTTGTCACAAAGGAATATTTCCTATAACGTCAGAACGTAAATGGGACTTTCTTTTAATACAAAGAGGACAAAACAATAACTCCCGCCATGCCCGTCAATCAATGACGACAATGGTCGCTTCCTGCATGCAAAATCGGTGGAAAAAACATGCAGTCTTGTAAGAATTGAACAATAATACAAGGACGTTAGGTTTAATTGGCAAATATAAAGCAGTGCATGTACCCGAAATTCTTAAAAAATGATAAGAATATAGTATCATAATGGGAAGATAATTTTAAACTTAATATCGCAGAAGATAGGTTTAATATATTGAATAGTTTAGCAGTGTTTAGTGAATTAATTATATCACAATGTCAAAAGAAAAAGAATAATAAATTTATCACTTCATTCGCTCATCATACAAAATAAATTCAGAGTTTTTTTTTTTTTTTAAAGATGACTCTCTTTATCTTTCTCCCTCTCTCGCGCGCTCTCTCTCTCTCTCTCTCTCTCTCTCTCTCTCTCTCTCTCTCTCTCTCACTCAATCTCTAGTACAATGGATATAATTATTTCTTCAACCCTTCAAGAAAGACCTTGTTGACTATCCTTTGTTTCCAGAAAAAACCCCATAACAACAACATGGCAGTGTAGTTGACAAATATGTCAACAGACAAAAAAACAGTCTCGACTATTAAAATGGGCGCTACAGAAAATGAACAAGAAGATAATTATACACCGAACTTAATTAGCGAACATGCGTCATGATAGCAAATGCAATGATAATTAAACTAGTCTGATTTAAGATACTGGTGTTGCAACTCGCATAGTTTTTATTTGAGAATGTGTGATTCCTTATAACTATTACTGAGGAGTAAATAATTATGGATAAATCGTTAAACGTGAAGTTAATGTTTTCTTTCATAATTCGGATAATCATATTGTCGAGTTCAGAACTGCAACAAGCGTGTGGAGGTAATTATCATGTAAATTTCTTTTATGATGGTAATTTTTTGTATATTAATCATACAGTTTACACCCCCAATCAGTTATATCGGGAGGAGAGACCTGAGGGCACAGGTGTGACAACAAACAAATAATAATAAATAATAAACAAACAATACAATGTGGTGTGAATCCAATTTAGGCTGAGACACATCGACTAGAACGTGACACCTCTTTCTTCCCCTTATTCCTCTACTCCTTCTCAGCTTCGTAATGGTTTTTGTTCGTTTGTTACCACTGTTTGTGTTATTGTTTGTTGAAAATAGTTTATAGTTTTCTGTCTGATGCTCTTTCTTCATCTATCACAGCGACTGCGTTACTATATCTGTGTGCCTGTGTGGGGAAGGGGGGGGGGGGTTGACATTCCACTAAAAAGACTTGTCGCACACAATCAATTCTTCGATATTTTTAGACTTTTTTTTAGACAAACGATATTCTTCCTCTTTGGAAAATTGTGATATCTGATTACTTTTGAACGCTTTTTTTTTTTCGTTTTTTTTTTTTTAAGATTTATTCTTTCATTTTTGGAGGTACTTGTTATACAGTGCGTCCTAGAAAAAAGGAAACCTATTTTTGGAGATAGATATTATAATAATGAGATATGATATGTTTGATACATTGACACTATATAGTAAGAGTAAAGTCTCTTCTTTTATTTGATTTAACTTGCACTGTGAATCGTTCATGCATGACGGATTACGAACAATTACAACTGCTGCATGTCAGAAACGAATTGCGCAGAATAATGAAGAACGTTTACAGGCAGATCATGCTACGAGTTTGTTTTTATTCTTCTCATCTTTTCATTCATGTTTTGTTCTCCCTCTTGTGTATGCTCTGTTTCGGTCTTTAGTCCATTTTTGTAAGTTTTACTTTATTCGTTTATTTTGGATTATTTCATTTCCACTTTGACTTCGCATGTTCGTTTATCTGATTAATTTCTAGCTATCTTAATTCCTATCCTTTCATCGCAGTTTATTTTTTGATCTTCACGACTTTTGTCGAAGAGTTCTCACAGTCTCTCCCTGATGATCATTTTTCAATGAGGCGGTGCTTCATCAGATTCTTTCGAAGCTCACATTCGGTTCATTGACAAACGAAGTGTTGATCAAGCTCTGGAGCAATCTCTTCTTAGATGAGTCGTTCTCGATTGAGATTTCCATCCACCAAGAAGGGTCCGACCAACACTCTGTTACCACAGAGTCACTTCCCAGGCAGAAACCTTCTCCATAATTTCAATTTTGTTCACATCATAGTGGAACACAGGCAGGTAGTGGATTGGCGCGTGACCGTATGCAGGGGGGGGGGGCAGTCGCGCCTCCCACCCCCCGAAATTTTCAAGGCTGCATTTTTTACTGATAATTTTCCAAATTCAACTAAGAGTGGGAGCCAGAACCTTTAATTTTGATTTCAAAAATGCTAAAAGCGCAATCATGACTGCCTTTGTCTCTTCGCCTGCACGTTTCTTCGAACAATTTACGTCTTCTTGCGCCTCTCCCACGAAAAGAGTCCTGCTACAGCTCCAGATTGTTGGACTTGACGAAACATTTCGATCAGGAAACTGGCGCTGGCAAGCCTGGGCAACTTGCTGCATGCAGGCTTCCAATGCGGTTCCATTCCGTGAAAAGATCAGAAATTCTCTTTGCTTGGTTCAGGAACGCAAGTGAAAAACACATGTTTAAATCTGCATCCTCTCTAATTGAGAGATTTGATGAAAGATACATAAGAAAGAACATAAACGAAATGATAATATATCATGCCGATCTTAGGCAAGGTTGGTGCATCCTATGAACACTTATTCTGCGCAACTCGATCCGGGAACTCGATTTCGACATTCGATTTTAAACTCTTCTTGCTCATCAATGCGTGAACCTTTTGTTTTGTATCAGGTACCAGCAAAAAGAGGAAGACCTGAACTTTATAAAGATGCATATGATATTCCATGAAACTATTCTATTCAATTTGAAAAATAGCTGAACATCCCGGTTTCCTTTTTTCTGGGACGCACTGTACTTGTCTAAGTTCTGGTCTAACACATAATCTCTATATAAGCGACACCCCTCTTTACTATTCCATTTTGTTACCTGCAGCTTGCCCCGGATCGTCGGAAATGTTCGGTACCTTATGTTACTCCTACCACTCCATACCGGGTTTAGCCAGTGCGGTCGAAGCCGAGAACTATTGCCACAACCATGGTCAAACATTGGCTACCGTCAACACCCGGCCCTTGAAGGACGCTGTGATTCAGCTATGGGTGTCGCAGGGTCGGTCTCATTTCACTGCTTGGGTCCGATTCGATAACCTTCCGTCGGTACGTTTTGACAGTATAGACAGTAACACCATAAATGGGCGATATAATGGGGTATGGGAGGGGGCAGTAAGTTGTCCCAATACAGTGTTTAAAACATAAACCGTTCTTCATAATCCTGTGTGCTATCCCATCTGTGACCTCTCTTCCAGATATCAACTATATTGCTTTTCCGCAACTCCTATGAAAGCAGATGTTTGTCACATAATGGTGCATGATAAATCACTCTCGAAAGGAGTGATTTGTCGCTACTGTGTGAGAAAGGTTAATGTTGGATTACAATACACTTCACTTGTTGAAACAAAGGGAAAATTGTCCCCATCCCTCTTACTGACCGAACATATATAAATAATTTGTTCGCCATTAATGCTAGATCATTCCAATAAATTCAGTGTTGCATCACTTGTTCATTCACTTTTAAACAAAGAGTTTGATCAAATTTTACCCTACTAAAAGGAAAAGAAGATTAAGAAAAAAGTGGGGACATGAATGTGTGTTAGGTAAAGTTGTAACCAATAATGGCACACTTAATGGGCAGTACGCAAGTCAAAGCCCAGAAGCCAGTGATGTGTCACGCAAAGGTATTGATATTTCAGTGCCTATACGCATTTAAGTAAAATCTTTTCGATTCAGTGGTTGCCTGCAGGGGCAGCGCTTCAGGGGGTGGCGAATTCCCCCTTATGATTTTTCAAGTGATTAAAAAAAAGGAAAAAAGAGGCGAAAAGAAGAAAAAAAAAAGAGGGGGAAGAAGAAAGAAGAGGATGGGAAAAGAGAGGCCTAGGGCTTGCAACTATATAATACCCATATTCATTCATTTAAAAAAAGGTCAATAAATTCACCTATGGGTCATCTTGCTCACCCCCTCCTATCATAATACCCTGGCGCCGCCCCTGAATACCTGTCATATCTGCATCCTTCTAAACTCATCCGGAAGTTTATATACATTTACTGTACATTTTAACTACCCTTCTTGTTTTTAGCTGACACTTCAGCTTGTATGAACTTGCTATTTTTTATTTTTTTTTTCTTCTGATGTTCAGCAAATTAACTTCAAACTTTAAGATCTACCAGAAGATACTACTTTTACTTCTTGCAGGAAGGCGGAAGGTGCATGACTTTAACAGAATCTACATTAACCGATGAAAACTGTGCCAACGTGCATGATATCATCTGTCAGGCTGAGCAACCAGGTGAACTGCTTAAATTTTCAAAAAGTGATTTAAAACATTAATATAGAGATGCATTTGTAGGTGGAGCAAGAGGCTAAAGGAAAACAGAAGAGGAATTGAAAAGGGAGGAAAGAATGAATCGAGAGGGAGAGAGAGATTTTCGTACAGTATAATTTCGTGGGGAAAAAACACAATGGGGAAGGTTCGCAAATTTGAATACCATACTTGACAGTATCGTGCACGTCACAAAACACTCCCTTCTACTTATAACCCAAGAACATTCATTAACATGATTAATATGCCTTGTTCTGTTCTATCATCTCAGAGGTAACGACAGCACAAACCGAAAGGCAAGCTTCATCTACAACACTGACAACTCAACAGCCTATACCAACGCGTTCGCCACTAACTGAAACGACTACCCAACAGCCGACCACAACGTTTTTCTCAACAACTGGACTGGCAGCAACAGCAACAGAAACACCAGCTGCAACAACAACAACAACAGCAACAACAACAGCAACAACAGCAACGACAACAGCAATGACAACAGCAACGACAACAGGCAACTCAGATAGGGCAAGCGCTTTAGCCAATAGCCGATCGGATACATTTGTATTGCTCGATGCCAGTAGAACAATCAAGAATCAAAATATCTTGCAATCATTTTCTGGCGTGAAATCATTATCACGATGTGCAAGAAAATGTCTCCTATTGGTTGACTGCAGAGTTTTGACATTCTCATTGGCCAATCAGAGGTGTGCTCTAGGCGGAATAGGAAGTGAAGAAGACTTACAGACGAGCCAGTTAGATGCCACCTACAAACTGATAAGCTAGAGACAATACCGAAGAGTATATTTCTCGTGTGCGTTTTACTTAGAATCAACAGGAAAGGTTTTTTTTCCTGAAGACAGTCTTGCCCGATGTATGGGAAACGCCAATATGAAAAGGAGGAATTTTTCTTTAACTAGTGCTTAATTTTTACAAGCTCCTCTCCTAGTAGATTACGCTTTTTCTTGCAAGGACACGATGGAAATGACTCCTTATTTTTAAAATTACATAATGCCTTCACTTTCTTTGGAAGCTAGTAATAAGCTGATGATACATGCATTTCTCTTCACTAACAAAAATGTTTATAACTGAATGTTAAAGCCAGTTTGGTTACATTTACAAGCAGCTGGTCAAATCGTTGCAGCAAGTTTGGGAAAGTGAGCGGAGAGAAAACTTATGCTTCGCAGCATAAAAAAAAAAAAATCGCCTTTGTACTATTTTCCTCAAGGCATCTTGATCTGATGCTGGCATTAGCGTCGACAGGTCCTCATACCGGGGGGGGGGGGGGGGGGGGGGGGGGGAGGATTATTAACCCATTCGTACATATTTTTGTACACACACATAATGGGTCCACCTTAAAATGTGGGGGCATGCATCCCCCATCCCCCCCCCCCCCCCCCCGCTATCTATGCCCCTGGATGCTGGAGTGCATAACCCCATTGTGAACTTGCAAACAATACCATCTGGCATACCACATAGCAGGGGCCTTAGAAATATCATTTACTTGATAACTTTTTACTAAGAGCCCACGGAGATGCTAGTTTCGAGTATTTGGCCCATTCAGATCAGTTTTAGAACCGTTTGGCTTTGCTCGAGCTGTAGACAAAATTCGGTTTCAAAACACTGTCAGCCATAACTGGGGGGGGGGGGGCTTCCAAAAAAGAAGAAAAGATGACTCAATGGGTTATGCAATGAGTCAAGTGCCTTGAGATGTTATTAAACGCATGCTTGAAGCCCTCATTTAGACATTAGCATAAAAAGACAGCAACCAAACTGAACAGGTCTATAGCTCTCAGGCCAAGAAAATGTCTGGCGCAAGTCATCGCTTGAGCATTTACATATGCGGCATTAGTTTCTTAGTAATATACATTGCCCATTTTTTTTTGCCTGAAATATCAACTTTCTAAAATGTTGTAGCGAACGAAAATGTTAACACTTTATTATAAAGATTATGTTTTCATCAAATACGTTGAATTGGATATGAAAAGTACAAATAGACTACCACGGAGCCCGAATAGTGAACTAGGTAGAGAGGCGGCATGCAGTAGCCCCTCAGCCATGTCAGCCCCTGTTTCAAATACCTAGTTATCGACTGTAGAGTGTCACCCCCCTCCTTCTGCTATTTATACCTGATATATTAGTAATCATCGATCTAGGTACCTTATTGGCCTTGAAATCAATCATCCTCTAGTATAACGAGTTTTTATGTGGTGTTGTCGAAGATTCGGGTATCCATATCTCCTTCGGGCTATTCACTGATAGAAAGTGAAAACAAACCATCAAAGGAATCGTATCAAGTATTACAACTGCATAGATTTTATAGCCTATATCATATTGAGTTCTCTTGGTAAATTTCTATAAATTTCACTTCCTCCTGATTCTCAAATTTCCTTTTGCATCTTCGTTCTGTCTGAGTGGAAGGTCTTCCCTCCGTTCTCTATTAGTTTTGTAGCCTATTTCTGCTACTCATTTCTAGAAGGAAAAGATGACCATGGCTCAGACATTAAAAATCTCGTTGTTTTTTATACTTTTCCTCGTTGGTTATTCCTGTCAGCAAGAAGTCCCTTCACAAGGTAATTATGAGCATTAAGGTTTTTTCTCAACGACATTTTTTTGCTGTAATTTCACATTCAAAATGTACAAATCAACATGATCAAAACCATCTTAGGTTGTTAATTGGAAATGATAATTAAAAAAACACCATAGCTATCTAAGTTACATTATTGCAAGGCCTTCTGGAAAGTACATAGTAAGGAAGAAGTTCTCCTGACTCCCGAGTAAACAAGACATATTGTAATCTATTTATAATTATTATTATCATCATTATTATTACCACAACAACAACAACAACAACGACAACTACTACTACTACTACTACTACTACTACTACTACTACTACTACTACTACTACTACTACTACTACTACTACGACCACTACTACCACCACCACTACTACTACTACTACTACTACTACTACTACTACTACTACTACTACTACTACTACTACTACGACCATTACTACCGCTACTACTACTACTACTACTACCACTACGACCACTACTACCGCTACTACTACCACTACTACTTCTACCACTACTACTATTACTACGACCACTACTACCGCTACTACCACTACGACCACTACTACCGCTACTACTACCACTACTACTACTACTACTACTACTACTACTACTACTACTACTACTACTACTACTACGACGACTACTACTACTACTACTACTACTACTACTACTACTACTACTACTACTACTATTTACTTCTACTACTACTATTTACTTCTACTACTTCGCTACCACTACTACTACTACTACTACTACTACTACTACTACTACTACTACTACTACTGCTACTACTACTTCTACTACTACTACTACTACCACCACTACTACTACTACTACTACTACTACTACTACTACTACTACTACTACTACTACTACTACTGCTGCTACTACTACTTCTACTACTACTACTACTACTACCACTACTATTATTATTATTATCATTATGATTACCATTACTTGTATTAATGTCGATTAAAATATAAATATATAATAAATATAATTTTTAAAGGGAATTAGTTGCAGTTTCCTTTCAGACACTAAAGGTTTGTTTCGAAAATAAAAATGCATTAGACAGTTAACTTTTATATTTCTCCTTTTATTTCTGTCATATATGGTCATGTGGTTAAGGCATTGGCATTCAAAGCCAAAGGCGCCCCGGAGACATTCTTTTCAACCAACTACCTTCGAAAAATCAACTAAAGTGAAATTTCGAAAGCCTATTATACTGCCCATACAAATCATGTTCGGATTACGTAATAAGAGTATACGTAATAAGAGCCATTGTAAAGTCCGCACATTTCTAACGGTGATAGACGGTGCTATTGAAGTTGCTGCAAGTTGATTTTTCGATTTTGCTTTCTTTGCAAAATTTATATATTATAGTCACTCAAATTTATCAACGCCCATTGATATCACGGGGTATCTATCGTTTTACAAGTGATATCGGTCTTTTAAATTTAAAATCCGGGCAATGGAATTCATTTAAAGACACTCGAATTCACTTATGCATTCAGATTAATCTAAGGGCAAAACTGTTTCACATTAGATCATTCTAATTTTTGCCACCTGCGCTTTTGATTTATTTTTAATAAGGGAAAGAGGTACGTTAACTGGTTTACAAATGGGGAATGTACCCCGCACTGTTTTATACTTCGTGCACTGAATTTCAGGATTCGTGCATTCAAATTAACAAACAATGGCCGATAAGGCTGATACGACAACCAATTTCATCTTGGGAAATTCAATATGTCTTATCATATTATGTTCATTTCTTTCCATGACTTCGTTATGTTTTTATGTTCATATTTGTGTTTGTATCTTATTTATTTATCATATCTATCGGTGCCTTAACGTTTTCGTAAAATTTCTCGGTTCTCATATACATGGTCATCATATCATACATGCATATAACAGCTTTTCACATATTCATGATCCTTATAAAGAAAGTATGATACGTATGTTTTCTTTGTCTGTCTTCACCAGTGTTCTTAATTTAGAAATATGTTTAGGATGTATTTTTATCCATTGCATCTTTTGCATGGCATTTTGCATGTTTTCTCAATAAGTTTATAACTCTCATTGTAATAGGTACAAGTTTGTTTTTCGTTCTTTTCTTCGATGCGTTAAAAAACAAAATCGAAGTCTTCGGTGTGTTTGAAAAAACAAAAGAAAACACATCGGTGTCTTCGAGGTGTTTGATAGAAATTCATCGATGTTTATTCAAACCATACATCCATGAAGACTTTTTAGAAGGATCTATCAAAGCCGTCTTTCGTACTGTGCCAAGTGGCCATAAAGAGCAACTATTCATTGCTAGTTTTAATGGTGTTTTGCCGGTTACAGTTCGTTATTCCGAAGGAACGTTAGTCCCAAGGTTAGTTTTTCCTAAGGTTCGTTAGTCCGAAAATGAAATAAGGTTCGTTTATTCCGAAGCTTCGTTATTCCAAAGGTTCGTTAGTTCCAAGGTTCGTTTTCCTAAGGTTCGTTTTTCCTAAGGTTCGTTAGTCCAAAATGAAACAAGGTTCGTCATTCCGATGGTTCGTTAGTCCGAAAACGAAATAAGGTTCGTTAGTCCGAAAATGAAAAAAAAAAATTTGTTCGTTAGTTCGTTGGTTATTTTCGGACTAACTAACCTTATTTCATTTTCGGACTATCGAACCTTCGGAATGACGGAACCTATTTCATTTTCGGATTAACTAACCTTCGGAATAACGAACATCATTTCATTTTCGGATTAACGAAACTTCGGAATAACGAACATCATTTCATTTTTCAGACTAACGAACCTTCGGACAAACGAACCTTCGGAATAACGCCACAAATGTTCGGATTAACGAACCCTTTTCCATTTTCGGACTAACGAACATCTAGGTATACGCAATTTGCGTGTTTCGGAATAACGAACCTTCGGAATAACAAAACTTCGGAATAACGAACCTTCGGAATAACGAACATCACTCGTTTTGCCAAGATGCAGTGGTAATGGGATGGGGAGAGAAGGCATGTTAAAAGGAATTGCAAATTCGTACACCGATCGATCTTTTGGGGCAGTGACTGGTGTTTTTTCATGCTGCAGAGAGAATGGGGAATTCAATTGACAATAATTTTGAAATTCTCCGTGCTTAGTCATTATGGGGCAGAAAAAAAAAGAAGAAACGAATAGGATATCATTGTTGGTATGTTACTATTAATCCTGAAATAGTTTCTAGGGTTTTTGAAATTATTTATTATGTTTTATTTTAAGCTGGAGCTAATAAAGCAGGGTATTCCCCCCCCCCCTTTTTTAAATGCGCATTGCTTGGTTTGTGTGTGTGTGTGTACTTCTGGTTCTACTTGTTACAAAGGGTTCTGAATAGAAACATCCGTTCTCTTTGGAGTCCTTCATTAGACCGCAGGGAAATTTCCCTGATTAAACTAACTCGACGCAAATTCTGTTCATTACGATTCCAGTGAGGGTGGTCAACGAGATGACTATGAATGGTGATATAGATGGCCTATTATTATTATCATTATAGCAATTATCAACTTACCGTACTTTAACTCTCACATTAATTACTCTCAATGATTCCCATAACTTGATCATAGGATCTAAGTCGCATATCAATTTTCATAAACATCATAATAGACCAATTATTTTTAAAGGTTGAGTGCAAGGAGTTCACAACATGGTAAAACTACTTTCGAAAAATCAACGCAAGTGCAATTTCGAAAGCCTATTGTACTGCCCATACAAATCAGGTTAGGAGTACGTAATAAGCCATTGAAAAGTCCGTACATTTCTGAAGGTGATAGGCAGGGCTATTGAAGTTGCCTTAAGTTGATTTCTCGAAAGTATTTTTTCTGGTCTTCTAATAGCAACTTTGTGTACGAATCCAATTGTTTAACTCTAATTGTCGTCGTTATTTTTCTTTCCCTACCCCTTTCTCACTGCAGCTCGACAAAACATTGATCGATATAAGTCACATTATCATTTAATGAACATCATACTGGGGCTTTTCATCAACATTTGTTGTCTGACAAGTTGTCAGATCTGACATCTTTCCTCGATTTTGATTGGCTGAGAAGCATCGTTTCTATGGCAACTGTCGGATAAAACAGACTTTGTCGGATAAAACATCCGACAAGTCCTTTCATGAAACGCTCCCCTGGTCTACTTATCTTTTAAGGTTTAGTATTTTTGTACAAATCAATCATCAAACTCCAATAGTCGCCCGCGTTCTTTTTGTCCCCGTTTTTAATACATAAAGATAAGTTTTACAATAGAAGTTTGATAGAGAAGTATGACAACCTGAAGAGACATTTCATAGCGTTAGCAGATACAAATGCTGGGGGTCAACTTTATATCCATGCAGCTGAGCAAACAAATAATAATAATGATAATAATAATAATAATGATGATAATAATAATAATAATAATAATAATAATAATAATAATAATAATAATAATAATTATTATTATTATTATTATAATAATAATAATTATTATTATTATTATTATAATAATAACAATGATAATAATAATGATAATTATAATAATTCATTTACATATCTCATTAATATGTGAATACTTCAGTGTGTTTAAATACATTTAAACCTCAGTTGAGGAGTGTTGATATGTTAAAGTGACTTTAACATGGACGGTCTGTTTGACGAGGATACGGCTGGAGTATGGCGACATGCACCCTCTTAGTCTGTAAGCACAGACCGTAATTGACACTTTATTTAAATGCATTGCGTCGTGAGAGAAGCTTAGCCAAAGTGTCTACTGGCTGTGTCAATGTAGGTCTGGAGCAGCTGCTATTATAGTACACGATCCCCATTGACCCTCTCTAGTCGCCTTCTCAGACCTCTAATAATCGTGTCTCGAAAGACCAGGGTTTGTGCCTGCAAACTACCACCCTCTTGTGTGTTCTTTTGTTCTTTTGTTTTGAGTTTCTTGTTTCAGCTCGACACATGGTTTTCATGACAACTATTATATTTAACACTTTAAGCACCGCTTTACTAATTATACTGTGATCTGTGTTATTCATATTGTAAGGCATATCGATGTTGTATGCCAAACATGATCTATTATCCTTTCACTTAAATTAAGAGAAGGGATCAAACTTTCAGAAAATACTAATGATATTGTAGAATACGAAAGTTAATTATTGAATAGAATGTTTGGAAAATATGAAATTGGCGACATCTCAGCAACATTTTAATGGAATACAATGTTAATCTACAATTACCTTCTATAAACACCATAATAAAGTATTAAAAGAAACGTTGTAACACTATTAAGAAAACTCATATTAAGCATTAATGATGATGATGATTATGATAGTAATAATGATAATAATAATAACAATAATATTAATGATAATTATTGATATGATTATTACAGATGTAGTAGTTGTTGTAGAAGCAATAACAGCGGTATTACAAGCAGTAATAGTTATAAGATATTGTAGCAGTAAAAGAAGTAGTATTAGTAGTCGAAGTATTGTAGTATAGAAGTAAACGTAGTACATCCAACAGCGTCTATCTTGTTTCTAGCCTTAATTTTGCCCAGAGTTAAAAGTTTCACCGATCAAAAATGATTGAATGATGCTGTTTTTGTTTATTTTTTTAAGGTGCCATAAAACAAATAAGGAGGGGGAGGGGGAGGGGGAGGGTTAAAAACTTTTCGAGGGGTAATTGTCTCACTGTTTTTTGTCCTAGTTGTACATGAATATCAATGAAGATATTCATGAGCTGATGAAATGCTTTTTAGCCTGGACATAGGCGCAGCCATTTCTCTATAATTGACGTAGCAGGCGAAGTTGTACATGAACTATGTACAGAACTTATGTTGGGAAGAGTTTCCAGTTCAGTATCAACCTTTACCATGTTTACTTTTCAAAGCAGGAAAATCATAGCTGAAAAGGTAAACAAACAATCATTTGGAGTAATATATGTTACAGGGAAACAACAGTAAGTTTATTATGCTTGAAATGCTAACATAGCAGTTGACAAACAAATTTTCATTCGTGCGAAACCTTCACTCCATTTGCGTTCTGACATCTATAGTACAAAAGAAAAACAGGTGAATAAAATACTGCATTACCTCACATATACGCGGGATAGAAGCATCTATAAATTTGAATACATTTACAAAGCAATCGACTTCGCATTGTACGTCTCGTCTCAAGAAAATGGCAATGACCATATCGTGTTGAGAAGGTGTAATCATTATTGCTTTATATACCATTCTCACACACTTTGATTGGAAATCTTATAGATTAATGGGCAAATATACAATAAACCTTTGGAATAACTGAAGTTTAATTCTTAAGGTTCGGTTTCCTATTTGATGGAAATTGCAGAATCGGAAATAACAGGTCTAGTGCAGATACTTTTTGTATTTTTTAAATTACAGGTTCTGCAGGAAGCAATGGACGCGAATTCATATTTGCAATACCGTCGTATTTCGGTAACCCAGGGAAGATGATGGCCAACCTGACAATTATCGGAATTTCGCGTGATACAAGTCATGTGACGGTCCATGTAACCGGTGTGAACCACACGGAAGCCGTCCACGTCAGGTACCATCAAGCTGCTACGGTTAGACTTCCCTACAAGGCTGTTGCTGGCTTCGATTCCGACTATGTCAATACCGTGCATGTGGTGGCTACCAATGTCGTCACAGTCCGATGTATCGTTGGATACACAAGGGGTAATAATCCAGGAGACGGTTTTCTTGTTTTACCGACGCCAGCTTTGGACACCAAATACATCATAGCAACTGTTCCTCCACAGAAGATAACATACACCCAGTACTATGCTCAATTTACGGTGTCCGCAGTCCGTGACAATACGAGCATCGCGATTGCATCCAAGGTGGTTCTGACCGTCTTTGAGGAGAATTTCATACCTCCCGAGGTTGTAAAGTTCTCTTTGGACAGACATCAAAGCATTGTGATTAGGGCTGAAGATGATCTGACAGGGACTCTGGTCACGGCAACAGAAGCTGTGGCTGTAGTTAGCGGAAACAATTGTGGGACGATCCCTAGGTTTCGTACTATCACACAGTGTTATTACCTTGTAGAGCAGTTGATACCCACTTCTACTTGGGGGACGGAGTACGACGTCTTCCCTTTCCAGAGCAATGCCATGACACATGTGATTCGATTGATCCTGAAGGGTTATGAAAACTCTAAACTGATCATAGAGGATGACGTTGTTAATCATGTTACCGTGAAGGGTGACAGGAGCAGTTTTGATTATATCCTTTCTGGCAACCGCGTAGTAAAAATTTCGGCAAACAAACCGATGATGATTGTTCGTTATGTGCATTACATCGTAAGTGGAAAGCAAAGCATGCATTCTTCGGGGGCTATGATGGTTGTTCCACCTAGAGGACAACTAAACGAAGAGGCCAGTGTGGTCATGCCACTTTCTAAGGAAATGGTCCAAGGGCACAGTCCAGTCATTCCCAAATTGTCCGTTTGTATTATCATCAGCTGTTCTTATGTCGACGCGCTTCTCGTCAACGGGAGGGCGCCAAGTCCTCTGGTCCGTTTGGACCGCATCTTTCACCCACCTGACCTTCGCACATGTGCGATCGAAATAAGCGTATCTGCAGATTTCGGTGACGTCATTACCTTCTCTTCGTCCTCGTCATTGGCTCGCATGCAAGTCACCGCGCATGGCTACTACGGTCAGTACTTGAATTTCCTTTATACCGCTTCCCAAAGATTTGAGAGATTTACAATGGATCCCGCACAACCCATGGAGGATGACGAGGGTTCGACGACCTCCTCGATGTCTTGCACTGCGGGGAGATCTACAAGGGAACCTGCTACCACGTACGTGACTCCCGGTATCAAGTTTCATCCAGCTCATTATGCATATGTTGCTGGAGGTGGGGTCCTCTGTCTCCTCGCTGTGGCGTGTCTGATCTGCTTTGTCTGGAAATGGTAAGATAAAGTGCAATATCAGCGTCTTTCAGGTTAGCCACAGCCTTTCATTCTTCTAAACTTTCAGTAGTTGTACAAAAGCCCCGAAACTCAATTTTAAAAAAGGCAACCAAAATAAAATAAAATAAGAGCTAGTACAGGGGGGCAAGGGGCGAATGCCCCATATAATTTTTCAAGCGATACAAAAAGAAAAAAGAGGAGAAAAAGAAGGAAAAAGAGGAGGAAGAAGAAAGAAGAGGGAGGGGAAAGAGAGGCCTGTAGGGCTTGCAACTATATAATAACCCTATTTGTTCATTTAAAACGTCAATAAATTCATCTATGGGTCCTCTTTCCCCCCTATCAAAATACTCTGGCGCCGTTTTGTGATAAATTTGAAAATGCTTTATAAAGAAGCAAACAACAAGGCAAACAACAAAACCCAGGAACATCTGAAGATAAAGGATGATTCATACATGTTTCTCTTCTATTCTCTTGCTTCAAGTTTGCATAAGCGCAGTAACCCAAGCCTAGACCTACCAGCCAAAGAAACCTCCTCACCGACGAAGATGTCGTCACACACAGACTACGAGGATATCAACATTGAGATGTGTACTTTTGTCAGAACACCGTCGGCTATGACCACCACTTCTGACCAAGAAATGGACAATCGACCCTCCTTGCCGAAGAAATCTAGTGGTAGGTTTACACCTTCAACCCGTCAAAAACTCACAGATGGGCGATCCATCGCCGACAACGTGAAAAGTGGAGATGTCCAGTACCATAGGTCAGTGGTGTCTCCAAAACCTTGTAAACACCATGATTACGATGACTACGGATACGTAAATCAGTCGTTGCCAGAGAAAGATTATCACGATTACATGCCCATGGAAAAAGTTAACAATAAGCAGTATGCTTAAAAGTATTAGAGGAAATAAATAGTTTTTATTCCAAAAAGCAGGCAGCAGACAAGTTTATAAATTCTAAGAATATTAATCAAATGTTGGGTTAAGCTCTCCGGTAGTTGATAAAAAATAATCGCCCCTTCAGATTGTTTTGATGCACAGAGATGCACGAAGAGAGTGGTACTTTTCCAATAGTACTGAGGGGCACAAAAAGTCAAAATGAAGAACTAACGTGGTGGCAAGAGCTAAGAACAATGGATGATGATGGTGGAAGGGGTGGGGTGGGGGGGGGGTAGTGAGTTACATTAATCTTTGAATAATAAGCCATTGAGCATAAATGGCACTTCGACATGTTCGAGTAAAGGGCGGGGATCTGAAGGTTAGATGTTGAATGTTCCTACAGCAGTCTGTAACAGGTTGTGTACATTTTTGCTCAATAATGGAGAAAAAAAAAGTAACATGCCTGGAGGGGGGGGGGGGGGGGACACATTATTTTACCAAATACCTCGTATATTATGCACAATGTTGGTTAAAATGTATTCGCAAAAAAAAACAACAGTTTTTTTTTCAAAAATATGTGATAAAATTTTACTCATCCTATTTCAAAATATATCCTTGCGCATTCCATGTTTTTTTAATATTTAATTCAACACTTCATAAACTTTGATGCCATATTATATTTATTTGATTAAATACCTACGTCTCTCATGAAAGTAAAAATGAATACATGTACAGTTCAGCATACCACATTTTATATATAAGTCGATACAATTGAAATCAAGACATCAAAACCACAACTGAATTACATATTGCAAATTTCTATTCAAACTGGAGCACTGATTCACACGATCGCCTATATAATTATTGTTTCGATTTTTTTTCTTCTTGATGGAGGGACATATACTTTCACATCATGTAAATAGATAAAAGGTCAGACGAGTAATTATAAGGTCTTTAAACTAACAGAAAGAGAATATATTAGGCCTTTCTCAGAAACTACAATATTACATTTGATGGGAATGCATTTATTTTGGCTTAGCAGTAACTAAAGAATTGCATTACTAAAGTATCATATTACGAGATTTTGAGTCATTTTATGAAAGTACTTGCATATTTGATGATGAAGAAGAAGAAGAAGAAGAAGAAGAAGAAGAAGAAGAAGAAGAGGAAGAAAAGGAACGTGTTCTCTCGATTTTCTTGTTAAAAAAAACTACCTATCATCCTTCTGTTCTTGCCTTTTTTCCTCTCCTGTCAGTCTCCCTCAAATTTGATCATCTAAAGTTAGTTTGATGTTGTATTGTCAAGCCATTTTGCGAAATTCAGATGATTACTCCATTATGGCATCTAACAACAGGCAACGTGTTACTCATTAAGAATTCAGACTTTATGTATATTAAGATTTTATTCTAATCAATTAATGATCACGAAATAGGTGACATGAGGGTAATCTGGGGACCGTTTCATGAAAGTTGTCAGCACTGACAAGTTGTCAGACACTGACAATTTCAGCGAAATCCTTGGTTTTGATTGGCTGAGAAGTATTGACAACTGACTGTTACTATGGTAACTGTCAGTGACTGACACCTTGTCAGTGCTGACAATTTTCATGAAACGGTCCCCAGATGTGATTTAGTCCAGTGCTTCTCAACCTTTTTAACCACGAGGCCCACTTTCGCTATTAAGATTTTTTTGAGGCCCACCTTCATTCTTGAAAATATTTTGAGGCCCACCTCACAGAATCTCAATGAGAAAAACAAAACAAAACAGTAAAACATGACAAAAGAAAATAGAGAACAATTGTGTGGTAATTATCTGGACCACTACATTACCTACATTACATTACAAAATCCAACCTACATGTACGGTTGCAATAAATGAAAGATTGATATAATACCCCCACCCCTAATGTACAGAAATCTTCGAAGATTTTTAGCACACTGCATTGACGATAATCCACAAGTGTTTATGTTATTTTGATATGTTTAATAAATTCAGTTCAATTTGATGTTAACAGGAAAGCTGAATTCAAGTATTTTTTCCAAAATGTTTTGGACTGACCTCACGGCCCACCTGAAATAGCTTCGCGGCCCACCAGTGGGCCGCGGACCACCCACCGGTTGAGAAGCGCTGGTTTAGTCAACATGGACCATTAACTGTAGAGCACATTGCAACGAATCGATCTATCACATGCACTGTATATGCATAAGATCAAACACAAAGTTGAAATTAAATCTTATTCTTTTCTGTTGCAATATTTTCATACAAAAAGAGGAAGCCATATCCAGTAATGAACGCATTTTATTAATATTTTATTTTATTTATTCATTTTATTATCATTATCTTATTTATTTATTTATTTATTTATTATTATTATTTTTTTTTTTGGGGGGGGGGGTTCGCTATCCAAAAAAAAAAAAAAAAGAAGAAGAAAAAAAAAAGAAATAGGGGTACGAGCTGCTGACAAGAGAGAGGTTCCCAAGGAAAATGAAGAATAGCAGAATTAAAAAAGGGTCCGATCGGCTACATATTCAAGAAAATTTGATATGTTGAATAGATATAAACAATAACTTAAAAAAAACCCCTTGGTCTTGAAAATGAAATGCAATGATTAGTGTGCAAACATTACCATTCATTATCAAAAAGAGCAAATAAAAAAAGAAAACCGTCAAGACAAATGCCCTTTTAAGGTGGTCTAAAATATTTTTTTTTTGTATAATAAGCGATATTTGAATTGCACTGAATTATTCATATCTATATTTTACACGTTTCAAAGAGTTACCATTGCAAGTTTATGTATACCTTCACTAAATTCTGTTGCCTTTTCTTGCACTGCGATATATCAAGAGTGTATAGATTGGAAAGTGTCCGTTTTGTAACTTGAATATTTACACGTTTGTTTATGGAGTTCATCTCAAGATAAATGTTTCCCCACTTGAGAAGAAATTTAACCTTTTTTATATACCCAAGTTTCAGTTTAGATGAAAATGTGCCAACAGGATATGTTGCTGCACTTCAATTGGTTTCTTCAAACTTAATATAACAAGTACCATTCGCCATGATTTTTAAAGGAGCTTTCAAAGAGCAAAGTAAATGTAAATTACGTGTTTAATCACATTATACAGTATACGGAAATTTCATGTACACTGTTAAACTAAGCAAATAGTAATGATAAAAATTATTGTTCATCCGTTGTTTACTGCACATGCTTGAAACGTGAATCTCTATAATCATAATGCAGTTGATTATCTCTTCTTTCGTAGCATTCTGCGTTGTAATAAACATGGTAATATTCCTATTTTTGCTTTGTTTTGCTTTTGTTTTTGTTGTAAAAGTTGACGCATTATGCTCAATGAACTTTCGAACTGCATAGATTATAACTTTGCATCTGTAGCTGCGACTGTATCGAATGAGATACAACAACAACAACAATAATGAAAATAATAATGATAATAATAAAAATAATAATGATTAAAAGACAATAATGATACACTTTGTACTAACAAAAGAATTAAATTACTAAAACCTTCAACATGTTCAACATTTTACCTGGAAGTACCGTGAAATAGTGCTGCTCTCCATTTCTATTTGCAGCAGCAGAAAAAAAATCTACTTTTCGCGAGAGAGCATCTTTAGGGCATAAATGATACATGATAGCTTTTTGTTTGTTTTAAATCTCTGAAGAAAAGATGTTGGACGGTATCAATGTCACGACACAATACAGAGCAGCTAGCTTGTCCTGCTATCTATTGCGCATGATGTTTCGCATTTTTCGTTTTGTCCTCAGTCTCTGTTTTTGTTTCTTTCTCGCGCTATTTCTCTTGTCTCTCGACCTGCCCTTGTGAACCATGACTTCATCCTTTCGGGTCTTCTGTCCGGCTTTTGACGTGGACTTTCCAGTGATGGGCCTTGCCCCTGGAACAAGTTCTAGGACTTTCTGCATTAGTTCCTTCTTTTCAATGATGAATGTCTCGTTACCGTGTTTCAGCTCGATTGTACGTTCCTCGGCTTGGACTCGGCGCCGAGCCTCACGCTCCAACCTTACGTAGTCTCGTACGCTCCGGATGGCGTAGTTCGTCTCGTTCATCAACTGACGGTACCTTCGTAGAAAGGGAGAATCGAGTGGTTCAGCTGATTCTGGTCCAATTTGCCATGAAGGATGTCTGGCGGAAAAAAAAATCAAGGAAAGAAAAGAAAAGGCCATGCAATTAACACTTTCGGTCATTGGAACACCATCAACAACATCGTTCTAAGATCGTCGTATTACAAGCTGTCTCGATGCATCTGGAAAGAATAATATACTCGTTTAGCGTAAGAAATCTCTTAAGGTCCTTGTCTTTAAATTACATGTATACGTTTCGAAAAAAAAAAAAAAAAATTCTGACTGCTCATTTAATAAAGCGATAACTGTTTGTCTTATGCGTTTTATTTATTTATTCATTTATCACTATTATTATTATTACTATTATTATTATTATTATTATTATTATTATTATTATTATCATTATTATTTATTTTATTATTATTATTTCTTTTTTTTTGGGGGGGGGGGGGGTCAATTCAAATTCTAACCCGTTGCATAGGGGAACAGGGTGGTCCCTGGCAGTTTGATAAATCAGCAGTCAACGGGTTAAATTTTTGTGTAAGGTTAGAATGTCTGAGAAACGTAAGAATTATTTACTTGAAAGTGATCCGATGTTTCGAGGCCCAGCGTCTGAAGACGGCCTTCTCAGTTATGAAAAGATGGCCCCCATCTAGACGGGTTTCGCTGACGTTATAGTAGGTACACTCCTTCATCCCCATCGGTTCGTAATAGTGATACGGGATCCTGCGGGATTCATTGCTAAATGGATATTATGAAGAAGAATCAATAACGTTGAAATGGAAGCATTGAGCATAACTCTGTAATAATTTTATGAAGACATTCGAGTCCAATCTACCCGCCTAATATGGTATATTGGGGTGTGCCACTCTAATGGGTCGCTTAAAAAAAAAAAATCCCAAAACATGGGGTACAGTTTTGTGCCGGAAAATCCATAGACATGCCCCCACTTTTTAAAATATGGTTAACTTTATTGTTCAGAATGATATCCTTGCCCATATTGTCGCCAAAGTACACACCAACATACTAAGAAAAAAAAAGGTTTAAGTTTGCACCCTAAATGCAACACTGGCAGAACCTTTCTGGGTGCAATCTTGCACCTTACGTGAAAAAGATGCAAAAATGCACCTTTTTGTTCTTGTTTGCACCCGGAAATGCCCGTTTGCACCCTAAAATGTGCAACTTTGCACCTTTTAAGGGTACAGAAAATTTTGCGTTCAAAAAGGTGCAAATTTGCACCTTCCCTAAAGGGTACAACTCTGCACCCTTTAGGGTGCAAAATGTAGCTAACTGCACCCTTAAAGGTGCAAAAAGCTTCACAGGATGCAAAGTTGCATCCAAAAAGGAGCTCCCTGTGTTGCATTTGAAGGGTGTAAAAATGCACCTTTTTACTTAGTGTGCAAGATGCTTAATGGGTACCCTTTTCTGAAGAAATGACCCTTAAATTGGGTACGAGAGTGGAGGCCGCACACCCCCGTCCGAACCAAATCTGAGTGCCCCCCCCCCCCCCCCGGCATGCTGGGTCTTTGACGCTCTTCATATTATAATCCATTTGATTTTGAATCAGCTATCGTTAGTTTTGAAATAGTCTTTAATAAACTACGATTTTGGAGAATGAACACTCCCATGCGGGTTAAATCCAAAAGGGCATGGAGGACGAAGTCCCGTACAGAACAATATTTACGCAGAGAATTCCTCAAAACGTCATGAGGATGTTTGTAACGATCAAAGAAGATTTTTTGTTCTCTTGAAAATAGCTGTCACGCATAATTGCGGATCCTAGCTGTTCAACAATATTTTCCCAGGCTCACGTTCATGGGTTGGATTTTTGAGGGTTTGTTGTTTTCTGTTTTGGTCTTACAGCTGGTTCACCTGATTCTTTGAAAATTATTTTCAACACGAATGGAAAAAAAACAAGGTCCGTTTTCATCTTTCCTAGATAACTAGTACTCCATACTTCTATTACCTGGTAGATGCGCAGTAGTCATCATTCGCCATCCCGTAGACCGTGATTTCGTTGCAGATATCCATAGCAGCAAGCATAGTGAACCAACCAGTACTGAGCCATGTGTTGGCTTGTTGCCTGGATGAAAAGAGTATGAAAAGGGTGAAAGAACATCGAAGGAAAACACGAAAGCAACAGCTAGAATGAACATCAGGGTGCTGTTGCACAAAACTTGCTACTGTAGTAACTATGCCATCAATGGTAACTACCATGGTAACGTTGCTCAACAGCCAATCAAAATCTAGTATTCCATGAAAGTTACCATTGATGGCAAAGTTACTATAAAAGCAAGTTTTTATGCAACGGCACCCTGATTTTCACTATTTCCCCCAAAGAGTTTCCTACACTGCCTGAGTTCTGCGCACCAAAGCCTCGTAGTACCCCGAGCCTGTAGACATGGTAGAAAGTTGTCAAAATCATAAATTCTGGGAAAACTTAATTTTTTTTCGTTCTCATATTGCCTTTACGACAATCCGGGATCTGCATTTAATTCACTACAATCCCGGATCTAAAGAGCGCCACCATAACGTTTAAAAAAAAAATCAAATGCGCTAGTAAGTTTCTTTTGATACTGAGGGGAAAGACTTGCAGACTTGAAGACTAGTTGTTGCCATGGTTTTGGGAATTTTTGAATATGTATACATATCTTAACTAACGTTTGAAAAAAAAAAAACCCGGCAAAACAAAGCTGCTCCAAAGGCTCACATCCTCTTCTTAAAATATTCCAAGCACAATTTATGTTGAAATCCTATCATAACACTGTCTGCACTTTACCTGGTGAGGCCTGTTTCGTCTCTGAAGACCTTTTCAGCGTATCTCATCTGGTCCGAGTTGAAAGCATAGAACTTAACCCCCGGATAGAGGTGGGCAAGAAGAACGGCATAGCGGTACTCACGGTCTTGCAGTTTCCTTACATTTACCTGCAAGAATAGCAGTGCGATGTAAAGATAATTACCACCAGAACAGTGGATGGAATAACTTGAACTCTTTTTGTTGATGGATATACTGGTTTATCGTCATATCTTGCGGGCCTTCTTTTTGAGGGTTCAAAATACCGACGACCCCAGGGACATTCTAAATACGTTTATTGTGGCTCTCAGTCGGTTTAGTGATCTGTCGAGTGTCGACCTACAAACATGTCCTGATGGGTGCAAGGTTCTATAAAAAGATCTGAGGTATACCGCAGGAGCGGATTTAAGGAGGGGGGGGGGGACTTCCGGCCCGTGCCCCCTTTAAAACAAAATCATGGCCTTTTGCCTCCTTTTTGTACGCTACCCCTTGTAGATTTGATGCCCCTTTTTAAAACAAAATCAAAGATCCACCCACGATGACGAATACCATTAATTCACCTACCCTGTTCATCCAGTTTATCAGCAGATATTCACTCCTGGTTTTCACATCCTGAAGCAGCTCTTTGCGTGCCTTGTCCGTCTTCTCGAACGACCTCGCAAGGTTGACATGGGCTATCGACCGTAGAGTGGTGCGCATTCCAACGTCGCGTTCGAAACCCCTCACCGGAGCGTTGTTCATTCGGAAGACGCACTCGGTGGCGTCGATCTCGGCTCCGGAGCTCGTGTTAAGGAGATGACCTGAACTGGAGACGACGGCACAGGAACTGCAGAAGAGTTTCAGGGGCTATGGAAGGACATGAGTAAATTTTGTGTTTTTAAGAACTTGTTAATGAAGCAGTCTAATTCAATCACATGAATTGTACAGTTTGATTAAACAGAAGGAGAGAAAAAAACACCTCGTGCACAGGTATTTTATCTTATATTTCGCGCATATATAGCGAATTAATTGTTCCATTGGTGTGCTGATGTGACATTTATTTCAGTGTTTTTCAGAAATTTAGTTAATGAATTCAAACTTAGTTGTGGTAAAAACCAACCCAAAACTCATTAGAGAGTGCAGGTCCTAGGCAACAGAGTTGCTGCCTTCCAAACGGTTCTGGGGTTATACTTGCAATGTTCTATCCGTTTTTACAGTTATGCGAAACAAAATATTAGACATGATACAATGATGTCGTCGTTGTTGCATTTATATTCAATGCTATTTTAGTCTAAGATAATTGACCATATCCTCACCTCTCCGGTCAATATGTCAATGTACCCCTCGTGTTGCATCCTGACGACAAAAGCAGGCGCAGGCTTGACGGTGGGCAGGGGAGGTTTTACCACTGAAGCAGGCTTCTGAACAGGGGTGTGACTCCTATGCGTTCGTCGGGACTCCAGCTTTTGTCGCATTGCATGGAGTTGGTCGTTGGAAGAGGTTGGCTCGGTCAGCACGCCGGCAGGTTTGTAGATAAGTGTGACGTAAACAAGAGAGAGGATGAAAGAATAGGTTGCCGTGACAACCAAGCACTGAAGAGGACGCTGAGAAAATTAAGGAAGAAAAATCGGATGAAGGATTAATGGTTTACAGTTCCATTCATCTAATCTGTCAAAAATCATGGCAGTTTCGATGCTTGTATAACTTGCACTCCAATATCATTTCCATACTTTCTAAGGTTTTAGGCGTCGGGGGGGGGGGGGTGTTTCACAAAGACTAAGATCGACTCAAATCGCTCTTAACTATGGCAGGCCATTCATGCCACTGTTTGTTTTCACCATCGGTCTCTCAAGGGATGCGCAAATCATTGTTACAAATTTGAAGAATTTCCTCTTTTTTGGGGGGTTTCTTCATTAATGAACTATAAAAAATTGTCAGTTCTGCAGATTTGTGACCACGATTTGCAAATCCTTTGAGAGATCCATGGTGAAAGAAAACAGTGGCATGAATGGCCAGCATTGTTGGGTGTCTTGAGACATGTCTCGGTCTCGAGACATGTCTCGAGACAGTGATTGTGTGTCTCGTGTCTCGGTCTCGGACGCTAATGTCTCGGTCTCGGTTTTTGGTCTCGGCTGTTCTGGACACAAGTGTCTCTGTCTCTGTCTATGTCTCGTCTGAGACTGTCTCGGACCCAACACTGATGGCCAGCCATAGTTAATTGCAAATTTTAGTCAGTCTTAGTCTTTGTGAAACACCCCTTTGATCTTTTTGTTTCGAAAAAGTAATATGGTTGAGATACGCTAGGACTGACATGACTGATAGAGGGATGACCTTAATAGATTTCGTCCAATCGTGCCAATTATGGTATTGACTTTCCTCATCAGCCCCATCAAAGGGAGTATATCATGTATATGGATACTCCGTCGTCGTTCTCTTGAAGGATCAGCATTTTTCTCTATCGTAGTAGTGCATAGGTATCGTCGATAATATCTTAGGTTTATCTTTAAAAGGAATGCAAAGCGAGTACAGACTAGGCTATATGGGTCATTTGAACGAAAGTGTATACGCATAATTACCGGCCACTCACATAAACCTAAAAATAATGACAGACATGTCATTTGTTTATCTCTTTTTGCCATCTTTGTTTAATTTTCATATTCTGTGAAAACATTCTCATTTCTAGAAATATGGAAGAAAATTATCTACATAAACGTATAGTGAAATAGTGCTGAATACTAAGAAAATGCATATCAAATTCTCTACGAAAAAAACCCCGCGATGTATAGAGCAACACGTAGGCCTCTTTCACACGAGGGCCATTCAGTGGGACATTACTACCTGTCTACATGTATATGCATGTACATATACATATCTAGGTCCCTTTCACACAGGGTTCATTCATCAGTTCGATGAACCAATATATATCTAGCGTGCAGTTGACCATGGTCATGATGATGATTTGTCGGACAGAATGGATAGTAAATTGTGTCTTCCTGAATGTGTCTATCAGAAGGGAGTGTGACCGTGAGGTGATTACCTTGGACTTGGGTGACGAATCCTGGTCAATGATGCCATCACAATCGTTTAAAAAGTGTTCAAAAGTGTTGGTAAATGTTGATCATAATAATGGCAATGGTATGTTCGACCAACTCTATGGTAATGCTGCAGTCATTTCGATATTTTCCTCAATTTGACTTAAAAAGTGGCGGTATTTGGGCAAAATATCATCCAAGTTGGTGAAAAATAGTTGGTAGATATTGCCCTAATTAATGAGTACGATCTTGTTCCCGATTTACTCTGTGGCAACCCAAATTTTCGTGAGTCTTTCTTCAGTTTGGAGTAAAAGGTAAAAGGTATAAATCAAAATGATCATCTAATTTGAGCATATAAATCTCCCTCATGTTGTTAAACATAAAGTCATTTTTTTTGTAATTCATAATATAAAAAAATTCTACAGTGTATATAACATTGATCCTCTTGTTATTCTTTTTTTTACGGATTGAATTGGGGAAAGTGAAGCATTAAAAGTAGGCTGCGAAAACAAGCACTGCTGCAAAGTAAGACCTTTTTTCGCGCGAAATATGTTACGATCAACTATCATTTTCAGAGAAAATAAACAAAATGTTGCGGTGTTTCATTGATGGTTGGAACATGGGGAAGGAGACGAAAGATTGGGAATATAAAAAATAAACGATATAAACAGAGAAAGACATGTATAGCCATAGAGATAAAGATACAAAAGTAAAAGAGAGATAGACAAGGTTAACTGATGTCTTGGGCGGAAAATCCTGGGGGCGATTCCACCGCAAATTTTTCGGGGTCGGGGACGGGGACCGCTCCCGCGGTTTTGGATATTTGCTTTTTAAAAAATCACGATAGAAAAGTAAGGTAAGAACCCCCGTTTTGCTTGTATTTCAAATTTAGAGTAAAAGAAGAAATCCGAGAAAGCCTAGGACCTTTCCCCCGACAAATTGCCCCCTTTCCTTTTTTAATGTCTTCCTTTGAAACAAAGAATAATTACTCTTGTTTGTTTACAAAATACTCCATAATCAAGTTCAAAAGTATTTAGCTAATAATTGTTTGAATTTATATACATCCACCAGAGCACTGAGGTCAGCCAGTGACCCTCTTCGTCTCACATATTCAGTTACTCGCACGCTAGCCGGTGACAGGACATTTACTGTGTCAACCTCAAAATACTGGAATGATTTGCCAGTTACAATTAGACAGTCTTCATCGGTTAATATCTTCAGAAAGGCATTGAAAACCCATCTTCTTTATAGTTTTAAGATTAATCATTTAATTCAATAATTGCATGTACATGTATACAATTCAATTTATTGTAAGCGCTTTGGGCTTCATGCTCATGGGAAAAGCGCGGTACAAGTAATATTATAAGTTACAATAATGATAATAATAATGATAATAATAATGTCAAGTTTAATGTTTTTGTTGTTGAAGTTTACTTTTTCAAGCTTGCAATTTTTTTTTCAAATCGCAACGTCATGCAGAGTCGAAACAAACGTGCGCAACGTCGCGTTTAAACACAGAGTATTTCCAAGGAGTATTATGCTCCAGTTAACATGGTTAATACTTGGATTCTATAAAAGATTAATGGCTTGCTCCAGGAAAATTAGGTTTCAACTGTCACTGACTGTATCCTTCCGAGTTCCGACAAAGCTACTCAGGCTGGAAGCTATGTTTTGGCTGAGGCATCTGAGAGGAGTGAAATTGAAGTGTTTCCTGAAGGAAAAGACCGGTCAATTCCAATGTATGCTTTGTCACTTGATCGCAGGAAGCAATAAGTGGGAGTAGTGAAAGAAGGGGGCGTTAGATGAGTACAATCGCATGGTATAAATGCCGTTCCATATATAATTTACATACATAATAGTACACATAAAGATTTTAAAATTATATTCAAGTAGTTCTGCAGGTTTTGCAAAAACAAAAGTATTTTGCAGTCGGAATGCAAATCAATAAGGCCATCAATGAAGGAAGAATGTAGGAAGGTGTAATGCCATATTCGTTTCAGGTTCCTTCTTCCTCCCATTTCCTCAGTTTATTTTCCCCATTTTCCCCATCTTGTTTCACTAGTGGATACGGAGGGACATGTGCCACTGTAGTTTTGTAGGCCTACCCCTTGCGATTACGGGACCCGGTCTTCCATGTATTTAACCTATGGGAACGAGTGAATTCCGTAGTTCATTGGCTATCGTTTCTTCTAGAGTTCCACAGGGGGTGTATCCTTTTTAATAACCACAGGTATCAGATGATGCTGTCATTTAGGTGATTATGGATTTATATTGATAGGTATACCTCATAAGTTATTACCCCAATGATCACTTCTAACACAGTGTTCCTATATATCGAGCAAAACGTCATTTAATCACCGCATTAATGAGTTAATTGATTTCTAATAATTTGCGCCCCATATCGCCAAGGTCCGCGTGTCTTTCAAAATTACATACACGATCATCTAAAATGAGAACAAATTGATTTTAAATGCATCATTAAAATGCACTTGTAATAAAAATCCACTTTCCTCCTCCGGTTGCCACATTCATTTTTTTCCCTCTCGATTCATTAAAGGTAATATTAAGCTCTGGTAATGACAGATAATAATTATTAGATGACCGACTAACACGATGCGTCATTTGAACGCGTCATGGCCTGCGCTATATAGGGGCGTCAATCCTTTTAACAATTGGGGGACACATTAAAAATTTTCCGCCGGGCGTCTCCCTTTATCCCCCAAATTCACTGATAGGAAGAAAAAGGCCTCGGCCTTTTCAGGCGTTTTTTTTTACCCCAAAAATTTGCTGACAAGAAAGAAAGAAAAAGGTCCTCATCTTTTTGAGGAGTCTCTTTATACCCGAAAAATTCGCTGACAAGCTATTATACGACATAAAGACTTCCATGATTTTATTTTGGTGGGGGGGGGGGGGGGGGGAGGGGACGTTCCCTAATGTGCTTCCCACCCTGATAAAAATGATACCCATACATGCAGCTTCATATGTATAATAATAATAAAAAAGACATTCGTGACAGGAATTATTTAAAGCCTAATTTGATCAGCTTTTATTCTTCAAATTGGCAACACCAACTTTTTTAATTTATTGCTACATTTTTCTTATAAAACGTCATGTATCTGAAATGAATATAAATTGACAGAAATTATGATGAGAAGTCAAAAAGTTGCCAATTTGCAGGGGAAAACGGTGATTTTAAACTTTCTATCACATTGCCAATTTAATGGTTTTAATGCTTATTTTCCTTTAAAAAAATGTCAGCATCAAACAACGAATATTGACGCAACCAAAATGGGGACAGTATGTGTAGAATTTTTTGCTCTTTCTGCTCATGTATTTGGTATGATTTTTAGGGCTTTGCATCAAAAGATAGTAGGCCAAACCACAAAATGTGGACCCTCTGTCACGAATGGGTTAACCAATGGAGGAGCCATATGCAAATGATGAGTGCTTGTCTTTAGAACAGAACCCCACCCCTCCAAAAAGAAGAGTGTGGATAGTAAGGAAAGAAAAAAAAAAGAGAGAGAATGAAAAGATAAGTACATATACATAAATATTATTGGTGTACCCTCTCTGCACTTTTCGAATGACAATGAAAGGTAAATATGTCAAGAGGGTGTTGATTGATGCATCGGAAGGAACATGGATAAACAGTGTTTGAAGAAAGCTCAAACTTTTTGACAGTTTGACAGCTTAATTTGATATTCAAATGTTGAAATAGAGTTACTCTTCATCAGAATGAAAAATCATTATGAAAATTACAAGAAAAGATTCACCTAGAATAATCCGCTGATGAGAATAAATAGGCCTTACACATCTTGCAAATGCTCTTATTTTTTAGTTATTTCTTTGGAGAATTATTAAACTATTTAATAGACTGACTGCTTTTTATTGACATTACCTGATTACAATGTTGTACAGCAACTCATCGTCATCACAGAAAAACATTCACTGCATGTATACGGGAATGCCCTCCCCCCCAAATAATAATAACTTCCATCGATGAGGAAAGTTCCTAAACATTTTAAAAGAATGATCAAGCTAGCCTTTGGACAGTATGACAGCTTGTAATAGGTTGATATTACAGCGTTTTAATACAGCAACTCTTGTCATCATCATCATCATCATCATCATCATCATCATCATCATCATCATCATTATCATCATCATCATAATAATTGCATAAGGAAATATTATAACCAAAAATATTATAACCAAAATAATATCGGCTGATGTGGGAAGCATAATTATATAGGCCTACACATTTTGCTCGTGCTCATACATTAATGTAACAATAAAAATGTCTAGGAAAAGTACTAAGCCTTAGGAAGCAACACACAGCAAAGATAATGCACAAGCAAATCTCCTTCGAGTATGTTCTTCCAATCAATTTGGCCTTTGTATAAAGAAAATGATTTGCAATACTATGAAATGTCTCTCTCATTTCATCATATTGCGTTATTGCAGAATACATCTGTGCATGGCTTATGACAGGACATTCACGTTAGACATGTTAGAAAAAGTACAAATCCCTCTTTCACTTTACCTACCCCCCCCCCCTCCTTACTCTCCTCGTACATGTTGTATGTCTCCTTCCCCCCTTTTCTATTTCTCTTTCTTTCTTTCTTTCTCTCTTCTTACACCAATCAACGTATGATGTCTGGGTTTTTTATGACCGTGTTCAGGTTATGAATATAAAACAATGCAGAAATGAAGTTGCTGTATGTCGAATATCACAATCACTTGCCCCATGTTATTAAATGAACATCTTTCTCTTCGCCATACCACGCAACCTTTTGGTAAGCTTGGTTCAATAAAAAGTACTGGCTTCGCGGTAAATGTAGGCTATGACACATAGAGCATTACCATCCTAAAAATACAAGTGCAAGTATACAAGGATGCTAGTGAGAATATACGTCGGCAAAAAAAAGTTTATTTTAAGGCTAATGAATTCCACACTGACGTAATTTAAAATCATGGTATATTTTGTTACACCACAAACAAGAGGCTCGACGTTGGGGCTCTCGATCCACACGCACACATTTCCTGACTGTATACCAGACTATTGTTGTTCTAACATTCATTCTTCCTCTTTTCCCTTCTTCGTAAGTATGAACCTGAGCGTGGTGGTGTGAGTGTTGTCGATCACCTTCAGGCAACAGTTTCATCACCGGGCAGACAGGGGGACAAATTGACATTGACGGGGCGGCTGGCTCCGGTCTATGTGTTTGCCCGCTCACCGACTCGGCATGGGCAAATTTGTCGAGCGTCTTGCCTAACGGGACACCGCGAAAACATGTTTCCTTCCTTGGTTCTCTCACCCTCTCTCCCTCTCTCTCTTTTCCTAACTCTATATTTCTCTCACTTCTAAAAAAAAAAAAAAAAAAAAAAAAAAAAAATCCAGTCCCTTTCCAGTCCCAGCCTCGTTTTCTGCCCTGTCTCCCTACCCGTCATTCATATTCTTTTATTCTCTCCTATCATCGCTCTCTTCCTCTCGGTTTTTTTTTCTCTCTCCCACTCTATCTCAAAAACGTCTTTAAAGATACCCATTTCCCTTCGTTGTCTTCTGCCCTGTCTTCCTGTCCCACATTCTCTCTTCCCATCTCTCTCCGTCTCTCTCCGTCTCTCTCTCTCTCTCTCTCTCTCTCTCTCTCTCTCTCTTATTCAATGAATATTCGAGGGTGAAGTTCACGGGCCTACTTTGAATGTCTAGGTTCACAAAAGTGCAAGGTTGCTGTGCATTATTTTGCGCATCACGTCAACAAGAAGAAATAATGATGTATCGGAGGGTATGTGGAATTTAAAATACAGCAGCAGAAATAAGCGGGTAGAATTATTGCGTATCCGGGTCCTCTCTATTAAATTAGGTTTTTTTCTCCTGTCGCCTCACATAATGTTTTTCCCTTACTTCTAATAATTGTTGATATAACCTGCAATATAATAACCTGCAAAATAATTATGACATAACTGTGGGAACATCTGAACAAAGAAAATTAACCGTGCTTTTATGCTTAAGATCACCCCATCCCCGAAAATCGACATTATTTTCTTACGATTGCATAGTAAAATAAGCTACAAAAGCAAGATGATAAATATCTTTCTTCATACCTTCCAGACCATGGTGTAGGATCAAATCCAGATGATCATGATGAAATTTTCTGAAATAAAAAGAAAATCCATTTTTGTTCCAAGTTCGTAAGTTCCACTAGCAGTTGATCAGTAGGCCCTATGCATGGCGAGCAACTTCAGAACGACATAAATCTCAAACCAATGTCGGCGATTGTATCAACCAGAAAGGTTTCCATCATGGAAACAGATTAAACAATGGGTTATCAAGGAGTTATGTGTGGAAATTGAACGATTATTCTAGTAACATTGCCCGCAGATGCAAGAAATAAATGAAGACAAAAAGGGGTGAAAGCGAGGAAACAATAGTCTGTTCACATTCCAGGATTTCCCAACTCCTCTTTCTAGAAACTAATTATAGGTAAGAACACCAGTTAAGTACAAGGTATAAGCGGATAATCAACAGACAAAACGTTCATGTCTTCATGCAGCTTTCAGATGATTTATCCCATAGTGTCTCCAATAAAGGTGGCTCCCCATGATCATGGGCTTACCGTTACAGCACACACGTGGACCAATGTCCTGTAGAAGATATAGTTCACAGTAGAATGGGAAGGATATTTTGCAGTCATGTCTTACTATGATTACTGTGGGGTGAAGTCAGCTGTATTGTATAATGACGTCATCATGCAGCGAGTCAGTTTGATTTTCTCCAATCAAAATTCCGATTGTTCTTACCCGACGAAGACGGAGCGCACTCATCATTGTTCCAGAGCATAACAATGACATGTTTCTACGTCCTAGAAATCCCGTGCAGCGTTTGCTATGTCACTTATCCAGGAATTGTAATCTTTGTGGCTTATCCATGACTCAACTGCAGAAATGATCTTCCAAGCTCTTGAATAGAAGCGGACAACTCGTCTAGGCACATAAAGTGTTTTAACCCCCTTCTTTTTTCTCGATGCGGTAAGCACATAGCAGCTACCATAAACATTCCATTTCACACTTAGGCGCCAATTTCAGCCAAACAAAACCACGAAAACCCTCGGCAACATTCGTGTTGATTTAGTCACAAGAATTCGCCTTATTATGGGCGTCGGGGTTTCATTCTCTGCTCCTACTCCTAGTCCAAACAAACAACCACCGTTGCTATATTATTCCTCCACCCTGCACACAAAAATAACCAGTTTTCATGAATGTTTCGCGCTTCCAATTACGATGAAAATCCGGATAAAAGTAGTTCGATAGCGTCTCGTTCTGATATTTTTCTTCCTATAAAATTAGAGGGACGATAGGTCTCGTCTCGTGGGGAGTTGGTTAGATCATCCGATTTGGTGATCCCGGTAATGGATAATTTGGCCTCCCCAGGTGTTCCCTTGCGTTGAAGCCAGGGAAGGTTGATACTGTTGGCAAAAATACTACTGGCCCCAGGATAGCGTAGTGCAGGTAAATATATAAGTCAATGCACAAAAACCAGTGTGTAATCAGCATACATCTCAAACAATTGTATAATTGAGTTGAGTCTACTAGTCAACAGAATTATGAAGTATCATTTAAACATTATCTCTAACCTCATAGAAAAACAAGAGGTTGCGCATGTGAAATTTTATTTCGAGGTTTGCATCACACATGCTAATTTCTCCCCTCAATAGTGATAATGATAATAATAATAGTAAAAATAATAATGATGATAACAATAATTAATTAATTAATAAAAATAATAATAATAATAATAATAATAATAATAATAATAATAATAATAACAATAATAATAACAATAATAACAATAATATAATGATCACGATATGCAAATAAATGAATGAGATAATGTATGAATAGATAATTCTATTTAATACATTAAATCCGAAAAGCGGAGATGAGGCGCTACAGTTTATACAACGCCTTCTATTTCATTCAGTTACACTTTAAAATGTTTTGAAGATTTCACCTCTCTCAAACAAGGGGTACAGGGATTCCAAAGAACAGGTGCAACCATGGCAAAGGACATGTCTTCATTATCAACCGACAAAATGACCTCGTATCCGAATAATTAGCTTAAGAATCTTGTAATATTAATAATTGTACTGAGAAAATTTTCCCTAAATACACCAAAATAATGTAATGTGTTTTAACACATGCTCCCCCCTCTCTCTCTCTGTCCCCGTTAGCTCTCCCCACCTTTTCTCTGATTCCTCTCTCTGCCCACGTGCCCATTTTCTCGGCCCCTTTCTCTGACCCCCCCCCCCCCCCCTCTCTCTCTCTCCTCAAAAAGCACAATATCATACCAGTCAGGTTTAAAAACTAACAGTTCTGGCACATGCATGAAAAACAAATCTATGAAGTTACGCCCTGCCGCTTTAACGTGAAGTTTCCAATGACACAAACATATTATAGTTCCCAGAAACATTTATTAACCCATTCGTGACAGGAATTATTTAAAGCCTAATTTGATCAGCTTTTATTCTTCAAATTGGCAACACCAACATTTTTATTTTATTGCTACATTTTTCTTATAAAACGTCATGTATCTGAAATGAATATAAATTGACAGAATTATGATGAGAAGTCATAAAGTTGCCAATTTGTAGGGGAAAACATTGATTTTAAACTTTCTATCACATTGCCAATTTAAGGATTTTAATGCTTATTTTCCTTTAAAAAATTTTCAGCATCAAACAACGAATATTGATGCAACCAAAATGGGCACAGTTTGTGTAGAATTTTTTGCTCTTTCTGCTCATGTATTTTGGTATGATTTTTAGGGCTTTGCATCAAAAGATATTAGGCCAAACCACAAAATGTGGACCTCTGTCACGAATGGGTTAATTGCAAACCACTCTGATGATGTAAATGTGATTGCACAAAGGATTATCCTTTCATCTCCCCTTCTTTGCTTATGCCGGTTTCTACCGTTTTTTCTACGCTGGTGTCCCGTTTACTTAACATGGATTTAATTCCATGTGCAACTGTACCCCAGACGATTTTCTCCGAAGCAGTTTGGAGCGGTTTACCGCACCCCTACTCTACCAGATCACAGACGAACTTTTTATGAGCTGAAAACGACGAGACAGCAAGATGCTAACCCTGCTACCGATACTGCTCCTATCTTTTTCTTACATGATAGCAAGGAGTTATTCACTCTTCGGTGAAAGTACACACCAAAATGAATACATAGTGAACTCATGCCGAATGTGGAAGTAAATTCCTTTTTATACCGAATGCTAGGAGGTCATGAGCCACAAACCACATGATGAACATCTAAAATGTATGAATGTCTGATACTGTCTAACACTACCATGATCCTAAAAAAAGAAATAATGTTAACCTTTTTCCTCAAACCATACGACATGATAAAAAACCAGAGCATAATCAAAGAAAAGCATTTTTTGATAATACGATTTTCCTACCTGAGAAACATAGGCCTATATAAGGAGCAATAATAATAATAATGATGATAATCTCAATCAAGGGGACGAATATAAAAATAAAGACTTCTGCTGACCTCAGTATATTTCGATTCGTCATGGTATTGTATCTATTTTTCTATTAATTCAAATATTTATTTACTTACATATCTATTCATTCATTTATTATTTTTCTGTTTTTATGTGTTTTTCTCTCTTCTAACACTCTAAGAAAAAAATGGTGCTAGTCAGAACCTTTTCTTGTCCGACAATTGGAACCTTTAAAGGTTCTTTCAACAACAAAAAAAAAAAGAAAGAAAGAAAGAAAGAAAGAAAAGCCTATAAAAGGTTCTCTAAAGGGTTCAAAATGGGTCTTTAGAACCATTATTGGTTGTACAAGAAACCTTTTGGGGTTCTCGAAAATAAAAAGAACCCCCTTTCTGGAGGTTCTAAATACGGGACAAAAAAGGGTTCAAACTGACACATTTTTCTAAGAGTATAAAGCCGAACACAATTTTCTTATATGGAAATGTATTTCTCGTTTATCATTTCTTTTAATCTTTTTAAAAATAACTAAAAAAATTGCATTTATGTATTTCTGGATATCTTCCTTGAATCCAACATGTATGTCCAATGTTATCCACACGCCCCATAATTGTTATACTCCCCCTCTCTCCTCTGGTGGATCTGCGTCAACATTTATTCATCTCGGGGGAAAAAATTATTAAGAAAAAATCGAAAAATGATATTGTTTGCCGAGGCAAACCATGTTCGATTTCCTCCCCGTCGTGGAGCCAGCAAACGTTCACATACAAGGTCATAAAAAGGTCAGACAGCCTCAATCTTTTATCGTCACAGTATTTGTACTATTATATCTGATTATTGGCAAAGTTATCATTTATGGAGACTGTAACATCATATTCGGCAGCGTTGAGAAATATAATCGTAATGGAAAAAAAGAGAAAAGAAATAAACGAAAGGAGAGTCGAAAGAAAAGGAGAAGATAATGTTAATCCTACACGAACACCCACCATAAACACAGCTACTTATTAAATCTGACAGTTTTACATCATCTGAACAATTCAACCTTCCTGAAGTTTTATTTCATCCATGACTAAACTGGGCGTATTACCATTTCCGGAATACGGCAGTGGAAATATTCAACCCTCCAAATTTTAACATTGAGTGCGTTAAAGCAAAAACAAACCCCCAAACAACAACAATAAAAAACCACCCCCCCAAAAAAAAAAAAAAAATGAATTCCGTCGTTCCTTTCGTCATCCCTAACAAAGGACAATAAAAGGATAAAATAAAACTGCACAGTAAAATCTGATTTCTTTTGTAAAATAATACATAATTGCTCTGGAATTCATGCCCGTTTAATGAACATGTTTATTCATTCAATCGAATTTATTCATCCCCCCTTATTTTTCACCTTTCCCGTCGCCCACATAGCATGCACGAAGCCTCGTTATTGCTTGAGACATCTCCAAAATATGAATCTAACCGTGTGTGCTAGACCGGATCATTTTCACAGAGCACACATGGTTCACATCATCCAATCATACGTGATGATATGTGGAGGATTTAAAGGCAAGATTTTATATGGAAAAAATATTCAATAAAGATTTCTAAAAAAACCACATATTTTCTTTAAATTCTTTCAAAAAGGAAATGGTAATAATTTCACAATTTAGACCACCCCCAAATAAAAACAAGCCACACACACGACGCACAAACAAAAACAACAACTACACCAACATACAAAACCATACCCATCACCACAACTCTCCTATGATCTTTGAGTATATACTGATAATGAGGCGCACCGGGAGGTCCCAGCTTTAGGGGGGCAAACAGTCTTGGGGGCCCACCCCAAACCTTTATGGGGGCCCACCTCAAATGCTTACTACCAGCATACAACGTACCCTATATACACCTCCCCCGCCCCCCCCCCCCCCCCGAACAAGCTCGTTTATCCCCCCTTTTATACATATTTCTTTATATATAAAAGGACAAGTTTAGAATTTTTTGAATTAAGAAGATACTGTTATCAAAAACTGTTTCCCATCTTCTCTGATCAATAGTACTGAAACATGATTATTTGTTCACCACTTTCAGCATGTTAGGATGGCGTGAGGGACTCAGGAGGCCTGGCATGGCAATGGGAGGATTATGAATGGCATACTGGTAGATTTTGGCGATGGGGCCGACACCCTTTGCCCGAAATCAACTATTCAGTTTCACAACTTTGTCCGCGCGAGCGAAGCGAGCGTGCAAAATTTTTACAGTTTGGGTGGTGAAAATGTACAGAAATTTCTTATTCCGGCATTGCCCAAATATGAAAAAAAAAAAAAAACCGGGGGCCCTTATGCCAATATATGAGGATACTGAGGAGGGGGGGGGGGGGGGGGGGGGGAATAATCCACCGAATGAAGCAAGCATCTGCCCCGTTGCTTCTAATTACTATACGAGGGAGCGTAGCGACCGTAGCGACCGAGTAAAAAAAAGAGAAGATTTTTGAATGCTGAAAGTTTGCATTTTAGAGCACTAATCATGTCAATATGCCCATTTTACATGGTCGAATATGATAAAAAAAATATTCTTCCGAGGGGGCCCTTGGGGGTGGTAAAAATTCGATTTTGCCCCCCCCCCCTCTCCAATGATTGGGGGGGCAATTGCCCCCCCCTGCCCCCCCCCCTCCCCCCTTCCCCGCTTCCGGCGCCTATGCTGATAATTCATTCAATCAGAGAGATGTAACCAGATCATTCATGTAGAAGTACTAGTAAATATCTGTCGTAATTGGATGAAGATAGACATTGTCAACTAAAAAATTTTGTCTGCTCTTTTATATGTCACTTTGTTGCATTTATTTTGGAGTTTTGTTGTTGTTGTTTTTTTTTACATATATGAGAGTTTGCAGTCTGAAACAGCACTTTGATTATTTTGTCGATTTTGTTGATATAGGAGAAGAATTTGAAAAGCAAGAGAAAGAAACGAAAAAAAAAAGAAATCCTCGGTTTTCGGGGGAGTCTGTTTCTAACACAAAACAAATTAAACCAAAAACAACAAACAAACAAACAAACATACATACATACAAACAAACATAAAATGTCATGACATTCCTTGGGTGCCCTTTCCCTTTCCTCCCTAAGTTTTCTATTAAAAAAATAATAAAATCGGTGGCGGGGGGGGGGGGGGCCCACCTTTCCCCATCATTCCCCGCTATCCTACCATGGATATATGCCGAAAGACAGACAACATTTAGGAAAAATAACCTGATTTCACATCTTTTGTTTGTTTGCACAAGATCACGTATCTATGCTTGAGGCCTGTTATGGCGGACATTTTCTTTTTTTAAAAATGAGATCCATGGTTATGATGTTAAGAGTGGCGGGAGGCCAGATCAATGTTACGGCTCCTTACAACAGTTTCGTCACCTGAAAGATGATATGTGAGAAGTGGCGAATCAGGACTAAAATTCAGAGGGAGAACGTGACGGGCCCACTCATACTAAATCAACTGGCCCTCACATTATAAATCGACCCAAATCGAGCCAAAATCTATCGTGCGGCCCGTGGGACCCCCCTCCCCCAAACTCCCCCATAGCAATCCCCTCCCTATTATATCAGCGGAACAAAATCCCTTATAAAAAATCATGTCAATGTCCCACATTGACCATGACATGAAGTAGTATATTTCATTGTTCCCGTTTCACAAGTGCATGATAATGAATTCAGATAACACATGTATTATCATCATTGCAGAGGGTTAAAGAAGAAGTAGCATCATTTGAACTTTTCGTTTGCGTCCAACATTGACACAAAAGAGTATCATTCCAGGCTCATAAGTTGAAAAGATCATGACATTTATAAATTCAGATTATTGCAGGGAGTTAAAGCAGAAGCGTGCATCCTCAACTGATTATCAAACTTTTCGTTTGCGTTTAGACGATGTCCACTCTTTGGTAGGAGGCAGTTAACATGGCCAATATGCCTATTCTGCATCAATGATATTATTGTATTCTATACAACAAATCGGAGATAATCTTATTTATTACAATTTTTCACCATTACGGAATACAGCCGGATCTTAGAATATTAAAATGCCCAATAAGATGTTTGTTCTGTATACCTATGTGCGAAATTTATCAATGGTGTAACTTTTTTTTTTACATAAAGTTTACGACGGTTTACGTAACTTGCCAGTTTGCTTGCAGTTATGTATTTCGCAAAAAGGCATTATATTTCAGATATAAAATTTTTTTAATGATAAATTTTCAGGAAAATTTGAAATTGTGGTGAAGATGGTGAAGATAATGAAAAGTCGTTTACTGTAAGAACTTGAGAAAAAGGTGTACATCTTATAATGCACAGTGTAGAATCATGTTTATATCATCATTCGTATGATTTTTATCCACTGAGTGATAAAAAAACTAACAATACAAAAGAAGACCATACAATGTGCAGTATCATAAATCATTGTCGATAATGAATATTACTCATCAAGCGTGCAGTTCTCGGAAAGTGGGTTTTTTGTGTATGTGTGTTTGCTTTTTTTTTTTTTTTAGCATTGCGTATGAATATGTCAGGTAAACGCCACTGAAGTAAAATAATATTACCTTTAAGATGACCTACTTTAAGGTCTTTTTGCTTGTTCATAACGAGAACAATTCAACCCACGTGAATTTAGTTGGAGCATTTTCCTGTCCTTCCCCATTTCCCCACTACCCTGCCAGAACTCATGGCCCACATCTTCCGAAGACCTCGGTCACACTGCAGAACCTATACACTGATCCCCCAAACGACCGATTTTTGGCCATTCGGCATCTTTTTGTTTGTTTGTTTGTTTTGTGTGTGTGTGTGTTTTTTTTTTTTTTTTTTTGGGGGGGGGGTAATATAATTGTGGTGTGTTTGTGTTTCTTTAAAAAAAAGGAGGACAAGTGATACCAAATACATTGTTTTGTTGCCACGATTAAATTAATACGACTGGATTTAATTACTGAGTAAAGTCAAAATTAGATTGCTCACAGGAGTCATGCATAATGTAATTTCATTAATCACAAAAAGGTAAACAAAGGCTGAAAACAAAAGTTAACTTTTCATGATGTTCCTTTCTTTATCAGTGAACATTTCTGCAGTTTTGAGGTAAGATTGAGATCCATAAAATAGTTACAAATGCTTCCACAATGTCATGACTCCCTCCCTGTCTGTCCGCTTAGATGAAAGCAAAGAGAGCTTTTCATAACTGTGCTGATCACTACTCTGGTGCACAAATTGGCACTGGCACTGCAATGATAATAATTCATCTATAGCTTCATGAATGAGATGTCCTAAGAAATAATGAAACTTTCTTTTTATAAAGGCATTATTATTATTATTATTACTATTATTATTATTATTATCATTATTATTATTGTTAATATTATTATTATCATCATCATCATGTTTGAATGTTAACTCGATGAGAAATTGCTGGGGTAAGTTGAATTTTTTTCAAAAGGGAAAACTCTGTAGTGTTGGGTCTGTCGTCGATCTGATGCCGGTTTTGACGGTGTGACCTGGGGTGTAAACAATTTCGTGGGATATGACACATGATGTTCTGTTCGATACGAATCATTACCATCATGATGCGAATGACAGACGACGGATTTCGCCCACATCCCCGCTCCAGAAAGCCTGGGGATTTGTATCACAGGAGAAAACAGTCTCAGAAATGCATCAAAGATTCAAAGCGATACAGTATAGGCCCTACCGTTTAAACTTCCAGACATACAAACATCATTTTTCTAGAAACAAGTACTCACACTGTACTCGCACTCACAATGATATGTTGCTCTGGCCATGCAGTTGTTTTGAAACATAAAACATACCTGAAAAGGTACCGGGTTCGCTGGCAAAATTTCAACAGGCTCCAGCTACCCCAAGAACTTCATAAAACAGTATAATAAAATAAACACAAAACAAGACAAAAACGCAACAACGACAACAAAACGAACAAAAAACAAAATTGAGCAAAACAAACAAACAAACACACATATAAAAAGCCAACAACAACATCAAACTCGTGAGATCACTGTCATCTTTGGGTTAAGACTGCCCTGGAGAATGTTGATATCGTTAATATCAAAGAATACGAATAGCATTGCTCATGTTACTAGGACGAAATCAACTGATGTCATTCTCTCTATAAGGATGTTTACAATTCTATCCCACCTTGTACCAAATGATAATACAAGACCTTGATACGTGCACTTTTCTATTTTGTCTAATGCAGAGTTTCGAACAATGACAATCCATAAGGATTCGGAGACAGGAGGCTGGGTGCAGTCTTATACAATCTTTGCCGTCAAACTTAGATGAACTTGACAAGGTGGAAGATAAACAGGGCATAATGGTATCATGAGCGCAATATCTAGTTTTCCTATCAGCATGACTAGGAAGTTGCTAAAACGATCAGTAGGGGGAAATGTAACTAATCAGTACCCCAAACAACAACAACAACAACAACAACAACAAAAACACACACACACAAACAAAACACACACACACAAAAACAAAACAAAAACAAAACAAATACAAACAAACAAAAACATGCAGTAGAAGGCCCGATGGCTCAGTGGTGGAGCAGTGGTAACGTATATTGAACTGGGAGGACACGCATGGGTTCGAAACCAAATGAATGCATTAGTGCTCTGTGGTAAGGCATTAATCCCTCAGAGAGGTCTTTAGTGCTGTTGGTCTCCTAGTTGTTTATACTTACAAGCGTGCACATACTTTCTTGGCACTCAGGTGATATAACCAAAGAACCAAATAAACAACATTGCCAATCTTATTCTGACTAAATTTTATGATCAGTTTTGATGATGGAGTTTTAAGTGAGAAAGATTTCATTACAGACCTTTGCATTACCAAAAATAAAAGTACCAAAATGATCACAGACTACATTCTTCAAATTCAATACGTCAGTTTCTGGAAATGACTGGAGAAAGCCTATTCTAAGAAAGACACTCCGTGTGCGTATGGGAGAACAAATCCACTCCAGTGATTCAAGAGTTTGCGTTTGACAGCGAAACAAGGCCTCTCAAAAATTTACCTTTCAAACAAATACCTGGATAAGTCAGGGAAATAATCAACATTTTAAAAAATATGAATCAAATTGAAAATACATTTGTAATCGGAGTTTTTCGGGGGAGGGGCAAGGAATAAACCATGCGAATAAAGAATTTGATTTACAATTCATTGGTTTTAAGTTTAAGAACAACAACAACAACAAAAATGTGGGAACATTTTTTTCAAAGTGAAAAAAACAACAAGCATGCGCCTAAATGTTTATCATTGTAAAGGGCAACGAGGAAAAAAAAAACAGAAGAAAAAAAAAAGCAACATCAATTTTCGCTCATTCACTCTTTCCCCTCCCTCACAAACATGACAAACTTAAACACAATAACTGAGACAGCCAACACGCAACCGGATATCTATTTTTTACCCAAACTATCTAATCACTCTGCTATAATGGCTACATAATAATCATACAACATGACTCATCGCGTATAGAAGGCTAGGCCTATGTTGGCGCCGGTCAAAACTAAGTAAAACTAAAATGCAGTGTCTGCTATCCACTGGAAACGGGAGGGAAATGGCTCGGATTTTGGTTGTCACTTCAGATTCTAAGCAATTTTAACTTTTTGTTCGAAGATTGCCCGGAAGTTATCTGGCAAAGCGACAAGCGTGAAGGTCTATATCATTTTCATTTTAACTAAAAAGACGATGTGATTATATCAAGTGGTGTGATTGTTCATTGTTTATTGCCATATGACGTGACGTCTTGAATCATTTAAGCGGTATCATGTTTGTTGCTATGTCAGTCACTGTCTTGAAAATTAGCATCTGCATCGCTGAAAATTATTCCTTTTTTTCAATAGCAGCAGGCATCTGATAAATATCAACAACTGTTTCAAGCGTCCAACTGTCCAAAGCTTCAGAGAGCCCAAATGTACATCATGGGGATGGGTTAAGCGGTATCATGTCTGTAGCTATGCCAGTCATTGTCTTGAAAATTGGCATCTGCATCAAAATTATTTTTTCTTTGTTATAAATAGCAGCAGGTATCTGATAATAGTTACAGTATATCAACAACTGTTTCAAGCGTCCAACTGTCCACAGCTTCAGAGAGCCCAAATGTACATCACTGGGCCGGATGGGATTTTCAATTTTAATTCACAAATTGTGTTCCCTTCTTCAAAAAAGCTATATGGGGCGAGCAGAAGAGCTCCCCTATTCCCATCTCTCGTCTCCCTATATTGTGCCAACGCCTACATGTAAAATAGTTCCGGAATCTAATGTGAAAAAAGAGAAACCAAACCAAAACAAACAAACAAACAAGCAAACAAACATTTGGAGTTCATAAACAATAATAAAAGCCTGGTAAAATCGACTTACCTTCATCACTTTAAAGGCGGTGAAACCAAATCAAGAAGAGACCGAAGAGAAGAAAAAAGAAAACAACATAGCTGAAGGGCAAGGCCTACTGCCTCATCAAGTCCTTATGGCGTCGAAGTTACTTATCTCCTCCCGAGCGTAGCTGCCGAACTCAGCCTCCAACCCATCCCAAGACTACGCAGCGACATTCTGGCACAATGCCTCGATGATATACGCACACATGAGGCCGTAAAGAGATGATAATGTGTTCAAATTATGTCATCGTATTACACATGGCTCCATGATCGGGTAAAATTGGGGCCAGCGAGTTCAAGATCAAGCTTTCATTTCGAGCTCATGCATAGCCAAACAATAGCAAGAGCCAGAAATCACGTGACTTTCTCCTTTTTTTCCCCATCTCACCTTCACTCACTTTCTCTGTTTTGTTCTCTCTCTCTCTCTCTCTCTCTCTTTCTCTCTCTCTGTCTCTGACATGGTAATGAATCGTAGAACTTTGTCGATCATGTGTGTAATGTTGGGGCTTCGGGCCAAGGGCGTATTTTTTACGACGGTTTCCAAGAGTAGAGGGTGGAGAGTTTAGGGGCGAATTTAATGAACGTAGGCCGACTTAATTACTCAGGAATACAGAACATATTATCAATAACTATTTTCTCCCCCTTTCTTTATCTCTCTCCCCCCCCCCCTCTGTCTAATATCTTTCTGCAAAATCCTTTTTCCTGACATACACGCTTCGAATTTGCCATTCCAATTCGCGAAACAATGGAATTTTTGTTATGTTAACTTACGAAAAAAAAAGGAACTTACGGATGGACAAGTTTCTTCGGGAATACGGAAATAAGATGGATGAAGCAATGATAACAATAACAAAGCAAATTCTCTATGCATGGAGGGAAAGGATTAAAGAAATGTAAGCAACCTTTACATGTATAGTTAATCAGCCCACTCTCGATGAAATCATTGAACAAAACAAGCACACGCAGGAATTAATTTCAGTTTGAGAATCAGTTTGCTGTCTACCGGTGAGCTTACTGCTCAGAGAAAACATCTCGATTTTATTAGATGATAAAACCATTGTACGTCGGAGTTGCAATTGGCTTACATTTTGGAAAACTTAGCCAGAAAGAGTTGAGGAAGCACGAAAAAAAAAACTTCCAAGAATTAATCTTGGCTTAATATCCTTTTCAAGTCAAAGGAGATGCACAGTTTCAATTGGCCTATACCTTATTCAGTAATCTAGAATGGAAATAAAAGACCAAAATTACAAAGAATGGCAAAAAATGCCGATAAGTTAAAGGAGAATGAAACCATTGGAAAATATCCATTTTAATTAAAAGAGAGGATTGAGAGAAGCAATTTTTAAAAGTTCCATTAAAAACAGTTTCAAAATGAAAAAGTTATGAAAGTTTGGAAAGTCTCAGTTTACTTTCTATGGTGATCCTCAAATTGGCAATGTTGCTTCAAAATGACAGGTTTTAGAACAACACTCAATATGTTTTGTATACACAAAATTTCAGGTTTTCTCCATTATCTCTGAAGGTGCAACTTGTCTACTTCTTAGCTCAAGATATGACATGGGAAAATGTATTTGACACAAAATTATGTTGAGTTCACAACGATACAAGCGGCCTCTTTAGAGATAATGGAAAAAATATGAAATTTTGTGTACAAGACATTATTACGAATGGTCCTCCTAAACCTGCCATTTGGAAGTAACCAGAAACATTGCCAATAATAGGGTCGCGGCCATTGAAAGTAAATTGAGACTTTTCAAACTTTCATAACATTTTAATTTTGTAACCGTTTTTGATGGAACTTTTTCAAATTGCTTCTCTTTATCCTCTATGTTCATTAAAATTGATTTCCTCCAAGGTTTCATTCTCCTTTAAATTTCAGTTTTAGAATCCCTTTGCTGTCATAGTTTAGGGTGAGATCCCGAACCGCACTCTCTCTGAGAAAACATTTTTTGACTTTAGATTATTAGATTATTATTACTGTAAAAACCATTGTACGTCAGAGTTGCAATTTTTTTGGGAATACTTACTCAGAAAAGAGGGAGTCGAGGAAGCACGAACATAAATCAGAAGGCAAACAAATCAAGATTAATTCTTGGAAGTTTTATTGTTTCAAACAATAAAACTTCCAAGAATTAATCTTGGCTTATATCCCTTTCAAGTCAGAAGAGATGCAGTGTCAATTGGCCCATACCTTATTTAGTAATCTAAAATGGAAATAAAAAACCAGAGTATTATCAGTCTATTTGATGTGTCTCTGCTGATTCTAGTTTACAATCATATGCTGAATTAAAGAAGAGTACAAAAAATGGAACTTTAAAGAAAAATGTCGAGAGCTTAAAGAATATCAGTTTATCGTACAATTTGTGAAAGAAAACGAAATACTGTTTTCACAAACTGTTCCCTCGCTCACGTCTACGTTCTTCAAGTTCAAGGACAGGTAGGCCCTAAAGATCTGCATGTGCCTGACTCCAGTTATCAGCTTCCCCATCCCTCCTCCTCCTCCCTCCTCCTCACTCATCTCTCTTTCTCTTTCTCCTTCTTTCTTTCTTTCTTTCTTTACTTTTTCTTTCTTCTTCCTCTTCTTCTCCTCCTCCTCCTTCTTCTTTCTTCTTCTTCTTCTTCTTCTTCTTCTTCTTATTCTTCTTCTTCTTCTTTTTCTTCTTCTTCTTCTTCTTCTTCTTCTTCTTCTCTTCTTCTTCTTCTTCTTCTTCTTTTTCTTCTTCTTCTTCTTTCTTCTTCTTTCTTCTTCTTCTTCTTCTTCTTCTTCTTCTTCTTTTCTTCTTCTTCTTCTTCTTCTTCTCCTTCTTCTTCTTCTTCTTCTTCTTCTTCTTCTTCTTCTTCTTCTTCTTCTTCTTCTTCTTCTTCTTCTTCTGCGTCTCCTTCCTCCCCTCTACTTCCTTCTATGCCCTCCTTTCTTGATAAAAGGTTTATTACCGAGATTCGTTTCTTGTCGAGAAATTGATGATGCACCTCCAAGTGGAAAATAAGCACTAATACTTGTCTATAAAAGATCAATTTTGCCGTTTTGTTAATTGGCACTTGCTCGTATAGTAATTTTCGAGGTTGTATCTCCTTGCAAGCGAAACCAACAATCAAAGATTGACATTTTATAACATCCCCCCAAATATACTGTATATTAAAAAGTACAGTCAACCTGGCTGCCAGAATTTGAGGTAACGATTGTTCGAAGATGATGGCAGTCATGACAATGACATTTGCAAGTTTTTTTCGGGAAGGAGGAGCTACAGCCCCCTTCCCCTGTGCGTGTTGGTCCTTTCTTTTTGATTCGTGGAACTATCCCGCAAATCGAAGACAGGGCGAAAGAAGGAAAAAAAGGAGTGACAACACCACCTCCTGCCATTATGACAATGCATAGGATTAGACTTGACAGGTTTTTGACACGTCTTCTCTTTCAACATGAATTTCGTGCGCCAAATGTTGATCAACTGTTCAAGTGGGTTAGAACTATCTTAGGTGTGTGTATATGTGTGATAGGAGAAGAAAGAGAAGAAGAAGAAGAAGAAGAAGAAGAAGAAGAAGAAGAAGAAGAAGAAGAAGAAGAAGAAGAAGAAGAAGAAGAAGAAGAAGAAGAAGAAGATGAAGAAGGAGAAGAATGAGGAGGAGGAGGAGGAGGAGGAGGAGAGGAAGAAAAGGAAGAAGAAACACAATAAAAGCAACAAAAACAAACACCCCCCAAAAAACACCAACAAACAAACAAACAAAAGCCTGACTAAATCAGAACATTTTACTCTGCACTGAAGAGAAGAAACGCTAAAGAGACACACAGCAGTGAGAAAAAGAGGGAAACATAACAATGCTTTAGGGAGGAAGAGAGGGAGAGAGAGAGAGAGAGAGAGAGAGAGGGAGGGAGGGAGGGAGAGAGAGAGAGAGGGAGGGAAAGAGGGAGAGTCTGTAGAAAGAAAAAAATAATGAGGGAGAGGGATAACGAGAGATAGCCTACATATCTGAGAAGAAGAACAGGGGCCGATAAACGGAAAAAGAGGAGAAAATAGAAAAATAGAAGTATACAGACAGATGAGATGGACTCAGAAAGAAGAATAATTAGCCTCGGTGAGTCTCGGGGAAAACAAAGGGAAGTAAAAGAAGAGAGAGAGAGAGAGAGAGAGAGAGAAAGAGTAGTAGGTGAAGGGGAGAGAGAAAAAATAAAAGAAGAAAAACAGAGTGAGAAATAGATTTCCGCGTGATTATGTCTAGATGTAATGATCTGAAAACATTCAAAATGTCACATAGCGCTCGTGGGTCCGTTCAGGCTCGTCATCTTAACTTGATCTGATCAAAGCCACACCCAAAACAGGATGATCTCCGCAGCTCCCCTCCCTCTTCATCGCAACCAACGTTATATCTAACACATTGGGGAATATAACAATTTCCTGTCGTTCGCCATGCTCTGGTTTTCATGAGTGTAACATTCTTATAAAGACAACGAACGGTCATATATCAAGATTGTGCACTTGATAATGAGTCATCCACACGTTATCTCTTTCAGGCACTGTCTTGTGCAAGCACTCCTCTCGAAAATTTCACGTTTTACTTCCGGAATCTCCTAATTCACTTCATAATAAGTTCGTAACTTGTGCCAAATTAGTTTTCCATGTTTTACAGATTTTTGTTACAATGTTTATCTAAATATAGAGTTCTTCAGACAAAATGAAAAATGGACTTAACTATTTTTTTTTTTTTACATTTTTGTCATGTGAGGATGCTAGATTAATATAGGTCACACTTTTGCACGGCTGTTATAATGATCATAGCAAGGTATTTTGAGCAGCTTTCAAGTGATATTTGATATTTCGTTTTTTTTAATGTATCGCTTTCGAAAATAAAGTTTAAGATACTTTCAATATCAGTTCTGATTATAGGGAGAGGAGGAGAGGGTGTATGACTAAAAATGGAAAGGAATCAGTCAGCTAAATATAAAACAGGGGCGGCGGAGCGTCTTTCAAAGTGTGTGGGGGGCACTAGCGAAAAAAAGGCACTTTGGGGGAAAAAAGGGGCACTTACAAAAGCTGAATACAAGAAGGAAATTATACCCTTACATTCTATTTAACACACTTTTAAGGTGCATTTTGACATACTGTTTTTATCTTTACATGATAATAACTACTTTGCAATATTATTGTATACTGCTCTGTCTTACTCAATTGTGAGCGAGCGAAAAAATGCTAAGCATTTTTGCTGAAGGGCATGGTATTTGCAGTATATTTCGAGTGGCCTATAATGATAAAAGCTACCGGAAATTCATTTTATGGGTGTTCCATAATTATCATTGTGAATTTCTTCCATTTACTCTGTATATAGTTTCCTTGTAGTGACCAAGCTATGATGTTTTCAATGTATTTGTGAGGTCTCATAGCTACCGATCATTTTTTTTATTAGAGAAAAATTTCAAATTGAAAGGGGTTTTAAGCACAATACCATCAGGAACTTAGGAGAACAGATTTGACTTTATGGTTACAATACACTTGAAGTGCCTTGCGTGAGATATCATAAGCATGTGCGAGCGAGCATAGCGAGCGAGCTTTGGAAAGAAAAAGTAGACAAATACCCCCCCCCCCCCAATTTAGCGGCACCGTTCCTTCTGTTGTGGGAGCCACTTGCCCGAATGGAAAAGGGACACTATCAGAAAACAAAAAGGGGGCTAAATGCCCTCATCTTACATTAACAGATGCAGAAATTGGACATACTAGAAAGGAAAAGGGGCACTTATCAGAAGTAAATGAGGGCATGTATCAGATTTCAAATGGGGCACTTATCAGAGGTGAAAAGGGGCACTCTGCAGAAGAGAAATTGCACTGTGAAAAACGAAAAGAGGTAGTCAAAGGGGTTGGTTGGTTGGTTTTTTTTTACTTTAGAGGCGCTTATCACTGTCTTCTAAATTAGAATATTTGCGCCTGTATTCGTACTGATTTTTTTAAAAATCATTTTGGTTCATTAATATTTTCTTTTCTCTTCTGGGGGTAAAGTCAGGTCCTGATTGCGGTGTGCAGGTGCTGGTTAGTAGTTGTGTTATATGTTCAGGTTGTTATTTAAATGTTAGAGTGTCATGAACTGATACTTGGAGTCATATCTGTGAAGTGTAAAAGGCGCACTTCTCAGAAGGGAACAGAGCGCTATCAAAAAGGGAAAGGCATAAAAGAGCACATTTCTATAGATTTCAAGAAGGGTAACTTATCTGAAACGAAAAGGAGCACCTATTAGAAGGCGAAAGGGCACTTATCAAAGAAAATGGGCCCTTCTAAGATAAAAAAGGGCACTGAACAGGTTTAAAAGGGGGCATTTTTGTTGGGTAAAAAGGGGCACTTTTGGGGTGCTTCGAAAAGTGGGGGGGGGGGGGCACTGTGCCCCCCTGCCCCCCTCGAGCGCCGCCTCTGATGTCAAAAAAGTTTGAAAGAACGTCGTTGTCCAAAGATGCAATAAGGAGATAGAGATTAGTAATCCATGCAAGACTGAGAAGAAAGTGAATTAAGTTTCAAGTACGAAGTTGAAGTCTACGGGATTCGCCTTTCTCATTTTTTTCCTGCAAGAGTGAATGTGACAAATTAATGATTCAATGGGCGGCGCCAGGGTATTTTGATAAGGGTAGGGGAGGGGGAAGATGACCTACAGGTAATTTATAGTTACGTTTTAAATGAACAATTAGTGCTATTCTATAGTTACAAGACTTGTCCTGTCTTCCCAATACTCTTCTTTCTTCTTCTTCATCTTTTTCTCTTTTTTCTTCTTCTTCTTCTCCTTCTTTCTTTTTCTTCTTTTTTATCACTTGAAAAATCATGGGGAGGGGGGGGGGGGGGCTGCCGCCCCTACCCCCCCCCCCCTGCTGCGCCGCCTCTGAATAATTCCATGAGATAATAAGAAATCCTCTTTGGGGTGTCGTTGCATAAAACTCGCTATTATAGTAACTTTGCTATTATAGTCAATTTTCATAGAATACTGGATTTTGATTGGCTGTTGAGCAACGTTACCATGGTAGTTACCATTGATAGCAAAGTTACTATTATATTGAGTTTTATGCAACGGGCCCCTGTTATTGTTGTTGTTGTTGTTGAGTTTTGGTGCGTCGACAATCTTGTGTCCTGTGCACCTACAGAGATTCTTCTGAAAATCCTCTTCTGAAACACATGCATGTATTTGAACGTTTTATCAATTCATGTTTTACAGTGACCTTAACTGTCTTACAAATTGATAAAACGAAATTAAATATTTTGCCTGCACTGTTGCAAGGCCATGGCCAATGTTTTATCCTAAATTTCGTTCCCAACTTTTCATTAGTTCCTTTAAAATCACGTAGACGATAAAATACCTTCACGAATGAGGCTGGATTGTGTTGGAGTAAACCCCCTGCTTCGCTATGGCTAGTTTACCTGCGGTTGCACTAAATGAGTCTATCGGCGCAAACCCTTTGTAGACGTTTCTATTTCTAGATGTATGATGTCCGTGGCACATGTTAAGTGTTCTTGGGTCATTTTTTTTCATTAAATACGCTAATTCAGCATTCTATTAGCCCATAAATTGGTAATTCGAAACAATAGTTATTTTAAAGTTTATTTTCCAATCATATTACGATGCCACTTGATGCCACTCTCATAATCATGCTGCGTCAACTTTGGTCACACCACTCGCTGACACAGCCTTACGTCAGAAAGATATTGACGCTCCGTTCAAGACAGACAACCCCAAGAACTATATCAAATCAAGAAGTGTAACGTATATTCGGTCCCATGAGAGTCCTTATACGCTCATTTCAGTGCCTTCTATGATGAGATTCACTTTGTCATGCATGTGGCAGAGACTCAAATTCACGACAGCCAATAATGTTTGTTGAAGGGTCTGCGAATAGCGACTAGCAATATATGCTGGAAAACCATGGGAAGGTAGGAACATTCCAATCCCATAGGTGTGCAAATAGTTGTCATTACATTTATGAAATCATGAAAATCTGAATCCACAAAAAATAAACCAATGGGGAGGGTAGATGGCTGGATTCGAATCAATCGCCATCGTACAACAATATGTGGTTACACTCAGGGCGTTAATAGGCCATTCTGAATGAGGTGATGGGGTAAATTAGGGTTAACTCAAACTTTTTCCCGTTCCAATAAGTCCCCCCGCAAAAACAACAACAACAACAACAACAACAAAACCCAAACAGACAAAGAACGACAAAAGAAAAAAGTAACAAGCAGTCCCCTAAAAAAAATCTTGTTCATAGTTCCTTTTTTCAAAACAACAACCGAGATAGACAATCATCGTGCCATATTGCCTTTCCGGACCATTTTTAGGGCTAACATAACTCTTAACAAAGATAACTTTTTCTTGGAGATTTTTTTCAGGAAAATTCCTTAAGTTTCTCGTGTGCAAAAAGTGAATGCTTTGTGGGATACCTCATTTAAATCTCAAAAAGGCGCAAGGAAGCAAAGAAAGTAAAGCCTTTCGTATTATACTACTGTTTTTTTTTTCTTCTTCAATGCAGTAATAGCCCGAGTAATAGTTACATGATGTTGGCGCTGTTCAAGTTCAATGTAACATAAAGATCCAATTAGGAAGTTGAAATGATAACCCCACAATATATCAAAATCAAGGCCAGGGAGGTGAGGCTCTTCTCTTTTAGCCCAAAGGAACATGTCGGGTTCCTCTATAAAAAGTCATTTATATGCCCCACATCACATTCGCTTAAAAAAAGTAAAAGGGGCGGACTGAGGTTAAAATTAGGTTGGGGACCTCCTTTGAGACCGACCCACTCAATTATGAGCTATTATGTATTCCCAGCTTTTCAGTCCACTTATGATCGTTATTGTATGTCATGACGGTCCGCTTTTTACAGCAGGCACGGTTCTAAAACATTTTTTTTTTTTTGGGGGGGGGGGAGGCTACCAGGACTTGGAGGATTGTAATGTATATCTGAATATATATGAAATTGAAATTGCACATCTGTAGTCCTTTTTTTTGGGGGGGGGTGCTGCAGCCCCCAAACCCCCCCCCCCCCCCGCAGAACCGTGCCTGCTTTTCGCAGGGCGTGTCCATGGTGACGTCTCTTGCGGTTCAAAAAATCTTTTGTTCAGCATTTAAATTTTGCAGGCAAACAAAGCGAGCGAGCAGAAAATTTGGCAAGGGGAAAACAAACATTTGAACAGAGTGCACAGCAGGTAGGGATTTTTTTTTCTGATACAGAATGTCATTTTATATATCTTAAGATGAAATAAATTGCAAATCTAGTGATTTATAGATGACCAAGCTCTTTCACTGCATGGCTTTAAAAACTACGTTTCTGGGAAACAGAGCTTGAATAGGCCGAGCAGTGTGGTATATTGTAAGCCTTAGTGAAATTAGCCAAATAAAGTTTAAAATTTGTTTTCCCTGATAAAACGATTTTGAAAATGGTGAAAGGCGAATACTTTTATTGTTAAAATCCCTCATGAGAAGGATTGCATGACCACCACTGGTGTACTCGTGGGGGGGGGGGGGCGCTAATGCCCCCGAAATTTCACGACCAAGTTTTTTTTTTTTCCAATTATTGTTTATATCTCTTCTACAATGCCATTGCATCGAATTTTCTTGAATATCTAGCCCGAGCGAGTAGGCCTACTTTTTAAAATTCTGTTTTTATTTATTTTCCTTGAGTATTTTATTTTTGCTTGTGATCGTGAGGAGCTGGATCCCTCCTATGATGATGATGAAGATTATTTTTTATGAATTAAACAGCCCCCCCGCCCCCCCCAAAAAAGAGAAAATGCTCATTATGCCACTGTTGATGACTAATATGTTGCACTATTTTCTGGATATAGATTCGTCCTCGTCAAATCCACTAAATTCACGAATAAAGATCTTGCAACAAGTATTTTAGCCTACTAGTATTTCTGTTTCCCTTTGAAAGGCCCGCTTCTACTTGGAGCTTGTAGTGAGGATCCGCGGATATCCGACCGCGCGGGATGAAAATATTAGTCTTCGTCTTTAATTACTTCCATTCATTCCTATTGAAAACATAGTACAGCAATTATTCATATCAAAATACAAGTATTTTATTAAAAATACATTTGAAATTATTTTAAAGATTTGAAAAATAAGAATACATGATTCTAAGACATTATTTACACAACAAATCTTTAGTATGCACTACATTTTTCAATAGTCTTTCAACTGGCAACGTTGTTTACCATTCTTGTGAAAAGTGAAAAATAAAGATTAGTAACCTGAGATGGAATCACCTGTATGAGCCGTCCTCAGCTGCTGCAATAAATTCAATCCTCTGGTAGGTGAGATCATATACACTTAAAGGTTAGCAGCTCGTTGATTTGTAGAAAGTACCTTTTCAAAGTAATGAAAATGACGACTTTTTGAAGCTCTTTGGAGCGGTCGTGTAAAGTCGCGTATGCCGTTGACATGGTACCGCGACGCTACGGCTGTACTGTAGCTGTGACACCTGTGTACCGACGAACGAGTGCTGTACTGTACCTACCGGTGTCGGTGATGATGAGAATTACCCGTACTCCGTAGTCAAAAACCATTCACCCTCACGCGATTTTAAGTAGACCAAAACTAGATCTAACTCCAGGGCATTATCAGTATCATGAAATAGGTAACCACGGCACTATTCACTTTGTACAGCTACACAGCCAATGACAGCAGTGCTTCATTTAATGCATAGACTCTAGACTCGTGATAGAGTCTAGACTAGGGTCTAGGTCTAGTAAGTGACTAGTAACAGTTAGAGTAAGCTGCCCGAAATTTGACCGCTTAACTAAGCTTTTCTGCAATATGTATGCTGCTAAACTTACTTTTCATAAAATCATATCTACATAAATTCATGTCAAATAGATCTAGACCCTATATCAAACTATTTTTATCACAATGTTATTTTTTTCAAATACATCACACAGTTTTAGAAAATATGAAAATATATCGCTAGGTTTCATGCCCTTAATTCGATATCCCCCGGCAATCATTCGACCGGGTACATCGCGTGTACAATGTCAACGCGTATGAGGGCCGCTGAAATGCACTGCACCATACACGGTTGTCCATCGCGGAAGTTCCGGTGCCCGTCGGTGCTCCCCTTGCGGTGGAATGAAGGCCAGCAGGGACTTTACTTGCATTCAGCTTTGTACATGAACTTGTGAAGTCACTGCATCGGCAGATACAGGGGGGTTTGGTTTTTCATTTGTTTTTTGCCAATACTATCACACTCGGAGCTTGAGATAAACGAAAAATCTCGTCACAAAACCGCCGATTTCTTTATTTTTAACGCTTTTTCTGCGACCATGTTTCTTAGCAATGGACCTAAACCTTTGCGTGCTTTGGAAATATGGCGCCGATTTTGCATTTTTGACGCTGGAATATAACTTTTTAGATGGATTTTTGGAGGTGACTAAGGGACTTACTTGTGATGAGTGATAATGTCTCTGTGTGTAATGAAGTGATTTGTGTGTGTTGTGGTAATATAATGTGCTGACTTGTGATATAGTGAAAATAGGTTGAATGATGGCACAGGTTGAATGATGGGCGCTCTACTCTAGATCTACATCAGACGTGCTGTTTTCTCATTCCCTCTCCATTCACAAGTGCATGCTTACTAAAGAACGAGTGGCTTCGTCACAGTTAAACCACGATATAGCCACTGTTACTTTAGCCTGGAAAGGCTCCATGGGTGCATGGAGAGAGATAGAGAGAGAGAGAGAGAGAGAAAAAAAAATGCTAACGGCCGCATCTCCAGCTCTCCTCGGAGCCTGGCATTTTCTATCTCGCTAACGAAGTGCATCATGACATAGTCTACCGGTTCGCCAGTTTTAAAAACCCCTGGCCTGGAAAATCACTATCCCAGAGCCAGGACCCAGACATGGCCGATGCTACTGAAAAGCATCTACATCTCCTCTACATTTATTTAGAAGCACTGAAATACTTCTCTGCAAAATTTAATAGCATCTAACTTTAACTTAGTCTAAGGAGTAAGGTATAAAACAGAAGAAAAAAGGGGTTCAGAAACTGGGTAAAAAGTAAAGCGTAAGCGTTGTCGTAACTGAACACGACGGCGGTCGGCTTTGGGATAATACTAATAGAACAATATCAGCTTTAACAACTGACATAAATAGTTAATGAACTCACCTATGCATCAAGTTCTGGAAGGGATCCAAAGTAACCGACGGCAACATAGCTGTAGTAGTAGGCTGCGTTCAGGTACCAGGTCAGATCCAGAATGAAGCGATGGCCACTAGTTGCCGGCCGGCCGGCCGCCCATAGGGCAGCGACGAGTGCGTATGTGCATCCATTAGGATATAATGTGCACCAGCACTCTGATAAGATACACCAGGCCTGGTGTATCACATGTACATACGTGCCCCTGTAATTCCGATACCCAAGCCATCAAGACGGCTATGGGTTTTGGGGCAAACCCCTTTTTACAACAAAAGTTAAACTCACCAATCATGTTGACATGATTTTTTTTGTAATGCAGATTGTTTGGCGCATGCATATTTTGATGTGAGCAATGCAAGGTACTCCGTGATATTTTGTGATGTAGGGTCTAGTGCACCAGCAGACGTTCTTATGAAATTTCTGGTGAAGCTAAATGTCGAGGCATGCCTTTTGAATTCCTCTTATGTATAAATAAATTCATAAATAAAGTTCTAAATGAATTATTGTAGAATATTATCAAAAATCATTCTTAACAATATTTGAAATGTGTGCAAACTTTGGTCTCCCCATTGTACATTTTCAGATAATGTGCTGTGCCACACGTGGATCCATGTCACATTTGGTGCTGGATCACCTTTAAATTGATAAAGTGAAATCAGCAAAATAATTAGCAGAATTGTTGGAAAATGTTTGCCTTTTGCATCGTATGATGATAAAATATCTTATATCCACATTTTCCATTGAATCTCATTCACTGTATTGGGCATATTGTTGGCAGGTTCCATGTGCTGCAGGTCATGATTCGTTGACACCAAAGTTGATGGAAAGTGATGACAATTTTCAGACATTTTTCAGCTGGCTATCTTGCTTTGTTGAAACGTACTCAGGAGTTGGGGAACACTCCTTGCCTATCATTGGCAGACACGACCCACAGACCTATATTGGTGCAAATTTACTTGTATAACCTCAGAAAAACAGCCTGTATGTCAGTGGCACTGTGCAAGCATTGTTGCTGTAGCCATATTTCAACTACAGATAAATTCATGAAACTACAGAGTTACTGTGTGTTGTATATGATTTAGGCTATTATCCGTGTATACATATACATGTAGTGTAAAACATCTTGATAACTTTTCTCTTTAAAAAAAAAAAAAACTAGGGAAGTGGAGTTTGAAATGTTAGGTAGCTTTAGTGCAATGAAGTGGTGTGGAAAAACAATGTAAAGAACGCGAAAAAGCATGCTGTTGTCTGTATTGCGGGCATTCCGGATTCCTCTTCATGCTATGCTGATTTCATCATTGAACATGGATATACTGAAGCTTTTCGACATGCACTTTCTGTTCATTCATGCGATTTTACTCTGATGAGTGCATGTCGAAAAGCTTCAGTATGTCCCGTGACCCGTGTTCAGTGCTATTTTCCGATTTTGCAGTACCAAACACCTATGCAATTTCGTCATTGTTAGAGTATCCTTAAATGTTCTCACCCATGTTGGCCAACATACTTGAGGCCAAGTACCGGTGCCAATGATTTGCAATGTAAGACAGTTATGCCTTCTCTGCCCATTTGTTCATAGGTTAAGCTGCCATACAATTCTCCTTGGAGCACTTCAAGCCCAAACACCCATTGAGTGTGTACGACTGATGACAGAGGCTGGGTAAACAATGTCGCTGTTCAAGGCTCGAGATTGGTGGACGACGACGGTTGGTTCAGGAGAGGTCTTTGACCAGGGTAGCTTAGCTGTAGCAAAGATTGATGGGAGTTCAGGCACCTGTGGTAAGTTAGCTTTTAGAATCAACTACTTCTAGAGATGACTTGCCTCTCTTGACTTGATGATACCACTGGCACATGGCATGTTGATATCTTTTACCACTGCTAGAAAAAAGAAGCCATTCTGGGCCCTGTTTCATAAAACTTGTTATTAGTTTGCTCTCAGCCAATCAGATGTAAGGATTTCAGTAGCTTTTAACAGTTACTGCAACTTGTTATTGATAGCAAGTTTTATGCAATGGGGCCCTGATTGTCAAACTTGGGTTCTGACAAGTCTCTTCAGTGGATGGATGGATGTGGAGATTATTTATTATTTCGTATTTGAAAAAAAAAGGAGAAATTGTAGCTAGTCAAAACAAAAGTAAAACATTGGAAATGTACATGTAAATTAATTGTTTCAATTGTAGAAGCTACATGTATGCATTAAATATTTAGACTGAATACATTTACATGAATTGGAGGGATTTTCATTGGATGTCAGAATATGAGAAAAACCAAAAATGCCAGGGGGACAAATGTATTATGAAATTTGACATGACTGTAACGTGGTCTTTTCTGAATTACACTAAGCGCCTCTTCTCCATCCCACCTATTTGAAAAAAAAAAATCTATTTAATCACCATATATTTTAAATATACACATATGTGTTATGTTTTGACCTTCAAGATAAGATCATTGTTGGAAGTTTCAATGGTGTCCTTCGCATCTACCAACCTCAGCCGTCCAAAGGGGAGAATTTGAAAGCTGAAGATGTGGTGCTTGAAGCACAGCTACAGCAACCCATCCTACAGGTTGAAACAGGACGTTTTGTTTCGTAAGTACTTTCAATAAATTATCCATTTTTATCAGCAGACAAATGTGCTGTATATCAGGGTTCATACTGGTCAGGGAATTTCTGGAAAGTCAGGGAATTGGAAATTCTTTTTTCCAGATGCAAAAAGTCAGGGAAAGTCAGGGACTTTGTCATTTTTTCTGGAAAGTCATGGAAAATCATTTATTCAAGATATTTTTCATGTTAATAAATTTGCGCTCCAGCCAGCCCTGCATTCATGGCACTCAGATGAGATTTGAAACTCTTCTAATCAGTGCACTTTTTATGTAACTTTTGCATCACATGCGATCGATGAGTCATTGAAATTTGTATTTTTCTACCGTGGTGAGTCATGGAAAGTCATGGAATTTTGAAAATGTATAAGTGTATGAACCCTGTATATTGATAAACATGTAAAGGGTAATGTGAACTTATGCTCAGTTAGTGATATTTTCAGTACAGTATTTAAGCATGAATACTAAAGCTACATACTTGTCATGATTATTCATGCTTTGTCTATGGTTTGATGGTATTATGCAATGATCATGATCATCTTCATTTATACCAAAGATCGTTGCAAGAGATGTAAAGAAAACGAGGACATGATTTCATGTGAACCTTTCTATTGATGGTTTAACTGAAACTAGGGCTACCATGAATATAATTCCTTATTCTATTTTATTTTCCATGTTGTGTTTCTGTTCACAGTGCATCAGAAGCATTGCATTTAGCTGTACTTCATCCTCGTAAACTGGCAATATACTCAGTGCAAGGTAAGTACAAAGCTGCCGATACCATATGCTTTATTGACAGGAAACATATTTTTCCTTTTATAATTTGCAAATATAGTTAGTAGAAATGAAATGAATGAATGATTGATGGAAGATGTAGGCCCTGCATTTGAAATGTATAATTCCAAGGTATATGATTGTAAAATAATTGTGTTTCTTGTTTCAGGTGTGACTGGTGCAGTAGAGCATGGTTCTCAGTACCAGCTTAAACTCATGTATGAACACAACCTCCAGAGGACAGCACACAGCCTTGTAGTGGGACCATTTGGAGGAGTCAAAGGTCAGTGACAAGAGTTTCTAAATACATCCTTGAGTACGCATTGTCTTACAGTCCAAACATGACTGGTGTTTTGTGTTTCATAGTAGAACATGTAACAAAATTTGTAAAATTTAAATAGAGAGAAATATTAATCAAGAAAAAGCAAACTTTCTGGTTTTTTTTTTTTTTTGTTAAACACCCTGTATACCTTTCATTTTTTTTCCTTTTCACCTCTTTTCTGTTTTTTTGTTTTGTTTCTGTTTTTACAAAGGGATGGGAGATGAAAAGTTGCAGATATTACATTGGAGCGGATCCTTTATGAACAAAATGAGTATAAATGTGGATTTTGCGAATATTCATAGGGCTTTTTCATCGCACTCTTCACTCTTTTTCTCTAAATATATTCTCTATATATTGCTTTCCTCAAATCATTAATAAAAAACATTTTGGGTAAAGTTTCACACATCCCCCTCTTAATTTCCCTCTCCATTTAGGTAAAGATTTCCTGTGTGTGCAGTCCATGGATGGCACTGTCTCCTTCTTCGAACAAGAGAGCTTCGCCTTCAGTCGGTTCCTCCCTGGCTTTCTCCTGCCCGGTCCCATCAAGTACATTCCTCGCACAGATTCCTTCGTGACGGTCTCGTCCGCGTGGCAGGTGGAGAGTTATAAATACCAAGTCCTTGCCGTGGCAACGGATGCCAAGACAAAGGAAGAGTCACAAAAAATTACCTCTGGCAAGAGGATAATGGTGAGCATAGATGGGATATCCAGTGATACGAACTCTTCCTTTTTGCAGTTTTTGTACTTTTAGGGAAATACTGCAGGTTCCATGCAAAATACTGTCTTTTCTGAACTTTAGTTGCTGTAAAGTTCTATGACTGTAAAGTAGGATATTCTCTTTTTCCTCTTAAAGTTCTTCTTTTCAAACTTAAAAAAATACTGTAAAACTTAATCAAAGGTTGGCATGTGGATATCTTATCATCCTCTTTCTATTTCTGTGTTCACATTTATGTTTGATATCTTTTTCAAGCTTATTCTTTGTCTTTATTTAATTTTTCACTATTGTGTGTGTTTGTGTGTGACATGCTATAAGTATATGAATTCATATGGAAAGATTGAAACAATCACTTGTCGTAAATGGAGTTGGAGTGTTTGTGTCAAAGCAATCTAAGATCTTAGTGATGTGAAATGAATGCTCAGGGGAGTGTTTCATCAAGTGTCTTGTCAGTGATTTTCACCAGAAACTGTTATAAGCTACTGAAATCTTTGCATCTGATTGGCCAAGAGCAAATTTTTGAGTAAAAAATCACTGACAAGACATTTAATGAAATGCTCCCCAGGTACCCTGTCCAATGGCAAAGTTACATGTAACTTGCAAATTTTGGGGGGATGTGAATTATGAGTTATTTAACACTCCCATTTCATGCTGACCATGCTGTTGATACTAGCAGACATGATGTTATCCATTCAAAGCCAGAAGCTGTAAACAGATATTTCCTGCAATGCAAGAAGCAACCGAGGACTATGTTTTTATCCTTGAATCACATACCTTAAATGAAGTGAATTTTAGAATTAGATTGATTAGCTTAATGGACTGAATGGGGTAAAATGGTAGAAGATGTTTGAATGCAATCATTGATGCCCAATCTTTTATACATGCAGGCTGACTGGACGTTCCCACTAGGAGAACCTGTGCTTGACTTGTCAGTAGTAACTCACTCAAATACTGCACCTTCAATAGTCATATTAGGTAAGTCTATATTACTTTATCTGGTACCATATTAAGTAGGTGCTCTAAATATTATTAAATGCTGTGTGAGTGCTGGTCTAGGTGTAAAATACTGGATTTATATGTATTCATAATTTTCTCATGCATTGGTACAGAACATCCTTTTCCTAGGAAATCATAAATGTCAAAGAGGACTTGTTTTAGTGTCTTGTAAATGAATCCTTCTCTCCTTGACTATTACAATATTCTGTACCTGTATTCGACATGTTGCAGTGAAGTGTGTCATTTTTAAAGATTTCATTTGAAATTCATCAACGAGTGCAAAGGGGTAAAAAATAAGCTCAAGCATGCCTAGTAGAAGATACTGGTAATCTTTTATCTGTTCATATTGATTGAGAAATATTTTCATTTTCCTTTTACCACACCCTGAATGTTAAGAAGTACCCGTTATTGACTTTGCTAATAGGTGAGAGGTCGATTGTCTGCTTGAAAGATGTTGGAACATTACGCTTTAGTAAAAAGCTCGAGTACAACCCAAGCAGCTTCTTCATATATGCCTCATGTGAGTACAGTATTTCATTTTATTACATCATTATTAAGACCTAGATAATGTTTATGCTTCACTTTAGAGTGTAAGAATAAAGACACACAAGCAAAAGCCTCCCAGCTTTTCCTTGGAATTTCATTTTCAGACTGCATTACAATTTTTCCTTCTCTGGTTATACATTACCTTAATTATCTGATTTAAAAAAAAAAAATTTAAATGTAGTTTTTATTCCTAAAGTGATTTCTTGATTTTCCTTATATGTATTACACTACATTACATTAAACATCACTGAATATGCATTTACATGTATAATTTGAAATAATATTTATACTGCAGAAATTGAGTTTGTAGTTAATCCTCTTTTGTAAAAATATTAAGTTTGGTGCTCTATTATTGTTTAATTCCATACACGGCATATAGTACTGTTCCCACATGTAATGTGAGGTGTTTTTTTGTTGTTGTTGCTCCAATGTGAAACTAGCTAAGAATTTTCGTATTTGTGACGGTTGGATAACCCCTTTGTGAGACCATATTGAAATACTCATTGTTTCACAGATGATATACATTGATGATATGTACTTTGGTGTGCATCATAGTAATTTCCCGAACCATTGCCATTCTCCTCTGCAGTAAATGAGAATACCATTCACTACATGGTTGGAACGCATACCAGACAACTATTGGTGTATGAGGATACAAGCCTGAAGTGGGCTGCCAAGCTTGAACATGTACCTGTGGCCTTGAGAGTTGGAGAATTTCAGTAAGTGACTGTCTTATTTCAAAACCTGTGCATCACGTAATAGGATATACTGGTTTATTGTAACTTGATGAAATAGTTATATCAGAAGGAAAGAAAAATAGAGATGAATAGAGAAGCAGGGAAAGTGTTGAACAAAATATTTGAGGTAATGAAGATTATTTATTCATACAAAAGTGTTTCAGAAATTTTCAGAGCACTTTCCTACTTACTACGAGATTTGTATACTTATCACATTGTTTAAATGCACTTTCCATTTTATTTAATAATCTATATTCATTACAAATACACGAATAACTGATAGTCCCTATGCAAATTTGTGTTTATTTACTTGCCAGAGTCTGCATGTGTTTTGAGGTATTGCCTTCCAAATGTTTGATGAGAACTTGATATATTGCATGAAGTATTTTGTTCATAGATAGATAGATAGATAGATAAATGGTTTATTAAAAGAATCAAACAAAATCACTGCATCGTAGTTAGATAACTAACTTGGGCAATGGGTTACATAAAATAACGTTAAAAACGGAGATTATACAGTCGTGAAAGAATATGAAAAAAAACCCCGGAAGGTACACAGACATATACATTCATACGTATGCACGCACCCACACCCACCATACACATCCCCAAACACGCATCTCACGCACACCTACTAAAGGAGAACACAATATACCTTTAAATCACACCTCGCAGAGAAGCCCCCCCCCCCCCCCCATCATAGTGAACAAACATCATTCTACTCTTTGAACTTGAACTTTGAACTCTGAACTTTGAACTTGGTGTTCCCCTTTACAGAGACCTGAAAGGAGTCATAGTAAGCTTAGATGACGAGGGTCACTTGATATGTTCCTACCTGGGTACAGATCCGTCCCTCTTTGTGGTCCCGCCTCCTGATTCAAGGGAGATAGACTATGATAACCAAGATAAGGAGATGAAAGACCTTCAAAGAATCATTAAGGAATCGTCTCATAAAGCAGGTGAAAGAGGAGTTTTTTTATCTTTTATATACATGTACAAATGAAGAGTTTGATTTTGAGAAAACAAGATATGTACCTTTTTATAAATTTGAGATATTAGCAGTTGAAGTAGCTAAAATATAAAGAAAACAAATGATGATTTAGATCATAATTCAAAACTTTTCCCTTCATATATAATTTGTAATCAAATGGGAGGCACTTTTCCATTTCATACAATAGTTGGTATCACTTTAAAGAGTCAAAAAATCTTTATTGGTTTTTGAAGTCAAACTCTTTAAATTTTGTTGCATTAAACATGCATATCTTTGTCAATCAAGATAATGTAAATTTCCTGGCTACAAACACCTGCATTTCTATGTAATTAACAATGTCAGAATTTTCCTGTAATGAACATCAAGTAGATTTCCTTGAAATCAACACCTCCAGAATTTCCTGGTAATGGACATCATGTGTAGATTTCATTGTAATTAACAACTAATGAATTTGTGTGTAATGAACATCATGTTGCTGTCTACAGTAGGTCATTGACATCATATGAACTTTGCTATATTTCATGATCTTGTTTGCAGACTTCACTCCCAAGAAGAAAATAGATGATGATCTCACAATGACAGTTGCTGTGCCGTCCAGTTTAGATGCTAATTCAGTAAGTTGAATCTTATTTGTACTCAGAAGGAACACATAAATCTCATGGGTTGGATAAAAACATGTTTGTCATCTTGGTTCTTAACAAAATTGTTTTCCTCATTATGAGAATATGCTTCCGTACCGGGTCTGGTGGATTTTTTTTTCTGTTAAAATGTTTTTCTTTATTGCTTACTTGTGATTTGTTCTGTAATTCTTGCATGAGAATATTCTTAGTCTTTGTTTAGCTGCAGTAATGGAGTTATTACTAATTCTTTATTGGCAAGTAGTTTAGGAAAATAGGTGGTGATGCTTTAAAATGACATGTTTATTCCTTTTCCTTTCATTTTTCTAGACTGCTCAAGAGACGGAGATAACAGATGAAGATTCTATACCTTCAATAACTGTGAAGGTAAATCACACCTCCCAACCCCTCCCCCTCCCTCTTTCTCTCTCACGGCAACATTTTTCTTCAACTGAATTTAAAAGGACTGCATCAAAAGCTCTCTGCCTGTCCTATTTATTTCATTCATACAGAGATTTTTTTATTTGCTATTTCATTTTTTTTTTTTTTTTCAAATTTGAGAACATATATTGAGGGCATTTTTTTAAAGACTATAATACATGTACATGTATATTAATTTATTTCATTTCATTTCATTTATTCAGTTCTGAACAAAAATACAAGTACATAATAAACAATTTTATGTGAACAGAAATACAAGCTCATAGTAAAGAATTCGATATGAACATAGAAACTTATTTTGAACAGAACTATAGGACTCCGGGATAAGCAGACTCAGAAGTTTGAGGCCCTGGGAGCCCTATTAGGCCTGTAAATTCTGTAATTGTTTACAATTGGACAGTTAGCTTTGTAAAAAAATCTGCTGTATTCATTCAATTTCATGTACAAATTGCCTAAAACATCGCACTAACTTTCACCTTCCACCAGATGACAGATGAAACCTACATGATATTTGGATGATACTCCTGTGTAGTGATTGTTAAGTTAAAAAAAAACTCAAGGTGAAATTAAATGATTAGTTCCCACCCAACAATCCTTTAATTTGATTTTCTTTTAATGCTATTCTCCAGCTAACACTGAAGAGCCAGAGTGGTATTTCTAATGTTCGAGTTCTGCTGCTCTGCCCCTATCCTTTGGCTGCCTCACAGAGTACTTTCACCATTCCTTATGTTGGTAAGCTGAATCCTCTCTTGTCAAGGTTAAGAATTTTAACTCATTGGCTACGGAAACCAGATGACCTGTGTGTAAGCCTATAGTAATATAACAATTCAGTAGTCAACGGGTCAACTTGTATGCTCTGTGAACCAAACTGTTGAATATTACATTTTCAGGGATTTTACTTATACAGTCAAACCTGCTTTAGTGACCACCTGTATAGAAAGACCACCTGTCTATAAAGACCACAGTTTTCGTTTCCCTTGAATATTTTTTCCCATTGTGACATGTCATAAAGGAACCTGTTCATGAAGACCACGTTCCTTGTCTTCCTTGTTTTCCTTGGGTAGGCTTTATATACAGGCTTCACTGTATTTACATTAGGAATGGCTTTGTCTTGTCTTCCAGTTAAAGTCTTGGACACTGTTTGCATGGAAAAGATTGGTGCTTAAAGAAAGAGGCATTATTTATCAAATTTAAAGGAAAGAGAAGTACGTAATATTTCCATCTGTACCTTTCTCTCTTGTATCTATGCATCCATTCATCACACCTGGGGAGTGTTTCACAAAAGGACTTGTCGGATGTTTTATCCGACAAAGTCTGTTTTATCCGACAGTTGCCATAGTAACGATGCTTCTCAGCCAATCATAATCAAGGAAAGATGTCAGATCTGACAACTTGTCAGACAACAAATGTTGATGAAACACTCCCCTGTATGTACAGATTGTGAAGTTCCCCCATTTTCACCCTATATCGTCCTTTAATCACTGAACGATCCCTTTTCTTTGCAGGAGATTCGTCCAATCCGACCACCACAATGATTTCCTTTTACATGAGAGGACACTGTTTGCCAGCCTCGCTTGTTCCTAAGGCAACTGCAACATACAACACCACATCTGGTAATTACATGCACATGATACTAATGTCTTTATTTTCCTGTGGCACCACTCTCACTAAACTGGCCATTTTTATAACCTTTCTGTATAGTGTATTCTTAGTTTTTGTATCAACTGTTGATCAGAATTTTAATAGGATTTTTGGTAAAAACTCATGATGGCCCCATTCACATTACTTTGTTACACTATAACCCAAGTGGTCAGCAGAGAACAATAGACTGCTTGCAATATTTTTTATCCAACTTAAAGGGGGTACCCAATGCTGAAACAATGTTAGTTCATTTAAAAGAGCTTGATTTTATTAGCAGAAAATCGTCTGCCTAAAGTTTTTTAAGAAGTTGTGTTGCCAAGGAAACCACCAAATGTGGTAAGATTTCAGGATATTTTTTAACCCCTCAGCTGTGACCCAGTTTGAACTGGGTACCCACTTTGACGTCAAAATGACGTCAAAGTGGTACCTTGTCGCGCAATTCTAGCTAAATGCGCGCAAGGTATAATACATATTGTACAGTCTAGCGCGCAACACAACTGCAATGAGCGAAGCTGGGTACCCAATTTCACGTCATACCTCATACTCAATTTTTTTGGTCAACTCTTGCCTTTTTATGAGAAAATTAGCCAAAATGCATTGATTTTGATTGAAAATCATCAAATTTTTAATGTTATTCTTAGAATTCTATTCTCGATCATATATCCAAAAAAATTTTTATCATTGTGTGATCACTTTAAGATAAAGAGAAGTGGAAAAAAAGTTTTAAAAAAAGGAAAAAAAAGAAAAAGAAAAGAAAGACAAACAAAACACAGACACACACAGACATGCACAAAAATAAACAACAACAATAAAATACTTTATTGTTCTGACTTTATCAAATAAAAATTTGGTAAACTACATATATTTTTATATTTCTGTGATTTCTTTCATCATAGTTGCTAGCTATTTTTGTATACACTACCCTTCTTCAAATGTGTACATGTAATTATTGAAGCCACCCCCTTTTATTTTATAGATGCTTAAACTAAAATCTCCAGGGTTTTGTTGCATAAAACTTGCTATTATAGTAACTTTGCCATCAATGGTAACTTTCATGGAATACTGGATTTTGATTGGCTGTTGAGCAACGTTACCATGGTAGTTACCATTGATGACAAAGTTACTATAATTGCAAGTCCTTATGCAACGGCTCCCTGCTTAACATTTGACATTACAGATAAATTGATGCATTTTGTTTTACCTTGTGTGTTCTGAATCTTTCCTGTCTATTTTGACTTTAGGAGCACCACGTGTTGTTCAATGTGCAATCAAGCTCCCACTCAAGCTTGTTTGCAAACCCTGCCCACCCACCAAGAATGCTACACACAAGATTACTCTGGACTCCAACAAAAACTGTGCCAATCTACATGATATATTCCCAGGTAAGTTGTAACGTTTTGTATGTTTTGTGTAGGTGCGGAGATAGTTACATGCTTACCTTGTGATATTATGCCTCGCTTCTTTAGGGAAACTTCAGATGAGAATAGAATTTGCTGGGGACATATTTATTGGGACATTTTTTCCCATATTTGTGTTAATTCAAAATGATGATTTGATGTTACATGTATGTTAACCTGTTGAACACTATTAGGACTTAAATCACTTTGCTCCCTCGCTTTTGAGTTTCCTCCAAAATTTTTGCGCATTTTGCCCCCCCCCCCCCCCCAGGAAAAAAATTCTTCGTACGGCCCTGGTTCTAGTGGTGGCATCAACTAGTAAAAACATTGTGTGAGGAATTCATTGTGTTTCATTTCTACATTTTTTTTCAGATTTGACAGGGCCTGAGGGAATGGGATCAGGTAATGCTCTTGGTCTACAGATCTTTGGTGGTCCCAAAGTTACCATCCTTGCATCCAAGTCATCTCGTAAGTGATTGTGATGTCTTGATGTTTAAATTCCATTGAGTCCCGTTTCTGATGCCTCTAGTTTCAAGGTCATCGTGTATTTTTTTTTATAATTTACAAGTTAACTCCGGAAGTACAAATGAAGACCTAAGAGTAGTAGTAGTGATAAGAGCAGGAATTAGTAACAAAAATCATAGTAATCTATTTTCAAGGGAAATTTCAAAGCAACACCTTTATTCAGTCTCTGAAATTGTTAACCGAAGAACAGTTCCTACTGAGTATTCATGAACTCCTCCATAGTCAAGAGAGTCAAATGTAGATCAATGTCTTAATGAAGGATGTTGACGCAATTCTCGATATCGACTCCAGCTGAAAGTACCTGGATGTTACAGAATTCGGCTTAACTTTGCAACCTACTCACTCCCAGTATCAAATGCGTGAGTATCATGATGCACCATTTTGGCTTGACTAGGTCTCAAAACTTTTATTTCTCTCAACTTTGATTGCTTACAGTCACCATCTTTTTCATCGCAAGTTTCACATATAACACTTTTTAGAGAATGACTGTCCTTCATTTAAAGAAGTATCTGCCACAATGAGGGAGTCCGTCGCATGGAACTGAATATTTTGGAAGTGAAAGGATCACAAAAGCTGTCCTGCAATACTTCCTGCAGAGCGAAACATCTGGGTACTTTTTAAGGCAGTTGTTGACCCGGGGACCTGTACATCTCCAATCAAGTGCCTTAACCACTTGACTTTGATACTTCTTTCGGACCCTTACATGTATAATAAAGATATGATTTCTTTATAAGGATTATGCAGATAGGAACTCCCGAGATTGAATGATTTCTTCTTCCATTGTTTAGCAGGTAACAGAAAGAAAGAAGGAGAGAAAAACAAAATATACGGTCTTTAAATTTATTTTTTTTTCTAACATTTATGTGATGGAATGTTTAATTTGTAATTCATAACCCATGCAAAATTCATCTATTAGTTATGAGGCATGGGATTTTTGATATAGACCATTTTATTTATCCATCTATCTGTCAAGCTCCTTTTTATGTGTTTTCTAACAGAGAGGTATCGACTTCAGTGTGACATCTTTGAGGCGATGTGGCCTGTTGCCAACGAGTTCATAGACCGTGTCCAGATTTACCATCGGAACACTGGGGTCAAAGACTTCAAGCTCTCCTTCTCTTCAAACCTGCCTGTTCAAGAATTCTTTGAGCTTATCGATACACATATGGAAGTAAGATTTTCAATGCCAGCTTGAACAACTGAAATAAAACATGAAGTAAAACATGATATTGCTAATGTCATTTTCTCACATTTCTTTCTTTCTTTTCCATAATATGAAACAGAGAGTTCAACCAAATATGACAATGCAGCATTATCAATTTTGTCACTTGATGGTTAGCAAAGGTTGTCAATTTAAACGGAATTGTAAGTTGCCGGAAATTTTGATGCTTGTCCATTCCTGAATAAATGTAACTCAGTAACCTGCATTTGTGTTCCATGGGGAAATGTAGGAAATATTTTGTCTTCTTCATATTGCAATTTCCAGCCTGATCCTTTACGTTGCTAATATCCTTGATATGTCTTTCTTTACCAAGGTGTACGTCATAGTTAAAATGATAAAATGGCTTGGGACCAAGATTAAGTCCATATTGCTATGTACATTGGCTCATGTTCGCTTTACACCTGTGTAGCTCAAACAGATGTTTGTGTTGCAAGATTTAGACTTAGTTATGTAATGAGCCTAGACAAAATTTCCTATCTGTATCATCTTTACACTCACTGGACATCTCAAGTGACGAGGGTTTTCCGCATATTTTTTTGTGCCTCAGTTGAGAGTTCACGCTGAGAGATACAAGGAGCTTCTAGATCAGAGAGCTAAGCAGTTCAGAGCTATTCAGAGAAGGCTTCTGACCAGATTCAAGGATAAGACTCCGTCCCCTCTCAACAATCTAGATACTCTACTGGAAGGAACGTACAGACAGGTAATGGGATATACCATGCTTTATGGCATTTACAGAGCTATATTACATAATCAGTCATGATTCCTTGAAGAGATGGAATGGTCAGCATGATTTGAATGTTATTAGAAATATATACCTGTATGAACAGTTATTATTCCTGCAAAATTTAATGGTAAACATGTTGTACTGTTGCAAAATTCAGTGGTACAAATACAGATTTCAAATGCTCCACCTCATTTACTTTTATGTTGCTCAGTAAAAAGATCTTGTAGAAATCGATAATAAATTCATTTCTTAGAAACAAACAGAATATCAGTTACTGGAGAGGGAGAATTTGAGGGAAAAAATTAAAATGGAAAAACTAATACAGAAAGAGGTCAATTTCATGATAGTAAATGATAAACTGAATGTTGAATGAACTCCACCCTTAAACACTTGAATAACCCGGAAGTACTTTCATCAAACAAACTAAGATCTTGAAAGCATCTCTCTTTCACCCCCCCCCCTCCTTTTTCCTGCAGATATTGAAACTGGCTGAGGGTGTAGACGAGAATCAGAAGGCTCTTGTTCGCTGTTCCATGGGCCTGAGCTGTGCAACCAACATCATTACCACACTGCTGGCACTCACACATGGGTTCAGCGAATCAGAGAAGGAGATACTGGATGCAAGTCTCACATCACAAGTGCAATGTGAAGGGGATCAGGTGAGAATTGAGGATAGTGACGGTGGTAATGAGTGTGATGATGATGGTATCATTGTCATTGATGATGTTGATGATGATAATGATTATGATGATGGTGAGAAACAGAAAAAAATATTGATAGTATTGATGGTTATATAGCAAAAGAAGAAAGGTGTGATCAAAATGATGATGGTGATAGTGAAGACAGTGGTGATGGTGATGTTGATGATTTTAAGAATGATGATAAGCATGATGATGATAATGATGACAATGATGATGATTGTCATGATAGTGATAGTGATGACGATGATGTTGATTATGATGATGATGATGATGATGATGATGATGATGAGTAGGAGTAGGAGGAAGAGGAGGAGGAGGAGGAAGAAAAAGAGAAGAAGAAGGAGAGGAAGGGGGGGGGGGTGACAGATGACATACTGGTAGTGATAGTGATGACGATGATGTTGATTATGATGATGATGATGATGATGAGTAGGAGTAGGAGGAAGAGGAGGAGGAGGAGGAAGAAAAAGAGAAGAAGAAGGAGAGGAAGGGGGGGGGGGGTGACAGATGACATACTGGTAGTGACGTTAATGATAAGGATGATATTGCTGTGTATGAGGATACATGATGATGATGACAGTAAGAATGATTATGATGTTTTCCATTATGATGATTCAGGTGATTTTGATGATGATACAATGTTTAGGGCATTGATCCTGATAGTGTGGAGCAGGGCTGTGGTAGTATGATGATTGTGATATTTGATTAAAAGTTATCTTTTCAAATTCTCTTAATATTTTCCCCACAAGGGCTGGGAGGAAACCGTGGATGCCTCCCTCTCTAATCTCCTGAGGACGTGTCTAGCCAAAACAGCCAAGGACCAGGCCATCAACCCGTCCCCCCTCACCGTGATGACTGATACATCTAAGCTCAAGAAACACATCATGCAGGTCACAGAGAAACTTGCCAAGGGGGCCAGACTTCACGTGGAAGGGCAATCACCAGGTAGGAGGAATAACTTACATTATATTGTATTTCTCCAACACATACACGTACATACACGTACATACACATGCATACATTGCAAATCAAAGTCAGTTCAGTAATATTTGGCCACCCACAGGCTGCTTGATCATGTTCAGTTGCACAGCGCCCTCTGTATCTTCATGTGCCGACTTTGAATATATGTATGTATTATCCATGACTTTCTGGTGCTATGCATGTGTTCAAAGTGACATTCTTATTGCAGCAATATTATTTGCCCTTGATCATTTATCAGTAATTTTGAATCATTTAAAATAGTAATTGTAATTCATATAATGTTGTACCTCATTGTTTTATGTTGTGTCGTTCTATTTATGCAAAGTCATATGGATTGCAAGAGAAGACCTTCAGGTTAAAGTTATTCACTTAGTCTTCTTTTTTTTTCGGCATCCATGTGACTCTCCTTATATTCTGCTATTGTTTTGTACACTGTTTTCTCGGTTGTCTTTGCCAAATTAAATAATGATAATAATAATAAATGCATACAAAATCAGTAATCTCTATTAGCTCTTTCTAGTAATGTTATGAGAAGGCTATTGCAGAAACAGGTGCCATGTTCATTAAATTTTTTCTATTGCATTCTATAAGAGTAGTGTTTTGTAACTGCGTATTAGGGATTTAGAAGCTGGTATTTGATATTTTAAGGCTGTAATGTTGGATCTTCAGTCATTATGTAGGCTATATCTGTGTATCGTAACAACAATTTGTAACTTTGTCAACGCATTTTATTATTGCTGTTGACGTTTTCCTGCATATCAGGTGAGAGGCATTCCTCAGTACCACCCTCGCAGTTAAGTTCTGCACAGAAGAGCAAGGATTTCTTTGATGAGGAACCTGCTAATTCAAACAAGAGGTAAGATCACACTAAAGGCTTGTTCACATTTGAAGCAGAAAATCCCCACTTTTTGTTTTCTGTGCGTAAATGATTGGGATATGAGGTGGCAAAACAATAACAAAACAAAAAAAACCTGCCAAGGCAAGAGGCATCTCTTTTGCCTTCTGATGGCAAAGTGCTGTAGACCAATCTAATTTGTATAGAGATAGCGAAATTATGATGTCACAAGTTTGTCTGCACAATTTTTTGGCAAGGCTCTCTTATCTTTAAACATTGACACGTTAACATGCTTCTCATTACATGTCAAGAGTCGTATGGTTTACCGCGCCATGTGCGAACACCAAAAGAAAAACCTGGGGGTTCGCCACTGGATATCTGAGTGAGGCCTAACAGAAATATATTTCAGTGAAGTTAACATCGAGGAAAAGGAAACGAGAAGTTCATATCTACATGTAAATCAGCAGTTGTCAGAACTGATGTGGAGATTTGCCTATGCATGCAAAAATTTTCATTTATGTTTTATGCATTGTTATTCCCAAGCATCTAATATGCTTCTCCATTTCTCCATAATTCCATTCAGTGCTGTTCCGTACAGGGCTCCAGCAGAATCCAAGCCATCACCCGTGGCATCGCAACCTCCACCGTATGCTGCTGCACCTCCAGAACATGCAACCAAGGCAGGGGAATCGCCTGTCACCAATGGTATGGAACCAGCCGTGGCTTCCCCCAGGAGCCAAGGTCTGCTCGGTGATCTACCAGCATTGGGAGGCCCAGGGGTGAGAGGAGGATCGTCCTTGCCTCCCCTTGGTGGAGAACAAGGTAAGATCATGGCATGGAGACATATGGGTCTAATTGTGTTTATCTCATTCATACAATGTACTTGTGCACGAGGCAGTAAAATTTATTATGCAAATGAATGGCAAGGGGCAATTGGTGTTGGGGGGGGAGGTCAAAAAGCCACCTGCCAGAGTTTTTTAATCTCACTTCTACAATGTATTCAAGTACATGTTAGTAGCACAGGACTGGATCTAGCATTTTAAAAAGGGGGGGGGGGAGAGCAGTTGGCCTTTTCAGGTATCTGTTTTACCCCCCAAATTTGCTGATAAGTGGAAAATAAAAGGCTCCTGGTTTCGGGGGGGGGGGCTGCGGCTGATATGGCCCCCCTGGATTCGCCCCTGTAACATGCCCTATTCATCTTTTTTTCGACAGCATCATATGTATTATCGTTTTGCAATTAACAATGTTAATTGGATTTATGTTCATAGAGAGAGAGAAGATCAATAATAATATTGGAAAGACCCAGAACACGGTGATTTCTTAAAAGTCTTTGTGACTCTGCTTCTCCAGTGTTCTAGGTTTCTTCTGATTCTGACAGTATTTTATTAGAAAATAATTGAGAGAAGTTGTAAATCTAAAGAAATCTTGTCTTTTCATGCAGTAAACTAACATTCTCATCATTTATCTCTTGACAGCTGGTGGTCAGGCATTGCCTGCTCTTCAACCCATCAAAAAGAAGAAGAAAAAGAAGAAGAGTTCAAAGCATCATGACAATGACGAGTACGGTAATGACACCGATCTAAGTAGCATGGGAAGAAGCTCTCCCGACTCTATTGTCTTATAATCTGTACTTGTTGTATCGTATTCCAAGTGGACAGTCTCATTCACAAATGCCAATATGCTACATGTACCTGAAGAGCACATACGGTATACTGAAAGCCTCAAATAACACAGCTTGGACGTGGTACGTAGCATGGGAAGAAACCCTTCTTATGCTCTGTCGTCCTAAGGCTTGTTCACATACGTGACAACAAACTGCTTCTCCGAAACCAAGATTTTTTTTTTTTGTATCATGGTGCACTCTACATTTTTTGTATCTTATATAACACACAGCTTTAGTGAGTATGCATATAGACCTTTGTTCCATCACCCGTACTCACTTTCCAAACATTCAGGATGCGAAAAGCTGCCCCTTTTTTAAAAATTTGGGTTGAGCCCGTCATGTCTGAACAAGCCTTTATCCACACAAATAATGTCCTAGATTCCTGCTACATGGGTAGCAGGAATCCTATTCCGGAAGCCCTGATTGGAGGAGTTTGGACAAGACACAGATCTAAGTAGTATAGCAGGAAGTTCTGCTGACTCTGCTGTCTTATAATCATTATGCTGTAAGTAGTATCCCAAATATTGTAGCCACTACATTTATGCTACATTGGTAGCAGAGTCTGTATTCTGAAAAACTCCAAAATGGAGAAGCCAGAGGAATCTTCCATTCTGTTATCTGATCATCCACACTGATAATGTCCGAGTATGTTACAATGGTAGCATGTATGGTATCCTGAAACCCATAGTTTAGTAGTTAGGACAAGAGTAGACACAGGTCCAAGAAGCATACAAAGAGGCTTTCCCAATTGAATTTATAGCCTACATTTGAACTATCTGCATTTGAACTATCTTCAGTATGTCACATTGCTACAGTTTTTGATATGCTGAAAACCCCATATTTACTTGGTATGAACAGAGTTTGCAGATATTGTTGAGTCTTTTGGCATACACATAGCCATTATGTGAATGATAGATATACCTAACAAGAGGGTAGCGAAAAATTATCTTGTAATCTGAAAGATACAAGTTCTGTGTAGTATCATGGAGCATTGAATTTATAATGCAAACCTACAAGAGTATGTTTTTCTCCTTTGTTTGCTGAATATTGCATTCGATAGGAACTGCAGTGATCAGAACTGAAAAAAAGAGGAAGAACTTGTACCCTTCAAAGGGTTTCAAAATACATGTACAGATGTGGAGATACCTGTTAAGGCTCCATCTAACATCTAATTTCTACCTCTCATTGTGTTTGATTTTATTATCATGCCCGGAAAATGGTTAGTTGGTTCAGCTACTTGATCAACTAGAGAATTTCAAAGCTGAATCATGTACTACTAAAAATACCCTAATGTTTGCATTTCTGTACACTAATGACAGGCTTCAATTATGCTATAGAAGTGCAAGTATTTAACAGTGAAATTCATCAGCCTGTATTCAATTCTGTACTTAAACCAGAATTAATTTTTTTCCCCTCAGTTTCGACTTAATTGAAATACTTACCCAACTTCGGTATTTTTTTATTGGATCTTATAGCTAAGTATATTACTCCAAGTCTAAGACTGCTTTCGTAATGATCTTTGACAACTACATGTACCAACAAGAATTGATAACTGAAGTTTATTTTATGTGACAGAATGAACTTTTGCAGTGCTGCAGTAGGTTTCTGGTAAGAGAACACTTGTGTGACTTTATTGACTTACAGTTCAACATTTAGAACAAAGAAAATAAAAAAGTAAGGATTGTTTATATACTGAAAGAAAGTGAAACTGTTCTTTCTGGGTAATGACTTTTAATAGATTTTTGTCTTTTTTATAGAAATACTTGTGACATCATGCACTTGATGGGAAACTTGAAGTTCAGTACTTAACATGAAAGTGTGTGTTGATGCAAACAGGGGCAGCCCCAGGGTATTTTGATTGGGGGGGGGGGGGCAAGATGACCCATAGGTGAGTTTATTTACATTTTTAATGAAAAAATGGGGGCATTATATAGTTACATGACCCAACCCTCTCTTTTCCCATACTGTTCTTTCAGTCTTCTCTCTCCTTTTTTTTCTTCTTTTTCTCCTCTTTTTTTTTTTTTTTGCCACTTGGAAAATGCAAATGATTTGAAAATTGTCTCAAATTATTTTTCCACTGATTATGCACAAGGAAAGCACAAGGAAAACTTCAGTTGATTTTTTTGAGTATGCACATGTGTTTCGGTACAAATCTCAATCTATTTTTCCACTGATTATGTGCATGGAAATTGGAAAACTATCATTTCACTGTTATAGATTTTAATAGATTGTAAAAAGCCACATTTCTAAATGTGAAATTCAAGATGAACAATTCAAAGTCGACTCTTTGACATTATATCATATACAAAAACATTGCTCATTGCGATGTGTTATCAATACTGTGTGATAATGAAGTTATTGCTTTGTTCTTTGAATTGTGAGTCTTTGGCTTGAAAAGAAGATACCTTCTTGGTTTTAGATGATGACTTGTTTTGAGCTAAAAGTTGAGTAAAGTATATATGCGTTGATCTTATTTACTTATATGATGAAATGTATTTCAGTCAGAGCAGGCTTTTTGGGTGATGTTTGTTATTTTGAAGGTTGTTATTTTGAAGGTTTGTTATTCCGAAGGTTTGTTATTCTGAAACACTCAAATTGCGTATACCTAGATGTTCGTTAGTCCGAAAATGAAAAAGGGTTCGTTAATCCGAACATTTGTGGTGTTATTCCGAAGGTTCGTTACTACGAAGATTCATTATTCCGAAAATAAAATAAGGTTCATTATTCCGAAGGTTCGTTAAACCAAAAATGAAATGGGGTTTGTTATTCCAAAGGTTTGATAGTCCGAAAATGAAATAAAGTTCGTTAGTCCGAAAGTAACTAAGGAACTAATTACAAACCTTATTTCATTTTCGTACTAACAAACCTTCAGAATAACGAACCTTATTTCGTTTTCGGATTATCGAACCTTCGCAATAACGAACCTTTTTTTAAATTTTCGAACTAATGAACCTTCAGAATAACGAACCTTCAGAATAAACAAACATTCGGAATAACGAACCTTTGGAATAACGAACTGTAACTGGCTTTTCAAATGAGATTAGTGATTTATAAAGAACAAAAAGTTTCATAAAAGAGAAAAATCAGAAAAATTAAATCTTGAAATGAAAAATGAATGGGTAGTCAGTTACCAGCCATGCAAAATGCCGACTCTTCACTCTCAAAGAACACATTCTTTTGAAAACCATTAACAAAATGATATGCAACAAAGAAACTGCATGTTTTGATCTTTTAACATCTCTCACTATGTGTATGTGTGTTTGAGGAATATGTGAATGTGCAAATGAGAAAAAGATGATTTTTTTTTTCATTGTTCATGTATTTTATTAGTGCAATTTTCAATGGCAACTAGATTGATGTAATTAATTGCCATTTTCTTCACATCCAGTTCTTATGATCTTATTGCCAGTGTAAGGAAAATGGTAGTTATTTCCCTTTTTTACGATGGAAAGAGATTGCAAGATATTCAAGCATAACATGCGCACTTCAGGTTTTTGTGTGGAGTGAGTGTTAAGTACCGAAACTGCCTCTATTAAGGACAATAATGATCTTTTTCATCCAGTAATGAATTTCCATTTTTTTTTACTTTCGTTTTCTATATGTGATTCAAATGTATTTTCTGTTATTTCAATGCAAGTCGTAACTTGACTTCAACATGAATGTTGAAGGTCAAGCCATCTTTGTATGTTCTCTCTAAAACTTAGTATCTAGATATGAGCAGGTTAGCATATTACTTCTGTCGAAGAATCAATATTCACTCAAGTTGTCTTTATGGAATTTATTGTTCTCATAGATTCATTGGCTATGTGTGTCTTAAGATTTCCTGTGCACTTTTCTCATCCCAAATTTCTCTGTTTTTTTTCTTTCATTTACAATAGTGAATGTTGCTTGTATGCTTGAATTATATACACCTCACTATATGGTTCAAAATTTGAATGGAGCTTGCATTTACATGTGTGATATACTGGTATAAAAATTTAAAGTGTACCTATCACCAACAAACATTTTGCTCTTTGTTAGGGATTCTTCAGAGTCGCTACATTATATTCAAAATATCAGCTTTATTGTAATATTCTGTAGCCAGTTCAAATATACTGTCAATTAACGTAAAATCAACTAGTGACTTTAGACTAGTCTATGTGCCTGCATGTGCGGAATAGACCCGTTTACTAATTTTATGCAAAGTTGTGGAACAAAAGTTTCCCTTGACAACTAAGAAGCTTGCTAGGGCTTGCCCAACATAGCAACAACTAATGCATGCAACCTGGATTCCTTCTATTCAGATGCCATTATGCATAACAGGTGAACTGAATTGTTGGTAACCAAGGGTTCTGGAGAGAAATGTGCAGAAATTTGAATCCATTCGTAAACAGGTCAAATATGGCACATGTAGAATCGAACAGCCATTCGATTACGTAAACATGCTAATTTGGGGTCTCACGTTATCCTTTATTTTCTTTTAACTGAGTTGTTAACCCCTAGAATGCCAGGTGACGTTTTCGGGGGTTATTTCACACTTACTAGCTGTAAACTAATCAATTTTTTTTCAGGTGATTTGTACATTTTAATCAAGTTTGCTGACTTTATTTTGTTTTCTTTTGAAAAAAGGGCATGTATCCCGGTACACACTTGTTTCTGCATATTTTAGCTCACATAATATAATACAGAAGTGATTAGTTTTGAGTGGTCTAATACACTATGCAATAAATAAATCGTTGCATATTGTTTTACAGAATTTCTTCAAGTGTACATGTTGAACAAATTAGGAAATTCTAGTGTCCTCGTAATCAGTTGTACGTGTATTTTAGTAAAGTATTACAAGTAATGTTCTGAACTCTGATGCCTTGTCTGTGTAGAGTGTAGCTAAAATATCCCTTTATTGCTCATTGTAGTCAAAGCAGTACTACTTAGGCCATAGACTGAATATTTGACACTAAATGTGACACTAAGTATGAGTGTGTTTCTATCAATCTTGCAACTATTTAGCATTTTCCTCCTTACTTGAATTGAATAACTTAAATCACCAATGAGAATTGTAAATATAGCTGTATATATTGTATTTTGCATATGGATTTTTTTTTTCTTTTGGTGAAATAAAAGTAAGCATCTATCTTCAATTTTCACATTCAAATTAAACAGTTTTCTTGGATCCAATTATTTGCATTCTACAGAGTTTGTGGAAAGTTAATTTTTTTTTTTTTTTTTTTTTTTAGCAAGAAAGCTGCATTTGCCATTAGGAATTCATAATGATAGTGGGTTCCTGTATACCGCTCATGTCTGTCAGAATTAATGCTCCTGGCGTACCACCGTTATTACCCCGGCATTAGCAAGGCTAATTAGCTATTAAGGGGCTCTAGCATTTCAAGGAAATTCTTTCTACCGGGTACCCATTTACTACACCTGGGGGATGTAACATAAAACATACAATCAAATCTTACGATTGATATCAATCGTAAGTCTATGGCAAACCATGTACTAAAGAGATACAATTGATTGTAAGATTGATTGTATCTCTTTATGTTACACCCCCCTGGATTGAGAGTGGCAATTGTAGATTAATGTGTGGTCAAAAGACGGTGCCACAGTGGGACTCGAACCACCAACCTTGTGATCTGCAGTCCAGTGACGTATCCACTAGACCACGGCACCTCTACATCTTGCAGTCCACATCCTGTTTGCTCAGTTTATTTTCCATTCTCTTTCATTTCACTTCACTGGGGGGGGGGGGGTGTAACATAAAACATACAATCAATCTTACGATTGATATCAATCGTAAGTCTATGGCAAACCATGTACTAAAGAGATACAATTGATCGTAAGATTGATTGTATCTCTTTATGTTAGATCTCATTGTGTATACTGTCCGAGTAGATCTATCTCCCCCTCCACACCTTTCATCTCGCCATATTCTCGCCCCCCCCCCTCTCTTCTCCTGCCCCTCTTGCTAACAACCCTTCTCTCTCCCCATCTCTTACTTTCCCTCTTTCCCTGGGCAGGAAGGTGAGAACACTTGACTTACTTAGGCTGTATCTTGTTGTATCAGCAGTTGCTTATATCTTTGAAAATGAAACAAATCTTAATGGCGAGAGAGAGAGAGGAAGGAAGAGTTGATGACAATCGACCAACAAATCTTAAATGGCTTCAAACCATGAGAGAGAGAGAGAGAGAGAGAGAGAGAGAGAGAGGAGAGAGAGAGAGAAGAGAGAGAGAGATGAGAGAGAGAGAGAGAGGAAGGAAGAGTTGATGACAATCGACCAACACTTAGACATCCGATTCCTTTAATTTCTATTAAGTATCAGATTTTGATACTTTATGATTATTAGGTTTGCTATCTAGTATACAAAAGCACGTCTCTTTTGCATGTTTTGTCAACTCATTTATTAGTTTTGATTCTCTAGCCTTTTGCATGTTTTGTCAACTCATTTATTAGTTTTGATTCTCTAGCCTTTGGATGCAGTGATACTGCAGATTTGTTAAAACAACATAGCCTTTTGATTTTCCTATATCCAGTCTGTGTTTAAACTCCCTTATGTTTTGAATAGTCACATGTTCTTGTTTGCAAGGAGGCTTGTTCAGACACAGGCGCACAAGCGAGGAATGGTTTTCCACTGAATTTCAAACCCACGTTTAGTATTTGCTGGGTGAAATCTCATACGGCTTCCACTCCCTTATAAAACCAGGAATCCGGTTACTGTCTTATGTTGTATCTATACACCTGTACCATGTAGTTTAGATCATATTTCATTGTTAAAAAATTCCTTTGGACCATCCAGCTCCACTGTATATAATGTGCTGTTGTATGTATATCATTACTCCTCCTTTCGTTATTGCTTCACCAGGCCTGTATTGCTGCATCTGTGGAAACAACGAACGTTCGGTCAAGTCCAAACATGTTATTTAAGAACTCTTGATCGAGTAGAGACGGCCCGGAGAGACGGAAGAGGATTTCCGTGGGCATATCGACAAACATTCTCGTTAGGTTCCTCCATCCTCCCCTGAACCTGCTGTCAACTGTAGAAGAATAAAATCGATAATGAAATTAGACATGAATGGACTAAAATTTCCAAACGTTAACTGATCAAAGTTTACTTCTTAAAAACTGATTTTGCAGAATTGTTCTTATAGATGATCTCTTGCTTTCTAAAATGTACTTTCTTCTTTAGATAAGTTTAACTTTTGGCATGGTTCTTTTTATTCCCCATCGTTTTTTCCCCTCATCATCCTTCTAAATGCAATTCCTCTTCAAAAGTGATTGAACACAGAAATAATTCTACCAGTTACATTTAAAAAAAAAAAAAAGAAAGAAGAAGATAAACGAAACATGAACTGACCAGGGGGCGATACGGTGCCGCCAAGATCTATCTGGGCTAAACAAGAGTCAGGTCTTATTTTGACTCTTCTCTCTTGGGTTTCCAGGCCCCGGCCGAGTTTCTTCCGATGTGTCCACGACGTGCTCGGAAGCTCAGATCCATGGTTGCCTCAACATGGTCGATCACATACTCGATTCCACCAAACAGGTCGGCAGCTAATCTTAGCCAGTCAAGTGCCTGCGATGTTGATTAGGAAAACATGAAACTATTTCATTTTCTCAGCGTTTTGCTCCACCAGTGTAATTTCACACAATGACTTTCAAGTCTCGAAACACCTATTATCAAACCCCGTGTTATGATGGTGCAGGTGTAGTTATACTTTCTTATTTATATTGAAAATTATGTTAATTAATAGTTTTAACAGGTTAAGGCTTTTATGTATTTATTTTACTCCTTATTTTATTTTCTTATCTTTCCAAAACTATCCTTTTTGTATTATGTCTTTGAACCTGCATTAATGAATCATTATTTATGACAAATTGTATGAATGACTTGTTTTGTTTACTTTTCTTTTGAGGGGTTTGCAAAATACAAACTTGGCTTTTAAGCATTCCCCTCCATTTCAACATTTATTCATATACTTAATTTTGAAAAGGCCATTGTTGAAAATTATTCTTATTTTGTGCATTCTGTTGATGATGTAAATATTTTTTTTATTTATGTATGTTATCTAAAGTTGAAAATGGAAAACATATTATGAAATGAAATGAAATAAAGTCATGAACATTTCTTTTTTAGATTACACCTTAGTGATATAGGAAAATTGATTTACCTCTACAGTGACTCTCGTCACACTCCAGAAATACTTTTCTGCTCGCTTTACCCATCATCGACTTCCGACGCCAGACTGATATCTCATCTCATGTTCTTGCTTTACTTATCATCCGCCAGACTGGTGTCTAATCCCATTTTCTTGCTTTACTCATCATCGACTTCAGGCAGCAGAGTGATGTCTCATCGTATCTTCTTGCTGTAGTCCTCATCACCTGCAGCCGCCAGACTGGTGTTCCATCCCAAGTTCGTGCTTGATTCGTTACAGACTTCAGACGCCAGACTGATGTCCCATCCACTCTTCTTGCTTTACTCATCATCGACATCAGCGAACAGACTAGTATCGTCTCATTTTCTTGCTTTACTCATCATCGAGATCAGCGAACAGACTAGTATCGTCCCATTTTCTTGCTTTACTCATCATCGACATCAGCGAACAGACTAGTATCGTCCCATTTTCTTGCTTTACTCATCATCGACATCAGCGAACAGACTAGTATCGTCCCATTTTCATGCTTTACTCATCATCGACATCAGCGAACAGACTAGTATCGTCCCATTTTCTTGCTTTACTCATCATCGACATCAGCGAACAGACTAGTATCGTCCCATTTTCTTGCTTTACTCATCATCGACATCAGGCACCAGACTGGTTTTCATCCAATTTTCTTGCTTTAATCCTCATCGACTTCAGTCGCCAAACTGGTGTACCATCGCGAGTTCTTGCTTTACTCATCATAGACTTCAGGCACTAAACTGATGTCCCATGCCATGCTCTTGCTTTACTCTTCATCGCCGATATCAGTAATCAGACTGGTATCATCCCATTTTTCTTGCTTTGCTCATCATCGACTTCAGGCACGAGAGTGATGCCTAATTCCACCTTCTTGCCTTAATCCTCCGTAACTACAGGCGCCAGACTGGTGCCCCATCCCAAGTTCTTGATTTACTCATCATCGACTTCAGGCACCAGAGTGATGTCTTATCCTGTTTTCTTGCTTTATTCATCATCGACTTCATTCACCAAACTGATGTCCCATCCCAAGTTCTTGCTTTTAATACTCATCACTGACATCAGTCACCAAACTGGTATCATCCTATCTTCTTGCTTTACTCATCCTCGACTTCAGGCACCAGAGTGATCATCGTAATGTCTCATCCCACGTTTTTACTTTAATCCTCATCAACTGCAAGCGCCAGACTGGTGTTCCATCCCAAGTTCTTGCTTTACTCATCCGCGACTTCAGGCACAAGAGTGATGTGACACCCCATGCCCTTGCTTTACTCATCATCTACTTCAGGCGCCATACTGATGTCCCATCCCATCCTCTTCATCCACGATGTCCTGATTGCATAACGATGCCAGCTCTGCTTCTTTGATGCATTCTCGATTTCCAGGACATAGTTGATTTCATCAACCAGGTCATCAGCTGATCGAGTCTTTCCAAATGTCTGGAAATAGTAAGGATGATAATAATGATGATGATAATAATCAAGTTGAGGAGGAGGAGGAGAATAAGAAGAAGATAAAGAAGAAGAAGAAGATAAAGAAGAAGAAGAAGAAGAAGAAGAAGAAGAAGAAGAAGAAGAAGATAAAAAAAAAGAAGAAGAAGAGAAATTACTCAGAAAAACCATTTAAACAAGTCAAAAAGGAAAATTGCAGAAACACGTTGGTAAAGGTTTAAGGAACTCACCGTTAGACCCATTCTCCATTCACCTTCTTCCTTCTGTTTAGCATTATCTTCGTCGATGTCGCCATCGTCGTCACTGTTGTTTGGTGTCTGTCCAAATTCGTCGTCGCCGTCCATGTCATCTGAGCTAGTGTATGATTCGTAGTCTGATTCGTAGTCAACGTTGAACATGATTGGAGAGGTCGAAGACGTGCTCACATTGTCCACACTTTCCACTGTAACCAATTCAAATATTTAACA
>CM057153.1:11283838-11299838 GCA_029962745.1 Echinometra lucunter
AATTTAAAGAGTCTACATGCTACCTGTGAAATCATTAATCATTGTTTTAGAAACATTTAGTTTTCAGTGATTTTCCATTTTGCGTTCCGGACGCGTTCTTTTGCACAACGACAAAGATGAGATGCCTTAGAATCCGCCATATATAGCTCTTGAGAATTTATGGGGACCTCCACTTTGTTCTGAAAGCTTATGGGCAATTGTACGGTAACTGACGTTACCAAGATAGAGTACTAGTGGTATTGTTTATATTGTAGTTTTGTGAATGACACTTGCTTCGGCCTTCAATTATTATAGATAAATAAGTTAATAATAGGGAAGAAACACATGGACAGTTTTTATCTCAAACTGTATTTCTTATCACACAGCAAGCGAAAATGTGTTGGTAACTGATGTTACGCAAAAAGGACATGGAAAATGATGGTGTAGAATCAAACTTATATATCTCATGTCTCAGACTTGTAAGGATTATGTAATTCATTTGACATTACACCTAGGTTCCTGGGAAGAGATGTGCAAAATAATGAGTAATTTGAATAATTTGTTTTAGTGCCATGAAAAATTTACTGAAGACATGTTGGTAACTGACGTTACGTAACTGATGTTACACTTAAATTCAACATAGATTTTGCACATTTCCATTAGTGTTTCACTCATTAACTACCCAAAATCTGTTAAAGTAATCCATTAAAATCAATTAAATGAAAAAAAAATCTGAGAGAAATTTTGAAATATAAGAATAAGAGGCATTTAAAGCACATTTCCCTGGCCATAGACCCATATTTGCAAATTTTTGTTCATTTTATTCTCCGTAAGAAGGTTGAATTGCAGATTTTTTTATCTTAAATGTTTATTTGAAACAAAAAGAAGACCCTGTAGTAATTTTAGATTTTCATTTGGAATTAACAGGGTACAGTGCGATTTCAAATTTTGAGCTCTGTGTCCCACATGTTGTGGAATTGCCCTTGTGAGTTTTAAATGAATCCATGAAAAGAATTTACTTTTTCGATGTTATCGTCACATAGGCCCCTGAACTAAAAAATTCAATTCTAAATTTACGATGTCGTATTTTCTGTATTCAAATGAGGCTATCTCGCTTATTCTTGGTCGATTTTCTCCAGGATTTTGATTTGTTTCAGTAGAGACAATTTTCTACAAGAAACACACATTCACTTTTCATTTTGACAAAGGCATCTTCATCTAATATTGTGTTGAATGGAGGCATGACACTTTTTCACATTTCATGTGTATTCTCTATTAGACATGAGTTTTTCTGAAATCTCGATTCTACATTTTAGTTTTCTTTGAGCAATACCTTTGTACGTTATTTCTGGTTTATTATCCATGAACTTTGGGTATGTTGCAGCTGAGAAAATTTTCTGCAAGGAGGATGACATTGATTTTTAATCAAATTTTGACAGACCACCTAATTCATCACCAATGACGAATTCAAATTTCTCGTATTGCTGTTGTTATCATTATTATTAGGTGGTCTGTCATCTTTGACAGATCACCTCTTAATTTCGTCAGAATTTTCTTTATTAGGTGGTCTGTCATCTTTGACAGATCACCTCTTAATTTCGTCAGAATTTTCTTTCTTTATTTATTTTTATTTCTTCAACCCACGTTTTTTGTGCACTCGAAATCTCAGAATCGGCTGTGTCAAATTTCATGAAATTTTGGTCAGTTATTAGTCTTAATAAGATCTCGCCGTTCCATATATTTTCATGCTCATCTGGTCATCGTGACGTCATCCAGGCGCCATTTTGTGGAAATCAACTTAGGGTCATATTTTCATAACGGAAAGTCATTTTTGATTCATATTTGGCATGATGCATGTTCATATCAGTCCAAACATTTTCATCTATTAAGACGCGCGCGTACGTGTACGTCCGCGCGTCAGTGCGCGCGCATAAATTAAAAATGCTCAGAATCGACTTGTATTCATTTTGCACACGTTTCAGGCCATTTTAAGCAGTTCAAAAATTTGCGCGCGTTCGCGTCCGCGCGCGTCATGCGCGCCCGCAAGTCCTAAATGACGCCGTTTTTTCACTTGATTTGCATTCCTGACACTTTTGTTAACAAGTTCCATCAATTTAGAACCAATTTTATCTAACCGTAAGGTCGCACGCGCGCGCCAAAGTTCAAAATCCGTGCGCGCGTCTATGGGGAAAATAATGTAAAAACACTCAAAAACATGTCCCTTTAAAATCCGGTATAGCTCCTTAGAATGCATGGATACCCCTATTTTTTTTTACATATTCTGAAAGGTTATGAGTTGTAGATGTGAATCCATGACAAAAATTTATCTTATCGATGTTATGAGGTCATCCTATTTTTATGTGAACTCAAAATTTCGATTTTGATTTTTTGATGTTATATTTTTTGCCTTTAACTGAGACTATCTCGCTTATTATTCATCAATTTTCGCCCAGATTTCGATATGTTGTAGCTGAGACAATTTTCTACAAATATTTTATTCATTGTTAGTTGTTACTTATTTTGATGAGGTTATCATGGTCTAAATTCACGATTAAAGATACAATGTCAATTTTTCTCATTTTATGTGTATTCTCTATGGGACATGACCTTTACGTAATTCTCGATTTTACATTCTCGTCTTCTTTGATCAAAATCTCCTTTATTTCTGCTTGATTTTCGCCCATCTGTAAGTATGTTGCAGCTGAGAAAATTCTCTATCTTATGCGTTCATATCTATTTTAAGCAAGTGTCGAAAACATGTCGAAATTTTGACTGGAACACCTGATATTAGAATTCCGTTTTGAATCAGCTTGTTATCTCTATGAGCTGTTTTCAGGTATACCTTCAAAGCACTTGCCTAACATGCTCAAGGTCCCTGTTTCGAGTCCCGGAGGGAAGGGGCAATTTTTTTTTTCCTTTTGCTTTCTTTTTACATGTTATATTACTATCCTCTTTAACTATATAATTACATATACAGTCACAGTCAATGAAATAAACTGCTGATTTTGGCCCATAATGACAATTGCAATGCAGTGCACATTAGTTTATGTATAACCCTATAGAAAATCTGATTAGTTAAGGTGAATTAAAGCTTTGGATCATCTTTTAAGTATTCTGCGATATCAAATCATCCAATTTCTATGACGTTAGTCTCCTATCGAGACGTAAAAATTTTATCAAAAGTCTTACCAACGACTTCATCACAATTCATGTCCAAACCTAAAAGATGCCGACAGACCACCTAATTCGTCATGTGACGAATTCAAATGTTTCGTTTATTTTTATTTCTACAACCCACTTTTTTTGTGCACTCGAAATCTCAGAATCGGCTGGTTCAAATTTCATGAACTTTCAGTCAGTTATTAGACGTAATAAGATCTTGCGGTTCCATATATTTTCATGTTCATCGGGTCATCGTGACGTCATCCAGGCGCCATTTTGTGAAAATCAACTTAGGGTCATATCTTCGTAACGGATGGTCATTTCTCATTCATGTTTGGCATGATTAAAGTTAATTTTAATTCAATAAACTTCAGATAACCAGTCAGCGCGCTCAAAACTTAAAAATGCTCAGAATTGACTCGTATTCATTTTGCACACGTTTCAGACTATTTTAAGCAGTTCAAAAATTTGCGCGCGTTCGCGTCCTAAATGACGTAAAAACGCTGTTTTTTCACTTGATTCGCATTTCTGATACTTTCCTTAACAAGTTCCATCAACTTAGAACCAATTTTAACTAACCATAAGGTCGCACGCGCGCGCCAAAGTTGAAAATCCGTGCGCGCGTCTATGGGGAAAATAATGTAAAAACACGCAAAAACATGTCCCTTTAAAATCCACTATAGCTAATCAGAATGCATGGATACCCCTATTTTTTTTTACATATTCTGAAAGCTTATGAGTTGTAGATGTGAATCCATAACAAAAATTTATCTTATCGATGTTATGAGGTCATCCTATTCTTATGTGAACTCAAAATTTTTATTTTGAATATTTGACGTTATATTTTTTGCCTTTAACCAAGACTATCTCGCTTATTATTCATCAATTTTTGCCGAGATTTCAATATGTTGTAATTGAGACAATTCTCTACACGTATTTTGTCATTGTTACTCATTTTGATAATGTCATCATGGTCTAAATTCACGATTAAAGGTACCATGTCAATTTTTCTCATTTTACGAGTATTCTCTATGGGTTATGACCTTTACGTAATTCTCGATTCTACATTCTTGTCTTCTTTGATCAACATCTCCCTTATTTCTGCTTGATTTTCACCCGTCTTTAAGTATGTTGCAGCTGAGAAAATTCTCTATCTTATGCATTCATATGATTTTTTAGCAAATGTCGAAAACATGTCGAAATTTTGACTGGAAAACCTGAAATTAGAATTCCGTTTTGAATCTACGTGTTATCTCTATGAGCTGTTTTCAGGTATACCTTCAAAGCACTTGCCTCACATGCTGAAGGTCCCTGGTTCGAGTCCCGGAGGGAAGGGGGCAATTTTTTTTCCTTTTGCTTTCTTTTTGCATGTGTTATTAAAATCCTCTTTAACACTCGTGATAGATTTCCTGACACTTTCCGATAATTTGGAATGAATTTCAACTTTTCCCTAGGTCGCACGGCAAACTTCAAAATGCAAGCGTGCGTCTCTTGGGCAAATAATGTCAAAATGCACAAAAGCAAGCCCTTTTGTATTCCGTCATAGCTCCTTAGAAAGGCTGTAGACACCCCCATTTTTTGACATTTTCTGAAAGCGTAGGACTTCTAGATTTCAATCCATGAAGAAAAAGCAGCGGTTTCACCGTCAAAAGTCCTTTTATTCTCATCTCAAGTCAACAATTCCATTTGAAATCTATTACGTTATTTCAATGTAGCTATCTCGCTTGTGGTTGGTCAATTTTCGCCAGGATTTTTATATGTTCTAGCCGAGACATCACATCCTGCACAGCCAAGGCAAGGCAAGCAAGAGCAGATCCCAGGCATTATTCCAATTTTTTTTTTTTTTTTTTCCAGAGCTCCGGTCTATACCTAAATTTCACTCAATCTCCAGTTTGGAAGGGGCTACAGAGCTGAAAATGGCCTCATCTGATAGAGCAAAGAATTCTGCACAAAAAGTTACACAGGCGCAAGTGCGCCAAATGACGTCTTCGGGTCGATAATAGCTTTAGAAAAAAATCTAAACAGGTTTTACAGGGCAGTCCCACCTTCTATAATTGGTGTAGGTTTTTTTTTTTTTCTCTCATGTGTCCGTGTCCTCTGAAAATACATTCTCTTACTAGAACATATTGACAGACCACCTAATTCGTCTCCAGTGACGAATTCAAATATCTTGTCTATTTATTTAGGTGGTCTGTCATCTTTTACAGATTACCTTTTCATTTCGTCAGAATTTTCTTTCATTATTATTATTATTTTTAATTATTTTCTTTATTGGTACCCATTTTTTGTGCAGTCGAAATCTCAAAACTGGCCCTGTCATTTTTTGTCAAATTTTCATGAATTATCAGTCCTTACGAGATCTCGGTTTTTTACTCATTTTCAAGTTCATCAGATCATAGTGACATCATCCAGGCGCCATTTTGTAAATATCATTTCATGATCATATCTTCTTAACGGAATGTCATTTCTCATTCATACTTAGCATGATGAATATTCATATCAATCTGAATAATTCCATTCATTTAGACGCGCACGTACGCGTACGACCGCGCGTCAGCACGCACGCAAAAATTAAAAATGCTCAGAATCGACTCATATTCATTTTGCACACGTTTCAGGCCGTTTTAAGCTTTTAAAAACTTTGCGCGCGTCCGCGTCCACGCGTGCCATATTTGCGCGCGCACACCAAAGAAAACGTAAAAACACTGTTTTTTTGACTTGATTTGCTATCCTAATACTTTTCTTAACCATTTACAACAAATGAAAGTCGATTTCAACTCCTCATAAGGCCGCACGCGCGCGTCAAAGTTCAAAATCCGTGCGCGCGTCTATGGGGCAAATAACGTAAAAACATGCAAAAACATGCCCTTTTGACATCTCCCATAGCTCATTAAATAGCTCATTAAATTTTTTTGCATTTTCTGAAAGCCTATGAAATGGAGATTTGAATTCACGAAAAAAAATTTTTTAAGGTCGAGCAGTCGGAACGTCGTCATATTCTCAGGTGAAGTCAAAATTTCATTTTTTCAATAATGACGTCATATTTTCTACCTTTAACCGAGACTATCTCGCTTATTCATCAATTTTTGCTGAGATTTCAATATGTTGTAGCTGAGACAAATCTCTACAAATATGCTTTTCATTGTTACTCATTTTGATGACGACACCATGGTCTAAATTCACGATTAAAGGTACAATGTCAATTTTTCTCAATTTGAGTGTATTCTCTATGGGACATGACCTTTATGTGATTCTTGATTCTACATTCTCGTCTTCTTTGATCAACAGCTTCCTTATTTCTGCTTGATTTTCGCCCATCTTTAAGTATGTTGCAGCTGAGAAAATTCTCTATCTTATGCATTCATATGTTTTTAATCAAATGTCGAAAACATGTGAAATTTGGACTGGAAAACCTGATATTAGAATTCCGTTTTGAATCAACGTGTTATCTCTATGAGCTGTTTTCAGGTATACCTTCAAAGCGCTTGCCTAACATGCTTAAGATCCCTGTTTCGAGTCCCGGAGGGAAGGGGGCAATTTTTTTTTGCGTTTGCTTTATTTTTACATGTTATATTACTATCCTCTTTAAAGGCATTGGCTAACTTTGTGAGCAGCTGATTTAAAAAATTCTCAAACTAAGATGAAACATGTGTATGAGTACTTGTATTTATACTCAAAAACCCTGAAACCAACCATAATTTGGAAGGAAAAGCTGTAAGTTAGACGCAAACCGTGATTTTATTAGCTTTCGTCTCGAGAGTCACTGAACTAAGAGGACCGTTTGCCGAATTAAAAAATACCGTTACTTGCCTTCCGCCGCGTGATACGTCAATACACACAGTGTGTCCGTTGAGTCATGTGCGCATGCACACTCCTTACGTTGGGTCTATGCAACCGACCCTCGTATATTTTTCAAACATTGGTTCACATTTCTAATATTTAAAAATACTTCCCGTGGATATTATGCTCTGAAACTTTCACACTGGTATTTTTACACTATAACCCTAATGTTTATCCCATTTTTAAGTAACAAAATGAGATTTTTTTTAAATCATAACAATGTTAGCCAATGCCTTTAACTTTATGATTACATATACAGTCGCAGTCAATGAAATAAACTGCTGATTTTGGCCCGTTATGACAATTGCAATGCAGTGCACAGTAGTTCATGTACAACCCTATAGGAAATCTGATTAGTTAAGGTGAATTAAAGCTTTGGATCATCTCTTCAGCATGCTAAGATATCAAATCATCCTGTTTCTATGACGTTAGTCTCCTATCGAGATGTAAAAATTTTATCAAAAGTATTACCAACGACTTTATCACTATCCATGTCGAAACCTAAAAGATGCCGACAGACCACCTAATTCGTCATATGACGAATTCAAATGTCTCGTTATTATTATTATTATTATTATTATTATTATTATTATCATGATCGTATTCCCTGGCAGTGTGCTGGAGGATACGGATTCAGCAGCGTTACGCTGCCACCGCCATCTCCGCCGCGTCATATTCTTTTGTGCACGATACTGGCCATGTTTGTCGACAGATTTTATTCAAATTTGGTATAGAGGTGTATCATGAAAAAATCTAGCCGCGTATAATTTTTGGTGGTAGTGCCCTCGCTTGTTCATACACGAAAAGGCTGATTTTTTTTTTTTAGGGTCTGCTGGTGTGCACTCTACTGGCCACATTTCTTGACGGATTTCGTTCAAATTTGGTACAGAAGTCTATCATAGTCAAGTCTGCACCCCTATAACTTTTAGTGATGCTTTCCCCAATGTTCCGCCTTTTACAGGTCAAAGACAACCACCTTCTTATAGTTCTCATGTGGCCTGTACAATGCACATGAAGCTTGAATAACTTTTCATCCAATTGCCCATGTGTAATCTAACACAGATGGTAGATGCTCTATAGGGACCTCAGTGATATTTGGGGTCAAAGGTCATGTATATAGGTCAAAGGTCAAATGAGGTCAAATGTTAAATTTTTTGCAAGTTTGTACTGGGGTTAGTAACTTTTGAACCCCTAGCCCATTTGTTACCAAACTTGGATGGTAGCCTACAGGGACCTCACTATTATTTGGGGGTGGAAGATCACATATGCACAAATTTACTACATGTATACAATAATCTAGAATCTGTGCAGTACGTACCAATGACAGACATGCATTTTTCATGAATCTCAATGCTTTTGTGATTATCTTTTTATTACAATAAGAATATAGTTTTACACATCATTTTTTATAAGACGGTAGAATTTTAGTTTTTAATGACTTAAATTGTATATAATTATTTCTGTTTTAATCAACTCTTTAATGTTAACATTGCACCATTAGTCCGTTGACTACATGCTTTGTACATTTTACATTAATAAACGGAAATTGAATTGAATTGAAATGCAGGTCGAAGGTCAGTTGAGGTCAAATGTTGAAATATACCAGGAAGTTTCTACTAGAGTTGGTAACTTTTAAACCATAAGCCCATTTGTTACCTGGCTTACAAGGATGGTTGATGCTTTATAGGGACCTCAATATTATTTGGGGGCCAAAGGTCACATATGTAGGTCAAAGATCAAATGTGCTCCATATTATTAATTTGCTAACTTTGCTCTGTCATTTCCTGGCCAGTTTTGATTCTGATTGCTCTGACTGAGTAAAGCTAGCTAGGTGAGGGATTGGGGGCCAGAGATCACATTTGCAGGTCAAAGGACAAATAAGGTCAAGTGTTAAAATTTACCTGCAAGTGTCTACTTGGAGTTGGTAAATTTTAAACTATAAGCCCATTTGTAACCTAACTTTGATTGATACAGGGACCGCATTGTTATTTGGGGGTCAAAGGTCACGTGTAGGTCAAAAGTCAAATGTGTTCAAAATGATTACTTTGCTTCTCTGCCATTTCTTGGCTGATATTGATTTTGATTGCTCTGACTGATAAAGCTAGGGAGGGCTTCTTCCTAACTTGTACTCAGAAATGTGTAAATCACAAATTATGCAAATATATGCAAAATCTCGAGTAAAATGCTATTTTGACTCTGTTTTGTAGCTGATTATAATTCTGTTTGTTTTATCTGATAGGGCTTTGTGGCTGCTTTTGACCCCATCTCACAGCGGGGGGAGGGGGGGGGGTGTAGTATTTCATGGCATAACCCTTCTGTTATGTGGCAAGTTATGTTGTATAGCAGAGATTTCACAGTGAGCCGGGGGGATACACTTCCGTTGAGTGGCAACAGAGATTGCAATATTTCTAGTTATTATTATTTTTCAAGCATGCCATAAATATCAAGGAGGTGAAACTCCGCTTCTGCATCCGTCCAGCCGTGGAGGGGGGGGTATGGAGGGTCAAATCGATCCCACGTTTTATGTACAAAATTTTATAAACCTATGGCGCCGATCATTTTTCCGAGGACCAGCGAAAATCAGGCTTGTTTTGGCTTGCGCGCAGTGCATATCACATTTCTATGAATATAATGAATATGTATTATATTATTGTGACTTATTAACATAATAATGCATGCGCACTGAATGATTCATTCATCTACAGTTGCCCAGTTAGCCTCGTGACAATTTCTTCTCTCATATTCAGTCATTTAAAAGATTTTCAATATTAACCCAATAGCTTATACCTCTTCTCTTTATCCAATGCCGATGCCGTTTGTAAAACATGCAGTTCTGATGTTAACTTTATTTTGTTGTGATCACTTGCAGACTAAATACCAAACATATAATTTGTCCTTTACCCCCCCCCCCCCATCGTTTCTTGTCATCCAAATTTCTGGCATAACCCCCCCCCCCCCCAACTTGCCATTTTGGGGTGGGATGGATCCCCATTAAAGACTTTGACCTTTAGGGTTTTTTTTTTCATTTCTGTGCAAAAATTAAGGTGTATGCCCCTCCCCCCTCAAAAAAAATGCTGAAGAGCATTTTTGCACTTGCGAGTCAGTGAAATTTAGGACAGTACCCCCCCCCCCTTGTATGCACTGCAGTCATACCTCAGTTACAAGGCAACTTCACGATTTCTTTTTTTTTTTTTTGCTAGTCCCTGGATTTTTAGACAGTCCCCCCCTGTATAGCTACAATCACACCTCAATCAGAAAGCAACTTCATATTATCTTTTGTCTGCATCATGCATTATCCCCGGGGGGGGGGGGGGGAGTCACTTCCATTGAAGAGTGGACAGCATCCGCGAGAATTGTCCTTAAAAAAGCACCCTAAACGAGGATTTAAGGATAGGCTGCTAGGACACCCAAACACAGATTTTGTGCAGAAGTCCCACCCAGATTTCCACACCCTAAACAAGGATATTCCCATTTTCATACCTTGAGAGTGATAGTGGGGTCCATTGAAAGTTTGGAGCCGTTTTTATCTCGAGATAATTAACTGTCGTATTATGTTTTACACAGACGTTATAGGATTTTCCGTTCACGGGTCTTGTTATAGTTGGTCCCAGAGTCGGTGCAAATTACATACCCCTTTCGTGTTTTAGATTATCGTGATTTAGGGGGCTTTTTTCATTTTGGGGCGTTTTTGACACTCTATTCACGTTTTTTTTCTCGCGGATGCTGTCCACTCTTCAATGGAAGTTAACCCCCCCCCCCCCCCCCCCCCCCGGGCATTATCCTCAACCTCATCATCAACAATGTTTTTTTTTTAGATTTATTATTATTTTTTTCCTTGCTTTTACTAGTTTTGAATTTTGAGAGAGAGACCCCCCCATGATCTTAGGCCGGAATCATCATCCTCGACCTCATCATCATCATCATCATCATCATCATCATCTTCTTCTTCTTTATTATCATCATCATGACTTTCCTTTGTTCTTTTTTTTTTTTTTTTTTTTTTTGCTATTCAGTGAATTTTCAGACATTCAAAAAGTGCCCTGCCCCTCTTATGGCTGCAATCAACCTCAATTACAAAGCAACTTCATGTGATCTTATGCCAGCGTCATCATCCTCATCATCATCATCAACAACAACACTAACAAAAGCAACATCAAGATCAGATTTCAATCATAACTAAGGTTAACAGAAATTGAAAGAAATAAATATAGAGAAGAAAATTATTTCATTAGAAAAAAATTTGTGACTCTAATTTCAATACAGCAACAGATCAGCAAACATTTCTGGAGGCAGAAAGCTCTTTTATGAATACTCATAATAGGTCTACTATTTAACATTCTTGAAGTGTGAATCCATATAGCCTATTAGAACTTCATAATAACAGCAACAACAATAATAGTAAAATACTACTACTACTACTAATAATAATAATAATAATTACTACTACTGCTACTACTACTAATAATAATAATAATTATAATAATAATTGCAAATGATAATAGTAAATGTAAATAATAGTAATAATAATAAAGAAAACAAATGTAACTAATATAGCTCCGAATCCACTTTGTGGAGTGCTCATTGGCAGAAAACAAGTTTTACAAATTTCAGAGATAATTTAGCCAACAGCTTATATTACATGTTACATATTGGTTCATATGGTCCTCACATACCTCCATAGGTAGTTTTGTAAATTTAGGTAGCGGTGTGAAGCAACCCATCCCTAATAATTGACTAGACTTGCTCCAGAACTACCCTCCAAACAATCAACCCCCCCCCCTCAGTGTCTACCCCTTGACAATCAACCTAAGCCAATTACAATGCCCATCCCCTAACTTGGAAATTTTACTTCCTGTAATTGACCTCGGATTATTTTTTTTCAGGGGGGGGGGCAGTACACTGGAGGTAATTACCCAAGGAGTAATAGTCCTAGAATTGTTGATTTTGAAGGCGCAACTTCTATATACAATGTTTGTGTTCCCTGACTTTTTTTTCTTTTTAATAGTTGGTAAAATGGTTTTGGTCCATGTTTCAAATGAATTTGCAGATTTATACATTTTATTAGCCTGTCATGAAATTAGGCTCAAATTTGAATTTAGGTTTACATCTTAATCAAATGCAAATGAAGTTTCAAAATAAGAGCTTGGGGATGGGTGCGATTCCTCAGTCTTCAAGCTGCTGGATACTCTACAAGCCTTGTAACTGGACTTCGTAGACTACCTGCAAGGAGAAAACAAAAGAAAAGAGAGAAATTTGTAAACATGCTGTAGAGTCAAGAGAGACAGAGAGAGAGAGAGAAAGAAAGGCACCTCTCTAAGTACATGATAAATAACGTGATGAACCTGCCTGAAACTTTATTCCAACTTCTATTATGTACATTATACTAGGAGGTCTGCACATAGACTGCAAGCTTCAGTCTGTGATAATATTAATAAAGATATTGGTGGTTTTTATAGGCTAAGACTCGTTAGTTGTTAGTCGTTACTTTGTATGGCTACTCTGTAGTAAAATATGTTGGTTTTTTTTTAATCCATGGCACATGGATATTTCTGTCGAGAATCTACCCTAAATACAGTACTACATAAATGATAAACTTTAAAAATATACACTTTTCAAAGCTATAATGGGCTTATTTCATACCTTTTCAGTACTACATTAATTGGAGTTGACTTGATAACCAAATCTGCCTGTACAGTACCATCTGAGGACTACATCAGATTCAGGTCCCCTTTAAAAATTAAAAAGAGAAAGAGGTTTATGTAATGATTATTTTTAAAGCATTTTGGTGATAGGTCTATGAATGATGTCTAGCCCATACATAGCCATAGGCTTGGTCTAACTGTTACTAGTGTTAGGCCTAGTCCAATGATGGGTGATTTTCATGGCAAAGAAAACCTCAAGTTAACTAGTCTAAGGAAGGTCCATCATGAATTCAAACCAGCATATAGATCTAGATTAACATGAAAAATCATGGCTAAAGTTTTACTTAGTCCGGGGGCCCGTTGCATAAAACTTTTTTGCCGTAGTTTCCTCAAATTTCGCCATAAAAAAACTCAGGCAAAAGTTTTATGCAACGGGCCCCGGATCAATGTTCCCAGCAAGGCCCAGGGGCACAGGGACACTCACTCCAGCCAGCCAGCAACGGCTTAATCAGAATTAACATTATGCTTGGGAATATCGTACCCGTCCGTCTTGCAGTGCACTCAGCCTCGTTTCGAACAGGTCAACATCTACCGCTGATTATCGTTGATTTAGCTAGCTTCAGTTGTTTATCTATCGGAGAAAATTCTACAAACAGTTCTCTACGGAAAAAGTTTAATCTCTTTGAAAAATATCACCATTACATTATTTTTCTCTCATGATTTAGCATTGAATTGCATACAAGAATAGTTTCCTAATTCTGGGCTTTGGAGGTGATGTCCCATACACTTTGTACAGGTAGCCTACACACTGTTTGACGGATGATTAACAACTACGATGAAGACTGGCTAACAAAATGTCGCTTTACTTACTTTTCAGGTCTTCTTGTAATCTCATTCCATTCTGAATGCTCCTTTGAAGAATTTCTGCTTCCTTGGGGTTTACTCTGAATTCTTTTCACAACACGCAGATATGCTGAAACATATTTCTTGAGCGGTTTGTGCTGAAATGATGGTCAAAAGTTGCACTCCTCTGCCAGCCACCATTTTACCCGAACTGCTGCCTCAAATCGCAGGGAATTGTTGGAAGGCAAAAATGTAATATGCATGAGCTTATGCATTAAACATGAAGGCAATTACCCAATCATAGAACGGTATTTGACAGTTTTTATCTCATGAATAATAATTGACCCTCCTAAGTCGTCTTCAATTTTGCCGCGGCCGCCATTTTAGCCCTATGCAAAAGCCTATAGCATGTCAAATGTCAAATTTTAGTTGCCTCTCTAGCTCTAGCCTTCCTTCCTGTGTTTGCATCGTATCTCTGTGATAAATATGGTACAGGGATTGGGTGAGAAAAAAAAAAAACCTTCGTAAATGTTAGTTTGTACATTTGCATGTACAAGTAAATGGAGGAACAATTTTGTATGTCATGTGCATGTGTAGTCATAAAGCTTATAGATTCTAATGAATGACCTTTTTATAATTATAATAGATGGTTTCTTACATCGACTGTATGTGCGGATGGCATCATGGTCAGTGAAGGGATCCAAGATTCCATACAAGCCAACCTTTCATTGCCGTGAGATGCTTTTCTACATAGATGAACTGCACAGAGTTGTGATGACCAATACAATCAAAGGTGATGATGCACATCGCATCAAGGTGAGCCATTGTAAAAGTGTGATTACCTCCATGTGTGGAATTCTTTAGATGCATCTTCATTAAGACAGGGAATTTTATTTACTGAGGTATTACATGTTGGCAGTATAGAATTTTGGACATATCAAAACATTTTTTTCATCTGTCAAAATTTCAGTTTTCAAAGTAATTTAAATTTGAAAAAAATTGCATCTAAATTTTTGCTCTATTCCCATTTGGCTCCAAATAATTTGGCGGAAAAACGTGTTAACATACATAGTTTTGCCAAATTATTTAAGTCCCAGTTAGAGATATGTTATTTGCCAAATCACAGCGCAGGTGTGTGGAGCATTTAGACGAACATAGTTTTGTCAAATCACAGGGCAGCTGTGCAGAGTGCACATAATGACACACATTGTTTTGCCAAATCACAGTGCAGGGTGTAGAGCGCACAGAACCACTTGCGTTGTTTTACCAAATCACAACGCAGCTGTGTGGAGCGCGCATAACAACATATCTCGTTTTGCCAAATCACAGCGCAAGTGCACGGAGCGGACGTAAGGACATGTGATGTAAAGAGTGTGTATAACGACATATGTTGTGCCAAATCATGCACATGATGCAGGGTAAGTCATGCAATGACAAAACAATGTATCATTTCAAATTCACTGATGAATAGATACAGGAAAAATTTTTACTCTAGATAGTAGAAGAATGTTATCCACTACATGTAGACAACATTATCATGGACAATGATTCAACTTGAGAGAAATAGGGACACTTTGAACTGTAAAACTGAAGAACTCTGATGTCTCATTAGTACCAAAATAGACATTATGTTGTTTTCCCAAATCATGGCAAAAAAAAAGTTCATATGATATTTTAAAAAAGGGACTACAAGTTAAAAGTGTTAAGTACGGTACTGGTCTGTTTATCCTCGGAATAGTAATGCAAAATAGAATACACACATTTGGATTATTTCTTTTATTATTATTCTTGCCCCTGGTATTTCATAAATGGGCACATTCTGTTTATGTTTTATTCCTGATAGATTAAAGGAAAGAAATTGTCTGCAGTGTAGCTAAAAGAAAAGTAATCTAAAAAGTACTCATCTCATTTTTGCTCCTGTTGGTAACCATGCTTTACAGTATATCCCTATGTCAAATGCTATCTCCTTCACAATCTGTGGTACATATATTATTGTTCAGAAGCCTATCATGTATACAAAACATTAAAGATTTGCTTTTGGCGATCACAAGATCAAATATTCTTTTCTTCTACAGGCTACAGTACACTTATATTGTATGCCCTTTATTGAGTTTCCATTGTTCTTATGGATTTAATTTAGGAGGGGTCTTTTCTACTTTACAAAATTATTTTAATATGATAATTTTGCATCAGTTGAATATTTTTTAAATTGCTCTGATACCAAAATACACCAGCCTGATATGAGTAATGAATTCATTTGTTTAACAAAACAATGTATTTTGATAATGTGCAGGTACTGATTTTCAGATTGAAACCAGAAGATGCCCCAGAGAGACGTGACAAGCACATTAGTCTGAAGAGAGATGTAAGTATTTAATTTTGATAGAAATACAGTACATTTCACTGTCAGGTTTAATTCATTGAACATGTATTTCCATACTTAAGATGTTGATTACACTGTTATGACACAGTTTTTTTTTTTTTTTTTTCTCTCTCTTCTTGAAACAGTTCCTCACATATCTAAAGGATACACT
>CM057153.1:11300338-11460710 GCA_029962745.1 Echinometra lucunter
GATGTTCCCGAGTGTTTTAATATCAATTTGCATTTTTCTGTGATTATTTTGTTGAAACTAAAAAAAAAATCCTATAGTTGGAATTTGATATAGTACCAGATGAAGTCGATAGACTTGCGAAAAGACCCCAAGAAAAGCGTTCAGATTTTATCCACGCTATCTTTAATATTCGCAAGAGAAATCACAAAGACTTCGAACACAGACTAAGAACAACCAGTTACTGTACCCAGCTGCCCAGGTTCATTGCGTTTGCACATAGATGCAATCATCCGAGACAAAGCTGACTACACGGGTTATGCATCAGATCAGAGAATAAAAGCATTATATTAGAAGATAAATGTCATCATACCTGTTTATTCATCAAAAGCGAGGTTTCCCCCGCAGCAGGCTTAAAGCTTTTGTGGATTTTCTATCCGGTGTCGACCATTTCATCATTACTTGGGAATGTCTGACGGAATTACACAGCCGGACTTTCTCCGACCATCGTTATGAATTATAATCGTTAACTAGCGAACTCACAGCTTCGCCGTCACTTCTTGCCATATAATAGTTGACGAAAGGTGCATGCTTTCTAGAATGAGCGCATAATGATGAACACAGGTGATACGATAAACTGAAAAGTTTTGGATAAATTTTGATAAACCTTTCTTTTCCTTTCACCAAAGGTGTTCTTAATGCAAGCGGATTATCTCGTCCACTAGTGTTATCTTCCAGCTAAATAACGATATCATCATCAACAACAGGATCGCCATCAACAACAAAATATTTGTCGATTGTATTAGAAAGGAATAGTCTTTCAAATAACTGGATTATTTCAGCAACATCAATAACATGTCTCTATTCTACAAGTATAGTGTTTTCAACCAGGCATCGGCCAATTTCGTTCACTCTGTGTCAAGCAGGACATTGTCGAACCTGATCGCTTCCCCCAGTCTATCCGATGCACACAACTGTCGCCCATACCACCTCGTCGTGAAGCGGAACAAGAAGTATTTCTGGAACCATGTTCGTCTGTTCCCGACGTCGTTTACTCTAGCCGATATCCTCGATGATGAAGAGGATGGGAAGTTCGATGAAGTCGACGCGGGAGAAACCAACCTGGTCTCATTTGAACGATCGCTGAAGATTGATGCAAAAGGTATGACTTTTTAAAATCCCTTGAAGTATCTCATGTCTGTTTTCTATATAATGGTGGTGTTATACACTGATCAAATTAAGCAAATTAATCAAGGCATGAAATCCTCAGCACTTATCTGTCATCAATCTTTAATGAACCTAATTTAAGATTAGTTAACAGTCATCCATCTGACATAATTTTATCTTTGTAGCACAAAACCAGTAATTGAATGCATCATGAATAATTTCCATCAACATTTTATTTTGAAATAATTACATTTGTCTCATCGTCATTTTAGATGCTATGGCTCACTGAAAATCACTTGCCTTAATCGTGATAAGATATAACTGCAATGTGACCGTTTCTAATACGATAAAGCTGCACTATTATTGTTCAACGACAATATTCTTCCTGCTGTTGCATTATTTGAAGATACACAACTTTGACTTCCGTCTAGGCAGGTGCTTAAAGTAAAAAGAGTTTCAAAGCAATTGCAAAGGTTGATCAAGTAGTGAACATTTGTGTACACACTGAGGTTTTGAAATCGTCACCATGATCTCAATGATAAGAAATCAAAGCATTCTTGTTGAAAGGCAAATGCACTGCACCCAAGGGTGTATGGGATAAGCACAAAAGTCAGAGTCATTTTTCAATGTTTATTGTCATATTTTGAATATGAGGCCGTCTGATGAAAAGCGATTCTTTTCAAAAGAGACATTTCCGCTAAGATCTTCCACAATGATATAAAAAGACTAAGAAAGCTTACACAAATTTACCTTTCACCTCCTCCTCCTCCCGGAACGTAAACTTTTCTTTAAGCTTTAAACTATTTGAACTGATTTATTTCTCAATGTGTCGTTGTAAAATAATCATCAGGTAAACTTGGAGCTTCATTAGCAATGGAGGTAGCCGGCTTTGAGTTAGACGCCAGCCAGCACATCGCAGTCTCTGTGGATTTTGGTCAGGTGATTGAGAAATCGCTTGACATACCTGAGCTCGTCAACTCGATCAAAGGGCGGTAAGTAATCGCAGTTTGTAATTTGTCTACGATAGCCCAAAGGATCCATGCAAGGGGGCGCGTGCCCCCATTTCACCCCCCGGAGAGAGAGAGAGAGAGAGAGAGAGAGAGAGAGAGAGAGAGAGGAGAGAAGTGGAGCAAAGAAGAGAGGAGAATGATAGTGAAAAGAACTCTGCATGTTCTCTCCCTCACCTCCATGCCTTATAAATGACCACGAGGAATTGCATTTTACAACCCAAAACTAGGATCCCCAAAATTAATATTGTGCCCCTCAATTTCTAGAACTATTACACCCGAGTATGCATTATATTTAAGTACATAATGACACACACTGTTCAATGATCATTGTATTAATAGAAGTTAGTCGACTAGATCATATAGGTAGATAGAACACATTGAAAAGTTTACACATCGAGTCTACCGTGACTATTATTTATTTATCTATTATTCATTTATTTCACATATTTATTCAGGGTGGTCTGTTCAGTACATGAAAAAAAACTGGCCTTCCACAGAGCCCTGGCATAAAAATTAAACAAGAACATACATATTTATAACTAAAACTGTACAGATCACATTATAAGCACGAAATATATGTGTGGTTCAAATTAAGCCAACATTTTAAGGGGTCATATGATATCTATTTGTGATGAATTGCAAAGATAGAGCAGTTACAACATTATCAACACCCCTAATTTTCTATAACCAGCTGTAAAAGTGGGCGCGGTCATGGGGGTATCTCCCATCCCCGTTTTTCACTGGCAACATTAACTTTCTGGTATTAAATAGAAACATGATTGGACATACGTAAATTTCAATTTTAATTAAATTTCAACGAAAAAGAAATCTGTTGTAGGGTCTTTGTGATAAAAAATTCCTGCATTTGTTATATATTAGAGGTAAAGGTCAAAATTTGTGACCTTTTTACCTCTGGTGACCTTTTCACCACAAAAATTTGCATAAAACGTAGCACAAACTTGTAGAACTCAATTAGGCCAACATTTTAAGGGGTCATACAATATATATTTCTGAAGATTTGCAAAGTTGGGGCAGTCACAAACTATCAATAGCCCTAATTTTCTACAATCAGCTGTAAAAGTGGGCGTGGTCAAAAAGTCCATGGGGGTATCTTCCACCCCACTTTTTTTTTTTTTTTTTTTTTTTTTTTTTTGCTGGCAACATCAATTTTCTGAATGGTTAGACCCAGGGCTACATGAAAATAACAATTTCCGTAATTCAAAAGGGGGTGCACTTAGTTCGTTGACTATGACCCCCTATAGCCCATGGCCTAATAGATTCTTATTCAGTGATTAGTCAAACCTATATCACGTGACACGGCGCATCTTGACCTATCATTCATCCCAGGGTTTCGGCGTTCTATCTTTTGACTAAGGTCAATTGATAGAACGCCAAAACCCTGTGATAGTACGCGTAAACCCTTCGCCACTTGTACACACACGTTCACGTATAGCTTTGAGCATACACACAATAAGCTGTTGTAAATTCAATTTAGCTACATAAATTCTCTGGGAATTTTACATTTTGTTGGAATTGTGAGGTATATAAAACAAATATATTGACTGCTCTGTTATCGGATGGTGGTGGAAATTATTACTCCCTCGGTGCTGTTCATATTGGCCCTTCGATCCACCACCCCCTCGGCTTCTCGGTGATAGATCTGTAGATGGCCTGTATGGACAGTACCTCAGGAGTGATAATTTCCACCCCCATCCTCATGAGCAGTAAATATTTGTATAGTAACGTATATTCTCGGAAACTAGAAATCTAAAAGGGTTCATGATAGAAGAAGAAGGAGAAGGAGGGGGAAAAGAAGAAGAAGAAGAAACAGAAGTAGATGTAGTAGAAGTAGTAGTAGTAGTAGTAGAAGTAGTATAGTAGTAGGCCTAGTGGTAGAAGAAGAAGGGGAAGAAGAAAAGGAATAAAGAAAGAAAGAAAGAGAGGAAAGAGAGAAAGAAGAAGAAGAAAACTCTTTGCATTTCGTTTTGTCTAAACGTACAATCATTCTCAATCCATTTACCTTGCATGTAGGAAAGTGAACCTGAAGAATGATTTTATCAAGGAAGTCATGACAAACAAACGCAACACGCTGTGTATTGTTGTGACGTCATTGAGCACAGAGGCCGAGTCTAAAATCACGACGGAGATCCAGACGAGTGGGTCAGCGGATGGTAACGTCACTACTGGATCAGCAAACTCGGTGAGCCAATCAAAATAGAGTTTAGATGGCCTAGTTAAAAAGCAGAAGTATTTGGAACGAGGGGTCCCTAGTACGAACCACATTCCTGGAATATAACCTTTTCAAAGTCTTATTAAACATGTTAAACAACAGTAGTTGGAATACAGTTTGAGCACTTATACTGGGAAGTCTTGAAGGCTACTGATACAAAGTTCTGTTCATAGGATGACGTTAAAGTGATTACACAATGATAATTTATTTTTTGATATATGATCGAGAATAGAATTATGAGAAGAATAACATTAAAAAAATGATGATTTTCAATCGAAATCAATGCATTATGGCTAATTTTCTCATAAAAAGTCAAGAGCTGACCAAAAAATTTGATTATGAGGTATGACGTCAAAGTGGGCACTTGGTGCTAGCTGGGTACCCACTTTGACGTCATTTTTACTGCTTTCACACCTTCACACCAAGGTACGGTCGCTGGGTACGGTCGCAGAGACCGTACCCAGCGACCGATGAAATCATAGTGTGAAAGTATTTCATCGTACTCAGCGACCGATCGTTTTGGTCAAAAACGATCGGTCGCTGAGTACGGTCGCTGAGGTACTTCAGCGACCGTACCCAGCGACCGTACCTTGGTGTGAAAGCACATCGTACTCAGCCACCGATCGAAATGCAATGACCCCCCATACATGCCCACGCGCTATCTCTACTTCCGCTTCCGGCTAGGTCAGCTATACAGCGATCGATCACTGTGGGCCTGACCAAATTTTGACGGCGGTGTGAAAGCACGTCCGATCGGTCGCTGGGTACGGTCTCTGCGACCGTGCCCAGCGACCGTACCTTGGTGTGAAAGCAGTATCAGACGTCAAAGTGGGTACCCAGTTGAAACTGGGTCACAGCTGAGGGGTCAAAAATATCCTGAAATCTTACCACATTTGGGGGTTTCCTTGGCAAGACGACTTTTAAAAAACTTTAGGCAGATGATTTCCTGCTAATAAAATCATGCACTTTTAAATGAACTAACATTGTTTCAGCATTGGGTACCCCCTTTACGGGAAAGCTTGATCGAGTTCTGGGAAAGGTGAAAAATAGGTTATGAGCTTTCTCATTCTTTCCGTGTCAGTCAGGAAGAATACCATAGTTATAATGTCCCCTTGAGAGGACTGCTCTTCAATGCCCTCATGTTGGAAATATGACAAGAAAAAGATGAAAATTTGGGGGTAACATTCATGCCAGATTTTTATGTGTCGCATAGTATACCTTTTGGGGAAAGTGAGTGAATTTCTTAATTTCTTATTAATTTGATAATCTCCAAATCACACACTAGACACCTGTCTTTATATACACCTATAATCATGATAATCTAACTCTCCTAGTTGCTCTGAACAGTTTCTTTCACAGTCATCATGATCCCATGACCAGAATTGTAGTTTAAGACTATGCAGTGGTAGATAAGTATGGTGGCCCTGAAGAACGCTCGACAACAGGTCATGTGCGACGAGAATTTCGCATCCCACGTCATGAATTTCGCATCCCAGGTCCTGCACCTTCGCATCCCAGGTCCTGAACTTCGCGTCACGGGTCATGAATTTCGCGACTGGGACGCAAAGTTCGTGTCATGGTAGCGAATTTCGCGACTGAATCGCAAAGTTGCCGCGAAATTCACGTCGCACATGACCTGTTGTCGAGCGTACTTCAGGGCTACCATAGATACGCGAACCAGAGATAAAAAGATTAGAAACCATAATTGCATTGCCCAGGAAACCATAGCTCATCACATACATGATATTTCTATATCTTTGCCAGTAGTCTGTAGTGGTTTTGAAGCAACATTAGAGCGTATAACATAGATATCAATTCTATTGTGACGCAAAGTAATTGATGCAGATTCGCGATAAACCAAGTGGATAATATAAAACTGATGATCAGGATTCAGGAAGTATATTTAGACTCCTTGAGTTGCAAGTGCCTGGAAAAAGGAAATAAAGAATACAATAAACACTTATAATGATTATATTGCTTTCGATGACATATCTTGATTCCTCTCCGTTACCATGGTAACCGACATTCGGAAGTGCAAATGGCTCTTATTTCCATGAATCGTGTATAATAAGCAAAACAAGATCCTTAAATTTTCATGGGGGGGGGGGGGGTGGGGGTTGAGACAACAGGGGGCCTGACCTATCAAAGCGCATTGCACTTTATACGATCCAACTATCTTCCGCGAGCTCAAAAAGAACCATTTTGATGAGATTACATTTAGATTCAAGAATAATCCTATAAGAGACTCTGGAAGAATGTTGATATGGCAGCTGGCAATTTGAAGTTTTGTAACTCTGCCCATTACGATTTATCGGCTGGGACATTGAGTAACCCTTTTTTTTTCAAATGTAGGCCGCACCATCGCTATTTCTTTTGAAAACAAACCATTTGTATAGAGAAATCCTGAGTGCGTCCATAGATTTGCAATGGAAACTATACATGAGAGTGCTGTTTTTAAACTTCTGTCTCGTTTGGAAGGCGAATCCAATCTTGATAAATTATATCGGACTTTGATTCAAAATTCCTTAACACTGCCGCATCACTTATTCAAACACCGTTAAGTCTGTTTTTAATTATTCATTACAGAACGGTTAGTTTTAATGATGGGAAATTCTCCAGAGTAACTCCCATTTACAAGGGTAAAGATTCTTAAGAGCAGTGCTCGAATTATAGACCTATATCTGTCATATAGCAAAGATTAGATCTTATTTCTAATGATCTAATTACAGTTGATCAGTCTACCTTCTTGAAATACAATTTGTCTGTACTGTAACTTGTCTTCATCGAGTGGTACATGACTGGTATGAAGCTTTGAATAATCATGTAATGATAGCGGCATGTTTCCTTGACACATCTAAAAGTTTTGACACTATAATTCATGAATAATTATTGCTTAAATTAGGACACTACATTCTTGGTAACGAACTCCAGTGGTTTGAGAGTAATCTAACCAACAGAAGAGAGTCTGTAAGATGCTATGGTAAACAATCCGAACCAGTTGATGTTGATATTGGTATTCCTCAAGGAGGTGTCGTGGTCTAGTGGATATGTCACCGGACTGTAGATCTCGTGGTCCGAGTTCAAATCCCGGCGCGGCACTAATGTCCTTTGGCAAGATATGAATCTACATTTGCCACTCTCCACCCAGGTGTTAAGTGGGTACCCGGTAGGATGCGAAAGTCATTGTGATTTGTTTAGCATTGTGCGCGCCTGCAAAAGGCGACTGGCTGGAATGCTCCCTAGGGAGTGGAGAAGGTGCATGCATTGTATGCGGGCAAGCCTGAATCCGATGACCGGGGTAATAATATTTCTGTAAAGCGCTTAGAGACTCTCTTGGAGATGTATTAGGCGCTATATAAATCCAGAATATTATTATTATTATTCGGAGTCTTAGGTCCAGACCTATTTTTAATATTCATAAATGACATCGTTCAAAGTCTATGAAATGGGATATGTAATATATTTGCAGATGATGTTAAAATATATACCACCGAATCAAAACTAGGGATTATAGAAAAAAAAACATACAAAAACGTATTAACCAGTTAACAGCATCAATGATTGGTAAAGTGATCTCCAAAGTAATGTTTCTAAAAAACATCATGAGAAAATCCAAATGTAGAGGAGAGCTAAGCTTAAAATCACTCTTAATAGAAATGAATTGTAGCAAGTAAACAGTGTCAAGTATCTTTGTGTTGGAGTAAATTGCAATCTCTCATGGGACAATCATGTTAAGCAGCTTTGAAGGTCATGTCCTTTAAAGTTCATGCTCTTAGTTAGGTACACAGCCGGCCTCCAACAGGGAGATGGTGTTCACTTTTATTTTTTTAAAGTGGATTCTTATGTAAAATTTAATGCGGAAAACGATGCCACCGACTGATTTTTAAAAATCAGTGCCCAAGTGCCCAAATTGGGTCTTTCAGTGTAAAATACACATAATTTAATGTATAGAGGCTGAAAAGATGAGAAATATACACGAATACTCTTTCTTCTGCATTATTCTAATATTATAATTAACTCGTTAGAACTTTCCAAATGCTCAAAGGGTCCTCTTTTTCTTGAAAAAGGGACTTTTGGCCCCCTTTCCCATAAACTTTCATTATAGTGGTTAATTTACTGTAAATATCTGTATTTTGCAATTTGAGTTGGTCATGTATGATATCTGGATAAAAGACGACTGATAACTATGTGAATTAGGTGCCCGTAACGTTAAAAATGGGCTCAATTTTTACACATGTTGAGCCAGTGCTGGAGCAGCATGCCTCGTCTACAATTCCTGCTGAAGCAATAAATGTCATTGGCTGTTTTATGACACTATCTGTAGGTTCCCAAGTGCCCAATTTTGGGGCCCTTTTACATTCCTGGTAAAATTATTATCATTTTACACAGAGAGGCTGAAAATAAGTGAGAAACATGTATATCGTTTGCTTGTTGTGTAATCTCCCGATGGCAAATCAACAAAAAAGAAGCCTAGGAACATCTACAGGGGCCCTTTTTATCTTTAAAACTGGCATTAGGCTACATTCTTATATGGATTCTTAGTCCTTGTATGAATGTTTAAAATTTGAAATGTACACGGACCTTGAATAAATGATGCCTGATATCAAGAAAAATTAGGTACCCAGGTCGTTGAAAAGTGGGCCCATTTGCAAATCTTGCTCGAAACGTGATAATACATGTACCCTGATAGCAGAGACTGGTAAAAAATACGTCATATTTACGTCTTATTTATGTCGTGCCGTACGTCTTATTTACGTCTTATTACCACGTCTTTAAGACGAAACTTTGCACCAGCACAAGTCGTCAAATAAGACGTCATATTCTGACAACATTTTAACGTCGTATTGGGTGAAATAAGACGTCTTTGAGACGTATTAAAGACCAAAGCAGAAGCCCTCAAACTGGTAAAATTCACGTCATTTTTCCGTCTTTTTACGACTTCTCTCACGTCTTTTTTACGTCATTGATTTACGTCTTAAAGATGTCAATTTGCAACAGTGGAAGACGTCATAGCTACGTCATATTTTGACGTAATTTCTACGTCTTATTGGTAAAAAGGAGACGTCTTTAAGACGTCCTTGGAGCTCTCAGACCGGTAAAACTCACGTCATTTTTACGTCTTTTCACGTCATGTCTTACATCTTTTTTACGTCATTTACTTATGTCTTAAAGACGTCAGTTTGCACCTGCACAAGACGTAAAATAAGACGTCGTATTTTGACGTCACTTACACTCATTTACATTTTTAAGTAAATTACTCTTGGCTCTACAATTGGCAACGCTGATGACATCATACACGAGTAGCTTTATCATTCACTCTGTACATGAAATTTCACATTTTCTCAATTTCTTTTGGAAGATACACATTTTCTAGCCCCACAGTCAATGTATGTTCAGAAGAATTTCTTTTTACATAACATGGGACCTAAATTGAGTATGGGAAGAGAAAATATGTAACTTCCAAAAAATTAAGAGAATGTGACATTTCATGTACAGAGTAAATGGAGGGGTGCTAGCATATGAAGTCATCAGTGTTGCCAATTTGCTGAGGCGATAGCAATTTATTAGAAAATGTAAATGAGTGTGACGTCAAAATACGTCTTATTTTACGTCTTGTGCAGGTGCAAACTAATGCCTTTAAGACATAAGTAAATGACATATTCTTTTTTCTTTGACTGATTTTGTTCATTTTGTTTTTAAAATGCTGTTCAAATTCATCTCCTTTTATTGAAACAGTAAAACTTCTGGGGTTGTCTCTCCCTTTCATGATAGTACAAGACGTTGTAAAGACATACTTTAGATGTGATGTTTTACTCCTCACTTGTCATTTTAGGCACATACAGTATCATGTATATACGAGCAATCGTACAATGCCATCAAATACAGAAAAAAAAACCGGTTAAAAATAATTTTCAAATGCCAAGACAAAAAGAATATTTAATGAATCTGACAGAAACATTGCACAGAATTGCATTTTCAAAACTTAGTACATGTGTCTTTCCTCAATTATAAAACTTTCTTCTACACTTCAAAAAGTGAAGGTACATAGAGAAGGAAATGTATTACAAATTTTTGGTCTGTCTATAAAAAAATGGAAAGACTAAGAGGATAAACTCAATCAGAACTAAGAATATAATAAATAATACAAACACCTGACTTGAGTATAACAAATTGCATTGACAAGGCTTATCACACACATTATGATTATTAGCAAAATTGAAAAAGATAGACATCAGTATATTATTTGAATCTACAGAAATCAGAATTTAGAAATACAATGAAGAACAAGAGCACCTGGCTTAGATAACACAAAGTATATGAATCCTCAACCACATCGAAATTTATGCCTATGCCATTGCCATATTGAAAACAAGCCAATAGGAAGATTGTGTCTCGCCCACCCGTGGCTAAATAACACGAAAGTTTCCCCAAGTACATCCCTTGCCCTAACCAAGTTTGATGTCACAAGAAAGTCTTGCAGGTCGTAAAGTTTGACCTAAAATGACCTTTCACCTTACCATGTGACCTGACAGCACAATAGCATGAATGTACCCCTAGTGCATCTATCACCCAAATTTGGTTGCTATTGCAGCAACATGTGCCAAGTTATGCGTCATAAGAGAGTCTTGCAGGTAAACTTTAACGTTTGAAATACAAGAAATGACAGAGGAAAAGCAAATTCAAGAATTTGAAAACATCTGTAACATATGACCTCCAATGACCTTTCACCTTATCATGTGAAGTCCAACAGAATGATAACATGCACTTCCCCTTAGTGATCTGCAACCCAAGTTTGACTGAAAAGTGTGACACGGTTGCAAAGTTTTGTGTCATAAGAGAGTCTTGCACGTAAACTTTAACCGTTCAACGTTTGACCTGTAATGACCTTTGACCTGACCATGTGACCTCTGACTGGACCATAACATGCAGGTCCCCTTAGTGCATCTACAACCCAAGTTTGATAGATAAGTGTCACATGGTTGCAGAGTTTTGTGTCATAAGAGAGTCTTGCACGTAAACTTTAATGTTTGACCTGAAATGACCTTTGACCTTACCATGTGACCTATGACTGGACCATAACATGCAGGTCCCCTTAGTGCATCGACAACCCAAGTTTGATAGATAAGTGAGTCACGGTTGCAAAGTTATGTGTGATAAGAGAGTCTTGCACGTCAACTTTAACATTTGACCTGAAATGACCTTTGACCTTACCATGTGACCTCTGACTGGACAATAAGATGCAGGTCCCCTTAGTGCATCTACAACCCAAGTTTGATAGATAAGTGTCACATGGTTGCAGAGTTTTGTGTCATAAGAGAGTCTTGCACGTAAACTTTAATGTTTGACCTGAAATGACCTTTGACCTTACCATGTGACCTATGACTGGACCATAACATGCAGGTCCCCTTAGTGCATCGACAACCCAAGTTTGATAGATAAGTGAGTCACGGTTGCAAAGTTATGTGTGATAAGAGAGTCTTGCACGTCAACTTTAACATTTGACCTGAAATGACCTTTGACCTTACCATGTGACCTCTGACTGGACAATAAGATGCAGGTCCCCTTAGTGCATCTACAACCCAAGTTTGATTGAACAGTGTCACACAGTTGCAGAGTTTTGTGTCATAAGAGAGTCTTGCACGTAAATTTTAACGTTTGACCTAAAATGACCTTTGACCTTACCATGTGACCTCTGACTAGAGCATAACATGCAGGTCCGCTTAGGGCATCTACAACCCAAGTTTGGTTGAAAAGTGAGTCACGGTTGCAGAGTTTTGTGTCATAAGAGAGTCTTGCACGTAAACTTTAACGTTTGACCTGAAATGACCTTTGACCTTACCATGTGACCTCTGACTGGACCATAACATGCAGGTCCCCTTAGTGCATCTACAACCCAAGTTTGGTTGAAAAGTGAGTCACGGTTGCCAAGTTATCTTTCATAACGTTTGTGACGGACGGACGGACGGACGACGGACGGACGACGGACGGACGACGGACGGACGACGGACGGACGACGGACGGACGACATTTGGATCCCTTAGTCTCGCCTTCACCTCCGGTGGGCGAGACAATGATATGGCACATTTATGTTATTTTCATTTTCATGTATACAAAACAATGGCATCTCTGACCCTGCGATTCCCTAATCTACACAGACCACTGTCCCTCCAATATGCATAAATGAGCACAGAGTTCATAAGTTATCGCAAGAAAAAGCAATCTTCATGTATATGACCTCTATAACCTTCGAACTTTACACCCTAAATCTTATCAGATCATTGTCCCTCCCATATGCATCATGAGCCACATTTGAAGTTCACACGTCAAATGACTGTGCAGTTATTGTGAGAACAAACCATTTCTATTTACATAAAGACCTCTATGACCTTTCAACTGTAACCTTGAGACCCCAAAATGTAATTAGATCATTGCCCCAACCATATGCATACATGTACATAAGCCAAGTTTATCCGTCAAATGGTTGAATTATTGCAAGAATGAACCATTTCTATGTACATATAAACTTCTATGACCTTTGACCTCTAAATCTTTGAGATCATTTTCTCTCCCTGTATCCATACATCACCCAAGTGTGAAGTTAATCTGTTGAATGGTTTTTAAGTTATCGTGAAAATGAGCCACTGTCAAGCATATAACCCCTATGACCTTTGAATATGGACCTCATCCCCTCATGAGCCCAAGATCTAATCAGATATTGTCCCTCTCATATGGCTGCATACACGAGCCAAGTTTCAAGTTAATCTGCCACATGGTTCTTGAGTTAGAACGAAAACAGGACAGACAGACAAATGGGTGGAGGCATAATAAATACATCAATATCATATTAGTATCTTGACAATTTTTTTTTTTACCCATTTGGACTGATTCTGCAATCATGGAATTTATCTAGATGAGAATCAACAATACAATAAAGAGCAAGAGCACCTTGCTGAAATAACCAAAAAATATCATTTTGGAAAAGTTATGATAGCACAGACAAATACAAATTGATTGATATGATAATCAGCACATACACGTATAAGAGAAACGACATGAAAATGCATGCAACTTACATGTGTACATAGATGTCGTATAGCCACTAAAGGGATTTTATTATGTCAATCATATAGTATGCCATACTGCAGGACAGTCCTAAAGTTAGTTCCAAAAATATAGCTAAACAATGGGACAATTTGAACCCTACATCAAGAACCTTCAGGCAGCATTTCCTTGGCTTTAACATAATGAGCATTATGTTTTTAGAAATAATCAATGAATGTAGAGGAGATATTTATTGAGATTCTTCAAAAGTTTCTAAGGACTCTAAGTTCCGCTTGACCTTTCTGTGACATCCGTTGGTACGTACACGTACTTGATGACCCCTCAACATCTTTAACGGATGTGCAAGAGGCACTCGCCCTCGATCACTGCATCTGTCAGAACAATAATGTTTAATGGATATAATAATAATAATATTCTCCATTTATATAGCGCCTAGTACATTTCTCTGAGACGCGTCTAAGCGCTTTACAGAAATATTATATATCATTCATATATATATATATATATATATATATATATATATATATTTATTTATAAGAGCATGTACTAGTAATTGAAACTTTACTCATATTGGCTAGATCACATTTTACCTTGAAAACAACATATCCACATCCATGTAATTATACATGCAATTTCAATTCATAAAGTACCTAATATGATTGAGCTTTATCGATTTCACTACATGTATTATAATCCTTGTAATAGAATACTGACAGGTCTACAGGACATCCATCAACTTACTTTTATCTAAAAGAATAATTTCAAAAAATATGGTGTGAGGTCAAGATGAGCAAACTGCTAACATTAAGAAGCCTATAGAAAGAACACACTCACTAGTCGTATCTCAGTAAGAAAAGGATCCTTACCTATCAGTAATGAACTTTAAAGAAGAAAAGCTCCTCTTTGTACCCCTCTCCCTCTTCCAGTTGTATCTGACTGCCAATCAGGCTCCATCAGGTTCTTCATTATCTGGGTTACTCCCTCCACAGCGTCTGCACATCCTCCTGAAGTGATTCACCTATGTGTAGGAGAGAAAGCAAGGAATCAAAGTTTGTTGCACTGTCATGTGAAAGGGACCAGTCATTAGTGCGTTCAAGATGACATTCACATCGTTTATTATGAATGGAAGTAGAAATACGGCAAAAATTACTTCATATTTAGAGCCCTCTAATTTGGTTTCATAAATAAAATCAAGGCACATATTACTTTTACTTATGATTCACTAAAAGAATAAACATTCCTTCTAGGTAACATACTTTCGGATACCAGTATTTCAGCTGTTGTTTATATCAAATTGTTACCAATATTCCTTCATTTTCTTTGCACAATTTAACTGTTTATTTACTACTTTCTCACTATCTCAATTCTTTGTTAGGGTGCCCTATCTACGGGGACTGTGTCATGAACAATACATATTCTCAACTTCTAATCAGAAAAAGGAGCCTTTTTCATACTTAATACTTCATAATCATTTGCTGCACCATGAAAGTTTGCAAAACAAAACATGCAGGTTTGTGCACAAGGGTGAGACATTGCACTTTGCATTTTGCACTGGTCAGAACGCATGAACGACGGTTCTGCACTTATGTACATGAAGGTAATTGGGCAAGGAACTATGCCCTTTTCATTTTTCCAGAAATAAAACAGGGTTATTAGTTTCTAAGATTTTTTTTTTTATTTCATTAAAACATGATACTAACTGTTTTCTCTTCTCAGGAATATGCTGAAGGACTCTGTCCGGCTCTTCTACATTGTAAGTGCTCTTGCTTTAATATTGAAAGGAAGAGCTGGCTTGTTCTCAGGGAGCCCTATGATGTACTTGAGCATCTTCCACTGCACCATTGTATTCCAGCCTCTCTAGAATGGCTCTCAGCAACTTTCTGTTCTCCCTTAACTCTGACTTCACCTCCTCTATTTCTACACAAAAAGTTTCTGCTGAAACAGAATGAAATATTGTACGTTAACAAGGTCACTTTGTTGCAATGGCAAACTTTCATGTTCAACACAGTCCAACACGTTGGGCTCTAAAGCATCGTTGACTGGGGTCTAACAACAACTTCATTAACCCATTCATGACAGAGGTCCACATTTTGTGGTTTGGCCTAATATCTTCTAATGCAAAGTCCTAAAAATCATACCAAAGACATGAGCAGAAAGAGCAAAAAATTCTACGCAAACTGTGCCCATTTTGGTTGCGTCAATATTTGTTGTTTGATGCTGAAATTTTTTTAAAGCAAAATAAGCATTAAAATCCTTAAATTGGCAATGTGATAGAAAATTTAGAATCGTTTTCCCCTGCAAATTGGCAACTTTTTGACTTCTCATCATAATTTCTGTCAATTTATATTCATTTCAGATACATGAAATTTTATAAGAAAAATTTAGCAATAAAATCAAAATATTGGTGTTGCGAATTTGAAGAATAAAAGCTGATCAAATTAGGCTTTAAATAATTCCTGTCACGAATGGGTTAAATCATATGGAGCATATGTACAGCCTTTTTTTTTTTTTTTTTTTTTTGAAATGTTGAACAATGTTTGTGCATGCGCGTGGCTGTGTGATAACATCACAAAAGACACAACAATGGGGGCTTTGGAGCGGGCTTATTGGGGAAAGGAGGGTCTTTGGAACAGGTTTCGGAACTACAAATTTCTGTGAAAAACAGGGTCACCAAAATGAAGCCCACTGTAACGGATTAATGCAAAACGGAACAGCAAAAAGAAAATTTGAAATGGATGACTTTCTTGTTTTTTCTCGATAAGAAGAAAATGGTATGCTTTAGAACGGTTTTCTTTGTTCATTTTGTCAATAGGAAGAAAATGCTATATTTTGGTGGAACGGAAATTTGAGTGTAAAGATGAGGGTCTTCTCCAAAATACCCATCACGCATTATATACTGTGTGCCCCCCCCCCCCCCCCCCCCGGGCGATTTGGCTGACCTCAGATCATTTCAATCATGATCTAACGGTCTAACCAGTGGCGTCAGACAAGGACACACATAAAATTTTGGCGAACTCATTCGGAATACGGGAAAGTAATCCGCACTTGCATTTGCATAGATCTATATAGATCTAGACTGTATATGCGAGATCTCGAACTTCCGGTTGACCTTTGGCGGAGAGAACAAAATACCCAAGTGCAGATGAAGTGATAAATCAGCATTATCGTGAAATACTTCACCAGCCCATTCACTGTCATTTATTTCATCAGTGCTGGTGACTTCTTTCCACTCCCATTTTTTTTTTAATATGGCAGCATGGATATGCAACTTTTTGCCCTCCTATTTTCATTCTGATTTTACTGTTTTCCATTGAGATTTCTTATCCCTTTGCTTCTGTCACCTACTCGCTGGGGATCTTCTTTGTATCAATTTGTTTAACAACAGCCAACGAGGGGAGCCTTCAGACAGAAATTATAATTTCTTTCAGGTAATCCCTAGACATTGGTTGTTGCTTATGTTATAATGTATGCTGTTATGTTTCCTTTGAAATTTGTTTGTCATGTCATTATACATCCTGGAAATTGAATAAGCATAAACATAAACTTTGTACACGTGCAATGCGAGCACACATGTGAGAAGAGAGGTGATGTATTTCACAATAAAGGCCAATAAATCATCGTTTTGGGTAAGTTCTAAGTTATCAAAATAAAGAAGTCGAAAAAAACATCGGCCTTGATGTGAAATAAGTCACTTCTCTTCTCGCATGTGCGCTCAAAAGTCTAGACGTCTGTTAGTAGAGTTGTGAAAGTGGAAAGAAGTAGGTCAAAAGTTACCAGCTGTGACCAGCACTGACGAAATAAACAGCAGTGAATAGGCTGGTGACTTATTTCACGATAATGCCAAAACATCAACCAAACATTCAATTTTACAATGTCACTTTTGTAGCCGAGAGAATTCAGCTCAATCAACATCGCGATTTTTGCAGAGGGTTAACCGTTTGCTTCCTATGCCCGATTGAGATGTAGTTGTACCATATCAGGTGTAACAGTTAGTTCTACTAGTACTACTCAGATCACAGCGCTATCACTTCACCAAGGGTGGGCATGGGGGGGGGCATTTCCCCCCCCCCCACTCAGAAGCTTTGCCCCCCCCCCAGTAGCTCCCCTCAGAAATTTTGAGGACTGAAAAGAAAAATTATAGTTATTTGTAAAGAAGTAGATGTTGTCATAAGCATCATATTCAAGCTGTGAAGTGCTCTAAAATACCATTTTCCGCTCTTCAAAACTTCTATTGAAAACCAAAAAAGTGGTTATTTTGGCTCGCTTGCTTCGCTCGTTCATATTTAAAAATTTTTTTTCTAAAATGCGATTAAAAACAAGAAAAATAGTCAATTTTGGCTCGCTCTCTTCGCTCGCCCGTCATATTTTAGAATATTTATTTGAAAATGCGATTAAAAATTTTAAAAAACGGTTATTTTTTATTGGCTCGCTTCGCTCGCTCACAAAATTGATATTATTAAAATGTGTTCAAGAGGAAAAAAAATAGTCCAAAAATTCAATTATCCCCCCCCCCCCCCCCACTCCTCAAAGTGGATTTACGCCGGTGACTAAAACTCGCGCTTCACACTCAATTTTTCCATAAACACACAAAAAATTGACTGCCCCAGGCCCTGCCCCCCCCCCAACATTTTCTTTTGCCCTCCATTTGCCCCCCCCCCCCCCACTTTAACAATCCTGGTACCACCACTGGACAGAACTGAGTTAGGTAGGAGATCTAGGGTACATAATATTGGCCTAATCGTGATATAAGTCCCCTCTCAGTCTCTCATTCAGTGTGTATGAACACACACACGTGTGAGGGTGATGAGGTGGAAGGAAGTCCTAGCGGCTTATAGCCAGGCTATGTAAGTTACAATAAACCGTATCGGCTACTGTGTCTATGGTATGTGCAAGCGTTCGGGCTGCCGCATTAACTGTGCAAGGTAAATGAGGGGGACTTGTATCACAATTATACCCATAATATCTACAGAAAAAATGCATTCATACCTGTCGTAAGCCAGAAATCCAGTCATCTGTCCAACGTCTGATTCATCCGACCGTACGTGTACAAACACTGACAATAAAACTGATGGAAATATAGGTCTACGCCTGCGGTATACATGCAACATGATGACTTACACGAGGCATTCTTATGCATACTGCTAGGAGCGCCTCGACCATGTACCACATCAGGATTCGGGCCGGGGCCATGATCCGGGGTAACTCGGTCTTGGGGCTGACTGTTGTCCCGGGCTCCCGGCATTCTCTATCACCTAACTTAACCTGAACCCTAATTCTAAACCCTACCCTAACCCTAAAAACTTCATGAAATTTTCAGTCATGGTAGGACAATTCGGTCAGCGTATGCACAGTAGGGCCGAGTTGTCCCCTTGTCTGAATTGTTGATAACCCGACTCGCGTCGAGTGCTACCACGGCCACACACGTGCACAGCATGATAAATGACATGATGGAGTGTTCCATGAAGAGTCACGTCAGTGATTTTCACCTACTAAATTCCTCTCAGCCAATCAGATGCAAGGATTTTTAGTAGCTTAAAACAGTTGTCAATAAAAAATCATTGACAAAACTCTTCATGGAACGCTTACCTAATTTCGGGGTACAAATTAAAAAATTCTCCTTTGAATTAATATCATGTTTTAAAAATGCAAGAAGTTTATAATGGTTATTGTTATTGATAAGGATAATTATCAATATCAATATGATATTGATTAATTAATACTAGGCCTATAATTAGGCCTACTGGTGATATTGATAATGATTTTTATTTTTGATTATAATTATTGGACAAGCCATAAGAAATTGGTAGGGCCTAGCAATAGGCCTATAATGGATGTAAAAAATAACGTAAAGAACACGTCATATTGTGGTCTTTAAAAAGCTGTTAAAAAGTGGGAAATAATTGACGTAAAAATTCCGTCTTATTCTGGTCTTAGAGAAGACGTAATAAAGTGGTAAATAGTCGACGTAAAATATACATCATATTATGGTCAAACAAAAAGTGGGGAAATATTGGTCATAAAAAAGACGTAATATTGCCGTCGCAAAATAGTCGTCTATACGACGTATGACGTGTGGACCAGTTTGAGACCATTTTATGACGTCTTAAAGACGTACGTCTGCTATCAGGGTATTGAGCCAGTATGTGTTCAAATGATATAATGCTGCTGGCTACTTTGGAGTTAATATTGATTTAATAGAATGGTTCTGTAGGATGATTTTTTTAAGTTTACTTCTTTCTCATATGCCTGATTACACATAGGCAATAAGGGACATCTATTCAAATGTGTGAGCAGTGGATTTGTTCACCTTTCCCATTTATCTCAGTATACTGTGAATTCTCCATTAAGCTATTTTTGTATACTCCTTCTGCATGCATAGGAAAATTTGAATATTGTATGCTTGAACAGGCCGACAATTTGTGCTTTCTCTTTAAAATTAACAACACTGCAAAGATACCATTGTCATTTTTGTATAGAAGGTTGTGTTTCTTCATTTTCACTGAATTTCACAAATTTTACATAGGAATGCACTTAAAAATAAAAGTGAACACCATCTCCCTGTTGGAGCCGGTTGTGTACCTAACTATCTTAGACGGCTCAGCTCAGTACTGAATAAGCAGCTCCTGAATACTGTGTACAAGACAACAATTCAGCCCGGTTTAGACTATGCTTGTTCAGTGTGGGGCAAACAGGAATCTTATTCTAAAATTACAAAGACGAGTTGTTCGTATTGTAACTAAACAGATTGACTACACCGCAAGCAGTACAGAATTGTTTAGAGAGTTATACACTGGCAACCGTTTGAAAAGAGACGTGTTTATTTCTTAAGTATTTTGACATATCAATGCGTTCATGGTCTTGCTCCTTCAAGGTTATCCAATGAAATAGAAATATACTTTGAGAGACACGGACACAACACAAGAAATGCTGATTCATTAAATGTTGTTTTACCCAAACCCAACATCGAAAATTTTAAGCAATCTTATAAATATGCTACTTTTAAATTATTGAATTCAGTGCCAACAACTTCCCAAAATATTCTATCTCTTAATTTCTTTCAAATGTCTATATAAGCAAACATACTTTTGAAATTTCATTAAATATCTCCACGTTCTTAAACCAGAATTATCAATTTATCTACCTTTTATATTGCCATCATCTTTCTTATATAACCCAAATCATTCTGAACCCCAATGCTGTTTTTTTAATCTAAAATTTATTATTGAACTTAGCTAATTCTTTGCTAAGTTATTTGATTTTTCATTTTGTGCCCTTTCTTGTAAATCTATATTTTTCATCATAGCTGTACCTACTTGCCTATTCTTGTTTTATACTTTTAGCTGTGTCAACTTTTGTTTGTTAGTTTTGTTTTATTTCTTTATCTCATTATGAATATTATTTGGCGTGTGATTTTTCATTTTTTTTTCTTTTTTAAATACTACCTTATGCCAAATCTTTTATGAATATCTATGTAATTTTCATGCGATTCTTTAATAACATCATAATGGTAATAACTTGTTTTCTTACTGTAATTTTTCATTCCACCCTGTATATGAATGTCTTTTGTATTCTCCTATTAATATTTCATGTTTTTTTTTAATCTCAGGACCTTGATGTAAGACAGTTTTGAACTGATCTTGTCATTCTGAATGAATATATTTCAATAAATAAATAAATAAATAAATAAATAAATTTGTAAAAAAAAAATCATGGTTGCTTTGCATAAATAAGTAATTTATCCTAATTTACTTTCTGAATGACAAGAATAATTATACTTAAATCATAGTTTAGATTTAACACACATTTTTTTTTTTAGTCAGCATGGTCAGAGGAAGGGCTAAATCGGCTTCAAATCTTAAAGCGTAAGACTGATGATGCTACTTCACTATCACCTGACTATACGATTCTCAGCCGATAAGTTATATTTTTCTCCATGCAGCACTGAGGTGTGCATCACAGTGATTTAAACCGAAATTTCAGTTTCGATAAAACAACTGTTTAGGATTCCGAATACTAAGAATTTACCTATTTGAACATTCATATCAAATGATATTCCAAATTCTTCCCAAATGGAATGGCCTGTAAAATAGCAAAGTGTATGAGCTTATGTTGCTGTTATGGCAAAGAAAATACGTAGGCTTAACCACGCAAAAGGAAAAAAAATAACTACATGAATTATAGAGCCACTGGAACGCTAATATAAAAAGGAGTTAACTAAATAATTATAGCACAATATTTTTTTTTGGTCCCAGTGATTATCAAAAATTATAGACCAATACGATATTTATTTCAGATTAACGTGGAGGGCTCACTCTCTGGTGATAGGAAGCGTACGCTGGAAATCCCGTCCAACACCCCGCTAGCTTTCCGCATGCTGGAGCTTCTGGTGCGACCGGACCGCAGCATCCAGCTGATGCAGCTACCAGACAGTGAAGGAGGGTTCATGACCTTCAGAGAGGAACAGGGACCCCTTCCTTGTCCTAGTCGTAAGTCTTTACTTCTTAAATAAGTGAAATAGAATGGTAGAGAAGAAGAAGGAGGAGGAGAAGAAAGGGGGCGGAGGCGGAGGAGGAGGAGGAGGAGGAGGAGAAGAAGAAGAAGAAGAAGAAGAAAAAGAAGAAGAAAAATAAGGATGGGGAGGAGGATGGGGAGGAGGAAAAGGATAATGATAATGATGATGATATGATGATGATAATGATGATGATAATAATAACAATAATAATAGTAATAATAATAATGATAATAAAGTATCAATATTAGTACTATCAATACTGATTATAAAAAAGTATTGATATTAATATTCTCAATACTACTACTACGACTACTGCTACTACTACTACTACTACTACTACTACTACTACTACTACTACGACTACTGGTATATGATATTGATGATGCTGATTTTAATAATGACAATAATCACCTTTTTATTTTTTTCGTTTGGCATATCAAAAATACCTGGTAGTGTTTTATGCATTAAAAAAAAATCACTTGGCAATCTCTCTCTCTCTCTCTCTCTCTCTCTCTCTCTCTCTCTCTCTTCATTTCACATTAGTTAAAGCTATGATGCGTACTGCATGCATCATATCCCGAATTATCGAACATAGTTCAAACTACACCATGTTTCAACTGTGATCGGCTTGAAAATAAACATCAAAAGTGACAAAATAGTTGGAAGTAGGGATAATACTCATGTTCTTTCAACATACACTCTAAATTTCTGAGATTAAAAAAATTGTAATTAGGGACAACTTCAAAATGAGATTAAGAAATTATAATCGGTAAGATTGATTTCTAAATTTATTTTGTAATCTTTTAGATTAAGATTTTTTAATCGAATTTTGGAGTAGTCCCTGATGTAGGTCGAAGAAATTTAGAGTGTAGCAACATCTGCTGCATGGAATCGGCCTCAGGGGAGACATTCCACAACCGATATATCGATACTCGCCAACCGAGTATCGATATATCGGACTTATTTTTTGGCATACTGGCAGTACTCGCCGCATACATGTACCTAACCCTAACCCTAACCCTAACCCTAACCCTAACCCTAAACCTAAACCCTACCCTAACCCTAATCCTAATCCTAAACCCTAATTCTAACTCTAAAACCTAGACTAACTTTAAGTAGTCTACCCTAACGTACGGTTAACTCTTCACGATATTGCCATTTTTTTCTTCAAAGTTTCACCTTATTTTCCATTAATTTAATTTTCATTACCCAAAACATAACCCTAACCAACAATCACCCTAACCATAACCCTAAACCTAAAAAAAAAAAAAAAAAAAAGAATGTCAAAAAGAAGGCTTGAACCGGGGGTCCTGGGATTATGAGCCACAAGCTTTACCAAAAGATCTAATAAAATACCTTGACAAATTATGGAACTTACACAATAATATCTTTGACTAAATAAACCGTAGTGTGGAATGTCTCCCCTGTGCAAAATTCCATCTGCTGACCTTTCCATCTACCATCCAACATTAAAGAATTTAAAAAAAAAGACTCACAACTTCTTTTTTGTCATTTTTCCCCATTTTCTTCAGGGGAGTTAACACCGAGAGGCGAGCTTCAATTCGGTATAAATGGTGAGTAAACAAGAATTTAGTTCGGGGGGGGGGGGTGCTGGATAGAAAGAAAGACAAAGAAAATAGTCAAAGGGGGTCAGACACACAAAGAGAGATAGGAAGAGAAAGAAAGGTCAGAGAGAAAGAAAGGCAGAGAGAGAGAGAAACACACACGAAGAGAGAGAGAGAGAGATAGACAGAGAGAGACAGAGAGAGAGGCGTTAGGGGGAAAAAAAGGTGATGGGTTGGAGGCGGAGGGAAAATAATTCTATCGACACAACTAACACGACCTTTATATATACAGCTATTAAAACCAAGTCTCGTGCTATCCTAATATGAAAAAAATAAGTGGATAGGACCGGGAGCCACTGGGCGAGAATTTTTTTTTCAGAATTATTAGAGGCTCTTTAGGGATTAAAATTATATTGATTGATTTAATAAGTTTAAACTTCAAACAGGGTGGGGCTACATTCATGACATTAGACTGACTTATTTCATTGTAGGCCTATATCAGTTGTATAATAATCTTAGAAATTCGAGTTCAAGTTCACGTTCAATTATACACGTCTACTTTTTTCTTCTTTTCTCGGTCTTTCCCCGTTTCCTTTTCCATACTGTATAGGTCCAGTGCCTAACGTAGACGAGATCCGACGACAATTAAAACCCCTTCTGACTTTACCTACTCCAGAGCTTGGTGATGTCCGGCATTCCCTGATTGAACTTCTAAAACAACCCATCCTGCTTGACAGCTTGAATATTATGGTGATTTTCATATTCGGTTTTGAATCTTTGAGAGAACGATGATTGAAGAGCTTGCTTCTAAAAGGTGCTATATCCAGATTTTTATCAAAGTTGAGTTATTTAACGTCATTGTGCTATTCAGCCGGAGTATTTTGCTATGGATACAATTTTAAAGCAAAGTTATCAGGAAATACAGAAGAGAAAGTGCTTTGTAATCTTAAGTTTCTATTGACACGTGTACAAACTCGGAACAAAGAAGTGCATTTTTCTCTCAAGTTACCAAAATGGATTGAGCTCCTTTTGGAAGAAAGCTCTTCAGTGTCAGTTATGTTGATGAAATTTTGTAGGGTTGTGAATGACCCTATTATTGTGTCTGGTATGCAATATATGTCTTTCTGTTCTGCCTTTTTTCATTCTGAATGTATTACCGCTGTAACAGTTGTTTTGCTGATTATCTATCAGTGATGAATAAAATGAGCCGGCAAGTTCTTGACCATCAGTTTCATAATCACCTTCAATGAAAGGGGAGCGCTAGATTTGAACTGTCGCATCAGTTTGGGGGTGGGGGTGGGGCAAGGGGCTAAAATGGAGTGGCGAAAAATGGAGGAAAGAAGAGGAGAAAAGCAGATCAAAAGTAAAGGAGAAAGGGAGCAGGATATATGTAGCAGATAGTCAAGAAAATGACAAGAAATGATGACACAACCCGTCACGCATCGTACATCAGTTTTCCCTGATGATTTTTAGTTCAAGTAGACCTCCATGGCTGAAACCTTTCTGTACCATCGGATATAACTGAAAGGGTTCCATGGCATTTGCTCCGGCGACAATTGCTCCCATGGAAAATCTGCATGTTAAGTAAAATATAAAACCTAACCCCATGCTTAACACTCCTTATCCTCACATCATTCTGAATCGAAACCACTCTTGCAGCCCTAACCTTAACCCTAACCCTATATTTTCGGAGAAATTAAGACATGAGCAATATCGCAGGAGCAAAATGTCGCGTCACCAAATGAAAGAGATGAGTGCAATATCAAAATGGTTCACCGAAAGAAAACCCCCAAAACAAAAAATTAAAAAAAACCCATCTCTATAAATGAGTATGACCCAAATCCTTCACATTTATTAATGGTTGTCATGGTTGTGATGGTTACTGTTATTGATAAATGGTTAAATAAATTATCAGGTTATCACCGAGAAAGTTTGATTCTGATATCATTTCCTGTTTTTTTTTTGTTTTTGTTTTTAATCATTCCTTTACAGTTCCAGGTAGCTTTCAACGCTCTGCTTGTTGGTGAGGGCGGGAAGCAGACGACAAGAGGAATACTGAGGGAGAAACTCGGGTGCTCCGATCTGGATGTTGCGAAGCCTCTCCTACAGGTGGCGGGCTTCTCTTTTGAGGTAAGTCAACATTGTAATATCTAGTATGCATATACTAATAGCTGAGAGCTGTTAATAAAGTCGAAATCACTGAATCATGGCGTGGTAAAGGAAAAAACAAAAGAAAAAAGAGTGTATGAGAAATAGGATATACAATAAGAAATATTTCGGTATCTGTCCCTAACCTTAACGATGGGTGCGTTTGCATGATTGTTGATCGTCACTGAATATCAATATTATGTACTACTTTTGAAGCTCCGGTGAAAAGAGCAATTATATTGACTTCTGCATACACATTAATTTTATTCATTAAGTGTTTTAACCATGAACATGGATGTTTCGCGGTATTATTATTTTTTTCGAGTTTCCTCTACTTTGCTGCAACTTATCATGTCCTGTAAAAATCCTCTTCTACTTCTAACGTTAAATAAGACCAACCATGCATCCTGCCATACGAGCTATTGCAAAATTAAACTTAGAGCAATATGGGTTTTTCCATGCACACACTAACTCACAGTCCTTCTTTCCTTACAGACTAGCACAGCTTGATATGTTTTGAAAATTTCAAATAAGTAAGGACGATCATAAAACCTTTCCCTGCTTCTAAAACAGCAAGTTGATTTTCAAGTTTATGTTTGCCTAAATACTTTCGGAAATTCTTACTGGGTCTTTGGAGGGGACTTAAAGCCGTCCGTCCCCTGGTTGCTTACTAACAAGCATTTACATGTTTTCTTAGTAGTCAGGTAAAATGACCAACCATTTAATCCATTTATCGATCTTTCTTTCTTCTGCAGGAGGACCGCGTCCTGTTTCCAACGGCAGATGACAACCGTATTCTTATCTGCGCTTCAAATTTACTGGACCTCCTTGCTTGTAAGTATCTATCGATCCTCCAAATATATTTTTAGAGACAAACTTGAGTTCTAATCATGTGATTACAATGTGAAAAAGTGTGTTTGAAAACAACTTGAAAAGGTTTATTAATAAAAGTAGTTTATGAAGTTTAGCTTTTGAAATCATCAAATGATAAGAAATCGGCTCTCTCAGCTGAAAAAACCCCACATGTACTTGGATTAAAACGAGTTGCATCAGGAAAATAAAACTAAGTTCTCAAAACTGTTCCCTACTTTGACACATCATAATTATATTACCATATGATTTGGATGTTTTTGTCCCCTGGTTGCTTACTAACAAGCATTTGAAATCATCAAATGATAAGAATTCGGCTCTCTAAGCTGAAAAACCCACATGCACTGGGATTAGAACGAGATTGCATCAGCAAAATAAAACTAAGTTCTCAAAACTGTTCCCTACTTTGACATCATCATAATTATATTATGTTGTTGCATTTGTTCTATAGCAGGTCTCCCGTGTAAAGCAGGCCCTCTGCGTCTCAGAGTGGGACCACCCTGCTTTTTATAAAGAAAACATGAATAAATAAATAAATGGATATAATTCCAGTGATGATGGAGAACAAATTATAGGTATTATTCTGTTATTTTCTTCGTGTTTAAATGACAGCCTTAAATGAGGACCAAGGAAGGATATTGTATGAATGCTCGGAGGGAGAGAAACAGTCCATTGTGAAAGTGGTAAGCACGTAATATTTTTCCCCTTCAGCAAAGACTGTACTGGGCTGCGCCACGTTTTAACAAAAAATATTTTAAGAGGTAAAGGTCACACAAAATCTCTGACAAGCAGTAAAAAAAATGATGTTCCCCCTTCCCCTCAAGTATGGATGTCGCTTAAATCTCGCATGAGAAAAAACAAATCTAGGAGACTTTTGTGTACATGTCCCCCCTATCGCGTAACCCTATAATACCCTTATCTTGATTCTAGACTCGTTACTTGAACTTTCCAATTTCGCTTTCCTTTGTAGGAGTTTTCTGATTTTTTTTTCAGATAGGAGTACATAGGCCTAAACTAGAATTATAATGAATATGTTTTTAGCCCATTAGCCATTTTATTCAAGATGAGTGTACTTTTTTAAGTAGGTCCTTTCGCTTACAATATTAAACTGTCATTTTGTATATATTTATGTATTCATAGTCTCAATATGATATATGCAAATTCTAATTTACTACTACTGCTACTACTGCTACTACTACTACTACTACTACTACTACTGCTACTACTGCTACTACTGCTACTGCTACTACTACTGCTACTACTGCTACTACTGCTACTACTGCTACTGCTACTACTACTGCTACTACTGCTACTACTGCTACTACTGCTACTGCTACTACTACTGCTACTACTGCTACTACTGCTACTACTGCTACTGCTACTACTACTGCTACTACTTCTACTACTGCTGCTACTACTACTACTACTAATAATGATAATGGTGGCTTGTTATAAAGCACTCCTGTCTGTTTGGTGATCGTTAATGAAACACGTTGTTAAGACTCACTACAACAATCTCCTTTCACAATGGAAACCTTTGTAATTTGCCCTAGGCTCGTTTATACTATTTTTTTTTAATATATAGATATAATTATTTATTGATTCCTCAGCTTGCAGATACGCTAGCTGTGGAGCGACTCCCCTTAGACCAGCCGGCAGTCAGCGATCTCTTCGAGGGGTCCAGGCGGGCAGAGTCCATTGTCTTCAGTCTGGGCCTTCAGCTCGAGAGGAAAAGCGGCAACTGGTATCTGTCCTACGGGACGGCAGAGATGACCGTGGACGACTTGGGCCCAGCCGGACTTCTTGTCATCATGTGCGCCCTTTGGGATTCCAAGTGAAGATCTCTGCGATGGTTATAATGATGATGACGAGATACTTTAATAAACAAGCTACCTAAATAAGCAAAAATCCAATCCAGTACTTGGATTGGATGTAAGACAGGGGCGGCCGCCCAATTATTTTTTAAGTGATCAAATAAAAAGAAGAAAAGTAGAAGAAGAAGAAGAAGAAGAAGAAGAAGAAGAAGAAGAAGAAGAAGAAGAAGAAGAAGAAGAAGAAGAGTATAGGGTATATAAGAGAGGGCAGGGTCATGCAACTATACCGGGTGTCCCAGAAAAAGTGGAACGGTGGATTTTAAGTACTTTACCTTCAGAAAGTAGATAATCTTTTTACTTTAGTAGGTAAATCATCTTCTACCAAAGAGAATGATACCAAGATCATTAAATTTGGTGAAGTAATTTTGATTCTATGCCCGTTTCTTAAAATACAGCAATTTTCGAATTTCGCATGTTTTTCGCTACAGTGGAGAGCAGAAATGTGGCGGGAATGGCCTTTCATGTGGCATGTGTATGGCACGTTTTATTGCCGACATGCATCAATGGACTTCTCTCAAACGTCGTATTATGAAAGGCCATCCCGACACAAAACAACTCTCATCAGTCGCCAAAAATTTGAAAATGACTGTATTTTAAGAAACGTGCATAGAATGCAAAGTACTTCACACCAAATTCAATGATCTTGGTACCATTTTCTTCAGTTTCAGTTTCAGTTTTCAGTTTTATTTTTTTCTCATTTCCAACAAAACAGTAGACAAAATCCATCATAAATACAGTTATAACAATTGAAAAGTAATAAAGAAACATGTAACACAATATATATATATATATATTCATCTATATATATATATATACATATATATAGATGTATATATATATAGACGATGCTTTACCCACTGATGTAAAAAGATAATCTACTTTTTGAAGGTAAAGTACTGAAAATCCACCATTCCGCTTTTTCTGGGACACCCGGTATAATAGTCCTATTTGTTCATTTAGAACGTAAATAAACTTACCTGTGGGTCCTTTTGCCCCCTATCAAAATGTCACGTGTGTTAATTTAAAGAATGGTATCTAACATAATTATGAAATATTAAAAAGGGAACCTTATCTACAAGCAATTTGCTTCCAAGGTTTCCTCCACTTTTCTGTTACTTATTCATCTCCCTCCGTACATTTTATTATTAACTGACAACTGACAAAAAATACCCCGACGCCGCCCCTGTATCAGGATAACCAAAGTGTATTTGAATAGGGATGTATGAATTTGTTTATGTTTATATTCAGTTTGTAATAAGACCATGAAGACTATAACTTGACCAAACGCAATTTGGGGTCGTTAAAAAAATGACCTTTGCCTTTCACCCGGCATTTTTATCAGAAAGTGTAGAAGTTAATGTATCAATGCTCATTAGTTGGCTGTCTTTGCTTTGCCGTTTTGCCAACCCATGAGGGATGACGCGATTTAACAGAAACTATATTTCTTCGACATTGTGACTGAGTAAGGTTATTATTTTAGTTGAGCATGAGCTTTTGTTACCATGCATTTTGTAAAAGCTTTATATTTTTGCATGCTTTTTGATATGTAGAATAGAACTTCATTTTAGCTTATGGCATACCAGGGTTCATGTTTCGAGTTGTAAAGTGCTTCTGACACTTTAAAAGCAGATTTTTACTTACATTTCATTTTCATCTCATTTCATTTATCTAGATTTCCAACAATTAAAAAAAAACCCACAAAACTAATGTAAATAAGGAAAAAATTGCATATAAATTGCATATACAAATATAGCATTATGACATTACACTTTTTGTCAAAAGAATTTACATTAACTAAATCAAGTTTGATGTGGAGGACAGCTGAAAAAGCTAGGCTTGTAGATTTTTTTTTTTCATTTTATTTCATTTCATTTTATTTATTTCCATTTCCAACAACAACAAAAAATGTACATAACGACAAAATTACATATAAATTGCATATACAAAATACAGCATTTTGTTATTACACTTTATATCAAATTTTGTTTCACTTTTGAATATAGCTAATAGTTATTGATTATAAGAGTTTGATAACAGAGTAATGACTTTACATGATATATGTTGTATGAATTTTCACCTTGTAAGTACTTGTCTGAAACGAGATAAATGTGTAAACATGTACAAAGTTTGTTTAAAATAAACTTACCATACAGATGTATACATTTTAGATATACACGGCAGATAGCCCATTTACAGTCGTCTGTTTAAAGTTTGTTTGAAATAAACTTACCATACAGATGTATACATTTTAGATATACACGGCAGATAGCCCATTTTCAGTCGTATTAACCATGTTAACAAAATATGACTGTTCTTCCATGGGGTCCGGATGAAAAGAAAAGTTACATAAAACTGTGACAATTGCACAATCATTTGGAAATTGGAATTAACAAGATTGTAAAGTAACTAAGTGATCTCTTTGAATAAGTGAATAACAATGTATGTAGTATCATCCGTTACTTGCATAAAGCACCTTGTCCCGCACCTCAAATATAGCCATGATATAGTGAAAGCACGGAAAATCTTATGTCATGCAACGTGTATCCATTTTGCTTGTAGTTCTTTCGTTACGAAACTATGTGTATGTCACATTTAGAAAAGTCAGTATTAGTGTAAGGAATTCCTTCTACATATGTTAAACTAATTGTACACCTTGAGACCAAAATGAAATGAAGTTAGAATTGAGTTTAAGACGCAAGAAAAAAATTGTGACTGTATTGATTCATAAAATGTGCATATTTACCCAATTGTAATAGATTTTTTTAATATCAGTTGATTACTAATGACTACAATACTTTCAAGTGACTGTACTAGTTGTACTAATGATTCTGTCTCCTGTTTCCCGAGCATACTCTCTTTTTGAGTAAAAGGTGATCAAAGATATCTATTGAGCACAATCATGTAATTTGATGTCATTGCCATTAATTACAGGTGATTAAAAAAGATAAACGCATCATATTTGAAAAAACTGCTCGAGAATTATTGCTGTTGGAATGCGGTTAGGCTTGCTAATATTCATTTGTCCTTATTTAGTAGTCCAATGATGATCCAATCTTTTTGATATCGCATTGCCTCATGCCTCATTTTAAGAATTTCCTATTCGATTGTTTGTTTTGGTATAACTGGTGCTTTAAATGGCTTTTACGTCAGCACTCATTTGGTGTTGAAAAAGATAATCCTCATTAAAATGCGTCTATAGATTCAACAAATGAAGAGATATGTATGATTGATTGGCTGATTGATTTATTTTTTGTATTCACTGATTCTATTTTTGAATAACTTCAATTCTTTTTCATACATGAATATAAAAGCATAGCATTTTCAACATTAACTTATACACAACTGCAACATATAATCTGGACAACGTTTTTATATTTTTGATTCCTGAACATAAATCGAACATAATTCATTATAAATGACTTTTCACAATAATTTGAAGACAATTTCACTTCATCAAACAATATGTTATTTCATGAGCAAAACATTAAAAAAAAAAGCAAGGTATTGTTGTTTCAAATAAAATTGTTTTTCAAATGTTTTTTTCCTCAAACTATTTTTTTCACCGTTCTCAATATGAAATATTACCAAATTAAAGTTTTGAGTCGTCCTTTCTTTAAGAGACCCCCATCTACCCTACCCCTACCACCACCCCCCGCTATCTCAGTTCCCTCCTCACTATAAGTCATTGGACCTTGGACTTTACCCCTCTCCACCCACTACCCGCTCCTCTCTCCTTCCCCATCCCCATCCCTTCATTTCTATTTGCGTGGGGATAGAATGCATTGTTTTCTGTGTATTGGTGTGGTTTTTCTTCTAATGGCTGATTGATCGATCAATTTAATCAAACATTTACATGCTTTCTCGATTAATTAATTCATTTCAGTCATATTTGATTTGGTTTATTATTTGATAAGTTAATTGACTGGTTGATTGATTGATTGATTATCAATTGAATGCTTGACAGATTGGCTGATAGATTAATCGACCGATCGATTTACTGATTGATCGGTTGGTTGCTTGGTTGGTTGATTGATTTATTGATTGGTTGGTTTATTGGTTGATTGATTAATTGCTTAAGTAATTGATTGGTTGGATTGTTGGTTGGTTAGTTGGTCAATTGATTTATTGATAGATTAATTGATTGATCGAATGGTTTGCTTGTTTGTTGGTTGGGTGTTTAATAGATTGATTTATTAATTGATTGATCAAAAGGTTGGTTTGCTGGTTTGTTGGATGATTAATTGCATGTTTGATTTATTAATTGATTGGTTGGTTAGTTGGTCGGTTGGTTAATTGATTGATTGATTAATTCATTGATCGAATGGTTGTTTTGTTTTTAGGTTGGAGTGATTGATTAATTGATTGGTTTATTGAACCTCTTAAAATGTATGATTTCAGAAGAAGTCTCATTAGCTCTTTCAAGTTTGGTTCCACTTAAATCTATTCAGCACTTTTTTCGTTAACAATTTTATTCAGTGGAAACTTTTTGTTTATATACAGCATAATAAAATGTGTATAGAAGAGCGTAGATACACAGTGAATTAATGAAATTGTGAAAAATGCCCTAAAACAATCACACCAACTCCGTATTATTAGCACATTCATGTGTATTCAGGAGAACCGTCAGTGCATCTTCATGACCACCACGGCACTTAATGAAAAAATAACTATTTATGGATGGCTAAATTTCATCTTCTTCTTGGTTGAATTACGTCTTCGTCTGACCTATATTGCGTGGGAAGGTAACCAGCTGGGGAAGCGGAGCTCGCCTGTGATGGATGTTTTGGAGATAATATTGTCGGCCCTGTTTAACATTTAACCAACAAAAAACACGCGATATGAAAAGAGTAATGAACTATATTTTGAAGATGTGCATTTGTAGGAATAATGGCTCATTACGCTGTAATTTTCACTTCAATGATATCCTATTGTAAGTGGCTGTATGGGAATAATAATATACAGTCAATATTGATCATTAGTAGGCCTATAATGTCCAAAATAATGTGATGAGCTGTACTGAGGATGAAAGGCAAAACACACCATAAAGGCAAATGTTGACATTCTTTACAAATTTGGGATTTATTTGATAATTATTGAGGTGTTTAACTGCGATTTGAAAGGAAAATGACGAAGCGTGCATCATCCCCAAATTAACTAGACACGAGCACGACCGCGGCTTAAGGTCAACATTATGTTATCTTCTTTGAGTTTCAAGGTGCCCTGTTAGAAACTATTTACTATACACGTCAGGTGGGCCACCTCTCACCATGCTTACAGTTCAGTTGCCACTAATTTCATTACTTATTGCTGTTGTTGTTGTTTTTGTTGTCATTATTGCATTTCATGAACTATCAAATGATTTTTTTCCGGAGCCTTGATTACTTGTTGATGGATTCAGCAAAAGGTCGTTCATATTCTTCAGATTTGTGTTCGAATACGATTTATAAAACTCGTGTGTTGCGATTTACAGCCATGGGTTCTTTCCACTTTGTGTTGGCCAGCCTCCTGTTTATCGTTATTTCTGATTGCAAAGGGGTAAAACACCTTTTTTCCATTTCTTGCTGCTATTGAGGGCAACTGTTTACTGCTCTCTAACATTATGTGGCATATGGATTGTTTTTATGGCGTTGGTATAGGATTTTCAGTCACCGTTGCTTTACATGATTATTTTATTGACAATGCCCTTTTAACTTTTAAAGGACTTTATAAACACGATACCCTTTAGGATAAGCGATTTTCAAAGATTTCTTTAAAATCTTAGGCCTATAAGCTTATTTTCTTCCGTTTTTTTCTAACGTCTAATCTGCTTTCTTTTGAAGGATGTGAGCATATCAGCAGCGGATCCTGTTGCTCTGCAACCATTAAATAGTAAGTCTTTTTCGTTCAATAATTGAAATCTTAGAAATCAAGTGAACATAATAATGGAAAATACTGGGTTATAATGATTTGTGACTACAGTGTTTAGCCGCTTGAAAAAGCAGAAAAAAGGAAAACTATTATAAGCAAGCATGTGCACAAAGCTGCTTTATTATTTTTCACTTTGAGGCTGCCATCGGGCAACTCGTTCATGATGACGGTCCCCTGTATTTACGAATTCTGTTAATCATGTTAATAGTAAAAATGGTAATTCCCCATTGACATTGTCGTGTTACGTATGCTTGGTTTTGTGATGATGGTTTGATAGTAATCCTAATATGTCAGGATTTGATTTACATTAAAAAAAATGATTTGATTAGTTATACATTTTTAGGATTCGATTTTGTATTTGAGGTGTGTCTTGTCCTCGGATCATCTCTCGCTCTGAATGGGGGGCTCGATCCCCAAGGAGTACCTCCTGGCTGAGTACCCCTGCCCCCTATGCTGTGGTTCACCATACCGATGGCGCTTCCTGTTCTACAGAGTCCTCCTGTAAATCACAAGTTCAAGGAATCCAGGTAGGCTACACACTATAAGGTTAACCCTAAAGGGCACGGGGGGGGGGGGGGGGCCCCCCCCGGCTGGTCTCCGAGGTTTTTTTTTTTTTAATTTGTTTCTGTTTTTTGTTGTTTTGCGTCTAGTTTAGAGCTTCCATGACTTGAGTCTTACTATCTTTCGCCCGACTTTAGTTAACGATTATGTTGAGTGTGATTTAATTCTCGAGTAACCTATAGTTAAGGGCCATTTATGATTAATAATGAATGGACTGGGAATACAATGAATAAATTAAAATGCATTGTGAGTTATTCCAGTCATCAAAATGACCAAAAATGTAAGAAATACATTGAAAAATACATATACAAACGGTTTACGTAAACCTGGCAGAAAAAAAAAAATTCTACACATTTTCTCCTCGTGAGGATTTTTCTAATAATAATAATAATAATATCGATGCTTATATAGCGCCGGTATCCGCCAGGTCCTGACGCTCATGGCGCTCAACAAATTACATATGACAATCGAGAAAAATACATATTAGAAAAATAAATTCTTAGACTACAAAATTAAGTAAGGACAGAATAATCCTAAACTGAGGTACATACAAATCAACATAATTCAAGGAAATGATAGCAGTAAAAGATTAAGGGTATCCATTCTATCATTTATTCGCTTTGCTTTGCAGGGTAACTCTTTCAGTTAAAAAGATTCTTTATAGGAAAAGCATAGATAATCGACCGACCTTATACGTACATAACAACAATAACTGGAAATTTAATTTTGGACTTTACTTCATACTGTTTACATTAAATCAGTCCGAGAAATTATGTATACAGTATAGGGTAGTTGAAATTACACCAGTTGAACGTCTCAGGAAAACTATTTATCTATCAGGTTTATGTAAAATTTGGGACCTAACTATTGTATACTGAAAAGCACTGCATTTAGGTATCGCGTGACTACAGACGAAGTTCAGAATTTCATCATTTTCTTCGAATCACTTATTTTTTTCAAGCACAGAACTACCACATGGATTCCAACGGGTGGGATGACATCGGTTACAATTTCCTGATCGGTGGTGATGGGAACGTATACGAGGGACGCGGATGGAATTACAGGGGAGCACACGCATCGAGCTACAACTCATATTCCCTTGGTAAGAATGAAGCTACTACTAAATAATATTGAATATTTTATATAATCAGATTTTAAAACTCTATATTCACCTGATATGTTTTTAGTGCCCCTGCATTTTCCAGGAATTTGGGTACGTCCTGGGTTATGGTGTCCTTTTCTGCTTTGTAGTGCAAGTTCAATCAATAATTCTAAAAGTGATGCCTATAACTCCTTAAGCGTTCTTTTCGCATCAATGAATATTCGTAAAATTAACTTGAATAATCGTCATAATTAGCCTTCTCATTCACCATTGTACCAGTGAACCTGAAAAAAATTTACAAAATAATTTTAAAAAAAGCTTGTGTGCTTAAGTGGTATCTATAGAATGATTAATAGTATCGATACTGCACTAATGCAAGTAGAATTTAAAGAAAATATCATGAGGACAATTGTCATTATTTTCTCCATAAAATCAATTGAGCATGCCAAGAGTTAAATGGTGATAATGATAATAATGACAAAAATAACAACAACAGCAACAATAATGATAAAAAATAATAATCATAATGATAATGATAACGATCACGGGAGAGTTTCGTATAGCGCTCATGTCTGGCGCTTTCGCCATTTCTGGCATTTCATTGATTACTCTGGCATTTCTGGCTTTAGTTCACCTACCATGCCTACCATTGCAGCCCTCAAGAATTTCAAGGAATCAATTCCTTACGGATACCCATTCATCTCTCCTAGGTTGAGCTTGGGAAATGTAGATTAATGTCTTGCCAAATGAAGATCATTGTCGTAACCAAGAGTGGACTTGACATAGGGAATTACGGAATTTTCTTCATGAGCCGTAGAAGTTTTGAGTCGAGTACCGGTCAATAATTCTTGCAGCATCATGCTCAGAGAAATTATCTTCATTAAATCAATATAGACTCTTCTTTTTGCTGACGAATTTACGAGATAGAGAGAGAAGATAGCAAGGTGATAATGCGAAAAAAGAGGGTGGGGGGGGGAAGGATAGGCAGAGAGATAAGGAGAGTGAGAGAGAAAGAAGAAGAAATGGGAAAGAAAAAAGGAAAAGAGAAGAAATTGAGAGAGGAAGAGAGAGGGACAGAGAGAAAGAGACAGAGAGGGAGAGAGAGAGAGAGAGAGAGAATGACTGAGATAAAGTTCGAGTATAAAAACCTTAAAGTTTGCCATTTTGTTGATTTGTTTTTTGTAAAATCTACTTTCTTCCCTCATCAATAGGTATTTCCATGATCGGTACATTTACTTCTAGCGCTCCAAATACACTCATGATGAATACACTCTATGATTTTCTGGACTGTGCATTAAGCAGGTAAGCTTCATCTGGGGGAAAGCTGTTTGTAAAGTAACGAATGACTTTACGAACGAATTGAATATGGCAAGCCAAATGGGATTCTAAATCATCATAAATAGCATTAGCTAAAGGTGAAATGTGCAGATGTAAATTAACATTACTATTGTATACAAAATTTTTATTGCGAAGTATATTGTTTGCCATGATTTAATTGAGATTATGGGAAATGCACTCACACATTGTTAAAACGTCAGGAAAAACTTTGAGTATCCCATTTGGCACTTCATATTCAAGTCATTCGTAAAGTCATTCGTAACTTCACGAACAGCTTTATGAAACACCCCGGCCTGGTGCGTTTATCATGTTTATAGCTCAGTTGACTGCCCCAACGCCCAAATCAGCGTTTGGAAACGTAGCTGAGAAACACTTAATTTTGAATCGTCGTTACAACCAAGGCATATAGGTGTAAATGCACCATTATTTTTCGCTCAAAATGGAAATATCCTAGGAATTATAGCCATAAATTTGACCAACGTCTGGGGAATTCGTTTCTCACGCTTGTTTGTGTCTATTTTCTTGTACCGATAAGCACGTGTGGCAAACAAGCAATTGGCATTCTGGCAAATGCAAGGTTGATGATCAATTTGCCAGTATCATTTTAATACTCAAGGATTAGTTTCTAAGGCTCTAGATTTACTCACATCTTTATTGCACTAAGCGCTGTATGATATAATTTTTGTTTTAGGGATTCCTTGATGCCAGGCTACACCTTGTTTGGGCATCGCCAGGCAGTGTCTACAACCTGCCCAGGTAATGCCCTCTACAGCAAACTTCAAGAACACAGCCATTATGTAAGTATTCTTATCCGCACTTGCAAAAGGCCTGGCTCACACGGGGCGTCATTTAATGACGTAAGGGCAGCGTCAGTAGGAAAAGAAGAAAGTGTATGCAAAATGTAAAGTGCAAACAGTACTTCTCATAACCGGCGTATACATGTATTATTGCCTTCACATGCTCGATTGACGCAAGTAATGACGCAATCAAAATGAAACATCGTGTTAGCTGAGCCTAAGACCCGTCGCACACGGTGCGTTAAACCTAGCGCACACCTTACGATCCGACTGGCTCACGACCGGTCCACGACTGAGTGAGAGGAGATGTGACGTCACAGCTCTGGTCAGTCGTGAGTCGTAGACCAGTCAGAGGCCAGTCGGAAGGTCAAGTTGGAAGGATTTGACATGTCGAATCTTCACGACTGGATCGGAAGAGATCGCAGGCTCAATCTATCTTCCAGCCAATCAGACAGCAGTATTGACATGACGTCAGAGTAGTCGGATGGGTATGGAATCGCAAGGTGTGTGGTGTCGAGGCTTACGACTACCCCGACTGCCCCACGACTCACCTCCGCTCATTCAGTCGTGGACCAGTCGTGAGCCAGTCGGATCGTAAGGTGTGCGCTGGGCTTTATTAAGTTATGCTATTTCAAGGACACACAGGCATAAGTCAAGGTGTCATTTCCAGCCACACGATGCGTTATCAAGTTATGTTATTTCAAGGACAAACAGACATAGGTCAAAGCGCCGTTACCAGTCACACGATCCTATATTAAGTTATGCTATTTCAAGGACGCGCGGGCATAGGGCAAGGCGCCATTTCTAGCCACAGAAGGAAGCCCCTTGAGGCAGGTTGTGACGGCCTATAGAGCAATGTTTAGGATTTGTCGGAAAAAAAGTGAGTTTATACATAACGCCCCCCCCCCCCCCCAACCAAAAACCCAAAACCAAAACAAAACAAAAAATGATTGCATCTGGAACATTTGGGTTATAATTCCGGACCCGGCCATCATATCTGTATGGGGCCTTTTGTTCACTGCTTACTGTGGTAGAAGGGCAATTGAATTTAAGCATTATTTGCGTAATCGGCGGCAGTGACATAACATTTGTCGAGGCCCATTGTTCATTATGATACATATTTCAGGGCATTAGGTTTTATTACCGCCATACAACTTTGTTTTTCTGAGTTGTCTTTATGTGTACAATAAAGTTGAAAAAAATTCATCATGAGAACTGACGACAGTACTTTGAAGTCAAAGATTTGCAGTGAGACATCTTGACAGGTCCAGCATTCCCAGCAAAATGATTCACTAAAACAAACAAATAAACAAACAAACAAACAGACAGACAAAAGGAATAAATAACAAACTTATCAGGCCAATTCCTTTTTGCAAACAGTTTCTTCATAAATCATCAGGCAAATTTCATTTAATTATTGTTTTTAACATATAAATTTCAATTGATTCTGATAGATGTAAATTTCATATTTTCCGCTGTTGCCACAACTCTTTAAGTTATCTTTGATTCCGCAGTTTTTATAGTTTACTATAGTACTGCATGACCTAACACAAATATGCAAGAATTATCAAGCAACTAAATTTAATCACTTTTATTTACGAAAAACCGTTAGTAAGGCTGATAATAAGGAATATAGGATAAATCAGTCATCAAATAAATTTTGGACCCATGTTCATAATAACTAGAAAAAAATGATATTTTGTAAGTTATTGTTATATACGTGTATCTATGTATTTTTCCATAAGTATCTTATAAATGGTTTTAAAGAAATAGCGTCGTGGGGTTAAGTGTAAAGAAAAACCTGCTTGTTGCTATTTTGATTGATCATTAAATATGTTATCGTTAAAAATCTTTGCTTTCCGATTCTCCTATTATAGGTGTACATCAGCGGCTCAGTTAGTAACCCTCTGTCTGGTGAACAGTGTTCTCTCTAAGATGTCCACTTCGATTTAAGTAAAGATGTATTTTTTTCAGCTGATTTAGTAGGGTTTAATTATTTGTCATATAGTGCAGTTGATATACAGTATGATAAGAAGCATAGGAAACATCAATAATAATGTACATGGAAGAAGGCGCAGTCCTTGCAAGCAAAATGTTTTTGGCGGATACGCCTTAAGGTATAAAAATAAGCTTAATGCTACCACAAAGGTTGAGATTAATCGACTGACATAAACGGAACGTAAAAATGCTTCAACTGTACAGATAAACTGTTAAAGTGAGAAATATGATACTAAAAATAAAATTCTATTAATCCACATCATTTACATGATTAATTCAATTCTCCAGTTTAAATTTGTTATCTTCCAGAAGTCTGTTGATAGACTATGGGAAATAATCATATGCGAAATGTTAATTTTCCTCAAAATCAATGTCACAGTGAAAGAGGTTCTTCCAAATAACTAGTTTTTAAATGCATATAATCATGCACACATGTCACTTGAATGTTCTCTACAAATAGTTCACAAAATTTCACAGTATTGTTAAAATCCAAGATTAAAAAATGTTAGTCTTATTCAGTGTCGACCACTACAGAACGAAGTTCTTTCCTATTGCCCCTTTTCAAAACAGTTATGCTTAGCAAACATGAAACTGAAATATGCTAATAAACACAAAGGATACTAACGAATCTTATTTGTATAGTTTAATTATTTTTCTGTTTTTACGTTGTGAGACTTATGGAACATATTGCTCTTACATTTGTTCAAAATGTCGGAATGATTTGGGAAGACCGTACACACTAAGAAAAAAAGGTTCAATTTTACACCCTTCAAATGATAAACTAGGAGGTCCTCTAAGGGTGCAACTTCGCACCAAAAGAAACATTATGGACCATTAAGGGTGCAGTGAGCTGCAATTTGCACCCTTAAGGGTGCAGAATTGTACCCTTTATGAAAGGTGCAAATTTGCACCCTTTTGGATGCAAAAATTGCTGCACCCTGTAAGGTGCATAATTGCACCTTTAAGGGTGCAGATGGGCATTTTCGGATGCAAACAGGTACGAAAGGGTGCATCTTTGCACCTTCGTCATGTAGGGTGCAAGATTGCACCCCAAAAGGTGCTGCTATTGAAGCATTTGCGGTGCAAATCACACTTATGGGGCGTTGCAAGAAACTTGCAATTGATCGTAAATCGATCGTAAGTCCAAAAATCAATCGTAAGTCTTGCAATTAATTGCAAATTTGCAATTGATTGCAAGTTACGATCAATCCTGTTGCAAGAAAAAGTTACGATCGATAAATCAGTCGTAAGTCTTGCAATTGATTGCAAATCAATCGTAACTTTACGATGGATCCAGGGGTATGCGCAAAATTTGCAATTGATTTGCAATTGATCAATTTTCCATAGACCTATGTACAAAATTTTCCCGAAAATTTTAGTTTTTAATTTCATTTTGTAAATTTGTTCCCATAATGCCATTTGTAGTTTTCCATGGGTTGTTACACATATTTCTTCAAATAATACTATTTTTTTTCATTCTATAAGCTGTTACACAAATTCTGCTACTTGTTTTACTCAAGTTCACATTATTCAACAAATTATGCCATTCAAACAACAGTACAGGGGAAGATTTCCTATCTCATTTAAGTTTGCAACCTTCTTGCTTCTCTCTCTTTAAACAAGCCATTTTAGTTGGAACTCACACCATATATTTGACTGCACCTGTAGATGGACAGCTCAATTGTATAACTACATAAAAACATGTACCCATTGATCTCTCCATCAAGTATTTGCAAATTTCATTCACTCAAAACAATTCTGAAAAGAATGACAATATTGAACACATTTATTGATATTGGAATGTTTATTTGTGATTAATTTGATTCTTGTTTCTGAGAATTTAGAGAGACAGTGGTATTACGGGTAAGCAAATTAAATGTCAGCTTGTAAATTGAGGAGTCATAAGGGCTATTTCCTATTGAGGGTCCTTTCAGTCATTTGTATTAACAAGATGAAAACTACCACTGACATCAGTTACATTAATTAGTGCATCATCACTGAGTGTTATCTGTTCATTTTCAGTTTTGACTTATTTGAGTTTCTTGCAGAAGTACTACAATCCATAACTCTGACATGAATAATCTGAAGTCCAGTTAGGATTGTCTCAAACTTCTTCTCTACCTAAAGAGTCACATCTAGTTTCCTGGAGGTCATATGATTTGAGATGAAACTGGGAGAGCTCCACAGATCAAAGTTGTTGTTGAAATTGCTCGCTTATGCAATCCGCTGACCGATCCTCATCTGCTATTACTATGGACAAGACGGCTTGCATCTCTGACTGATACCATTTCTGATGATCCCGCTGTTCATAAATAAATATACAAAATAATGTTTATACAAGTACTTAACATGTAAAGCTAGCAGAGGTCTATTTCTTCTTTTTACCTCAATCTACTATCCTCACCCCATTCTACTATCCACAAAGGGCTATTACTTTTGATATACTGTACGCTTGACTAAATATTCATCATTTTCATACGTATTACCCTTAATCCAAGATTAGAACAATTAATCTTTTCAAGGTCTGAAATGTAGTGCTGTATCATCAAACATGCATTTCATGTTTAATAAAGTACAATGTATAAATGAGTATAGCATCAGCATTCAGATCATTGATTAATTGATGAAATTTCCTCCAAACAAATTTCACATTGTAAAGTTTACACTGTAAATGCCACTCCGATATTATGCATATCAGAGTTTAATCAAAAGTGTGAAAAATATTTTTTTTTTATTTACAATGCTCAATTTGTTTACCTACCCAAAATGGGGGGGGGGGGGGGGGGGATGGGGGGTAGGTCACTGATTTATTCTTAAAATTTCCTCCCAATTAATTTCACATTGTTAAGTTTACACTGTAAAATGCCACTCTGATATTATGATTGTCAGAGTTTAATCAACAGTAGTGTAAAATGCATTATTTCTGATTTACCATGCTCAATTTGTTTACCTTCCAAAAATGGGGGGGGGGGGGGGGGGGGGGGTTGATTTCACCGTTTCCCCAGATCTCTGCACGGTGACTATAAAAAAAAAACCAACAACAGATGAATCCTCAACTGCGCACGGTCAAAAATCATGCCTCGGTCATCGCCAGATCAGAAATATACATGTATGGCACATTCATGTTGGTTTATTTCCATGTATACAATGACATCTTTGAAATTGACCTTCGACAATGTGACCCCATATCTAATGAGACCATTGCCCTTCATATATGCATACATGAGCCAAGTCTGAAGTTGAAACTCACAGAGTTCTTGATTTATCACAAGAACAAGCAGGTTTCATGTATATGATGACTTCTATGACCTATGACCTTTGATGTAGACCCCAAAATTTAATCAGATCATTACCCCTTCCATATGCATGCATGAGCCAAGTATGAAGTTGATCAATCCAATAGTTATTGAGTTATCCCGAGAATGAACCATTTCTATGTACATGATGACCTTTATGACCTTTGACCTTTGACATTGAGACCCCCAAATCTACTCAGATCACTGTCCCTCCCATATGCATCATGAGCCAAGTTTGAAGTTGATCCATCAAACGGTTCTTAAGTTATTGTGAGAACGAAAACGGAACGGGCGGAATGACGACCCGAAAACATAATGCCTCCGGCGTCACCTACGGTGGGCGGAGGCATAAAGAGTGTATTGAATTTATACATGGTGACAAGGATGTACCTCAGGGCAACTTACTTCAGATACAGTCATCTGGGTTCTAACCTTCTGAGCTTCGGGACTTCTCACACTGCCCTTCCTGTTCATTACATTGCACAAGCACCTGTTTGTACAGAGACATGTAAGAGAAAATGATACATCTTCTAGAATGCAGTATACAGTAATAACATACATTTTGAACCACAGAGTAAGCTTTCCCAGGTATTTTAGAAATTTTCAATACTGAAAATCAACTCTGGACAGTGCTGGTACGGAAAAAAAAAAAATGGCAACGTAACTTTGCATTTGGCCATTTCAAATAGATTTGAAATATGCAGTAAACTACGTAAATCAATAGGGCATGTTATAAAAACTGCTTACTTCATGTAATAATACAGTGATGTCTCACAGATTCATACATGTATATAATGTACTGTCATGAGGACCCTAAAGGCTAAAGCTACAGTCAATTATATATGATAGAGAATATTGTTGGACAATGGTGTGGCCAGGATTTCAAGGGAAGGGGTACACTAGGAGACATCGTCATTTTAGGGCACCCTCACAGCACTCCCCCTAGCTGTTAACTGCTTTCTTTCCACTCCATTGCATTTTTGCAGGAGCAAACTGAATCATTCACAAATCTATGTCAAGCAGTAGACAGACTCACTTGCAAGTATTAACCCTGTGCGGGTGTCCCAGAGAAAGAAACAATACATGATATGAATATCAGCTGAAATACTGTTTGTAATGACATTGTACATAAAGTCAGGTTTTTGAGCAATTTTTGGTCCAATGTGCAAATACAAAATCATGCATACATGTATATGTGGAATCTGGGTACCTAGGTGTCATGAATGTGGCCTAAAAAGATGCACAAGATGTGAAAGAAAAAGGAATATCAGCACATGATCTTTTCATGTTAAACAAATCACTTTGGAAAATGTGGAAGGCAGGGGCTATTTTTTTCAGCCCCCCCCCCTTCCCCGCTACTGAGGGTTAAGGTAACTGTGTCTTTCCCAGATGTGCATATTTGTTGAAGACATCATAATACGTCATCAGGAATTACCAGACCACAGTGCTTTTCTGCCTACCATAATATCAGGAGCAAGAAGATATAGCCTTGACGTAAGGGACAGGACATCACGACTTGAAACAGCAAAGCATGCTTTGATCTCCTTTGCCATCCCTGAAAAAAATACATGCAATACAAACAGAATATACAAAAGAGAATAACTACTAAATGAATGAATTCTCAACTACCCTTACACTTTATGAAGTTGTGTAAAATGAGCACCTCTTCATTTCTAAAAAATGTCCCCTTCCATATCTGATATTGCCCCCTTTCTCATCAATGTGAAAGTGTCCCCTATCTTTCCTATATCTTCCTATTTATCTTTTAGTGGTGCATTTTTCATTCATCCATAAGTACATGTACCATCCATCACTTCCCCAAACTTGCCTTACTTCTTTTCAAAGTGAACCTTTCTATTCCAATAGAGCTCCCTTTCTCTTCATAGATATATTGACCGCTTTCAATTTAAAAAGTGCCCATTTTATCTCTTAATAATGCCTAGCTTCTTCTACCAATTGCGTCCCCTTTCTTTTCTTACAGTTCCATTTTCTCTTCCAACAGTGCCATTTCATTTTTGCTTTACCAAATGCCCAATATCACTTTCAAAGTGCCAAATTCCTTTTTTTAAAAAAAGCCTTTAACTCTTCAAATATTGCCTCCTTTCACTTAACAATTTGGTTAAAACCCTAAAGGAACGGGGGTATCGGGGTCGGGGGGGGGGGTTGCATTATGGGGCCCCCTTAAATCTCGATCATGGATCGCCCAATTGCCACAAAAATTTGCACAGGGGTAGAGAAAGATGTAATCTACAAGGCTGTATGGCTGTGTGGCTTTCACTAAACCTATATATTTTATTCTATATGAAGTAATGCTAAATTTTGCAAGAAGCGATAGCTTTGGCTACTTTTTATTGAATAAAGCTTTGCCACAGATTTTTTGTGAAAATGTCTTTTAGTAAATCTTCGATTCCCCTATGAAACAATGGGTTTTCAGAATTTTTGGTTTTGTGTTTTTCTTATATCTTTCTTTGTTTTTTGGTTTTTTTTTCAATTAAATTTGTTGATGACACTATTAAGAATATAAACAACATAAAATTCATTGATTTTAATCATGAAAAGCAAAAATAATCATACATTTATGAATTTTTGATAAAAACTTAATTTATATTACAATTGTACATGAAATAATGTGTTTGAGCAATTTTTGGTCCAACATGCATGTATAAATTTATGCGTAACTTCGAAACTGCTTGCCCTGGCATCACACATTTGGTGTCAACACGTGTGGAAAGGATCAGAGAAAAAAAACTCATGGAATCTCAGATCAAGATAATGAGTTGTTGTGAAGTATCATAAAAAAATTTGACGGATGGGGGAGGGGGGCAGCATGATGCCTACACCTATGGTTCATTTAGGGTTAGCTGGCCAAGTCAACCACTACACCAAATTCCACGATAATATCAATAACTTACTTAAGACTCCCGCATTGTCCAACCCATGAGGTGATCAGCATCCTCCATCCTGATCTATCTTTGGCTGGCTCATCAAGGTCTTTTCACTCCATAAGGTAGCCTTTGAGATTTCATTGAATGGTTAGTTGCCAGTTGATCTTGAGCCTGCCTCTATGTCATTACATCATTTCCAGGGGGGGGGGGGGGGGGGGGGGGGGTCCACCATAGGGCCTGACTGGCAAGGTGGGTAGATTAAAGTTAGGTCTAGCGATTAAAGGCGTCTTTTGCAGATCACATCAGATACTGGGGATTGCTTTACAAGTCCTTTCTCTGACTCTTTTCTTGGTTGCGAAGTCATTCCATCTGACATCAGTAAAGAAGTCAATAAAATTCTAATCTCACCCTTCCAAAGCACTGAATGCAGAGACTAGGGTCTGTATTCTCAATGATAAAATAGTCTGCAATAAAAGAAAATAAGAATAAACACCTATGAGATATTTTGTCCTCACTATGCCTGCTCAATTGATTTTGAGGGGAAAATAATAAAAATTCAAGCTTTTTAAATATTTTTTTCTTTATAAATTCTGGTTTCCATAGTGCAGTAGGGTATCAATGCTGGTTACATATACATGTATTACTCTTAAAGGAGAATGGAACCCAGGCATCAGTGTGCTTTTAGTGAAAAGAGATGAACAAGAAAGATTAAACAGTGAAAGCTTGAGCAAAATCGGACAATCCATTCAAGAGTTATGATTTTTAAAAGTTTAAGTAAATCCCTATTATTGGGATCCTTGAGTTGGCAACTTTACCACCATCTGTGATGTCATCGTGGACAACTGTCCATTCATTTTGTACAAAGTTTAAAAAAAAATTGATGCTTATGAAATTTCGAGTCAGGAATCAACATAATTCTTCACAAAATGCTTGAAGAATTGATGTAGCCATGTCATACTCAAACGGTAAATCAAAAGAATTTATATTTCTCTTGAAAATGAAAAAAATGTTAAATTCTGTGTACAAAAGAAATGGAGAGTTGTCCACGATGACATCACAGATGGTGGCAAAGTTGCCAACTCAAGGCATTTAGATCTAGATCTACTTGAGTTAAATGAAATAATTTACATATGCGTTAAATGATACACATATCGTTTTAATGAACACGATTGGAATCTAATTATTTAGAAGTTAGGTCCTGACCACAGAGTTGCAACCTCGCTAGACCTGTAAAAATTTAAAACTATCAACTTCTGTTGGTGGAATTCATTCACACACAGCACTTCTTGTGTTGGAAGAAAAGACACGGCATCCTTTTTTTTATTCTCAGACTTTCAAGAATCGTGGTACAAAATTCATCAAAATTTAACTCAAAATGTACACTTTGTGATATCTCACTTGCAGTAAAACACAAGAATTTAACTAAGCAAAGTTGAACTCTAACAAAAAATAAGTAAAATGGCATTGCCAACTCCGTCTCTGGCTCTGCTAGCTCCAGCCCCGGGACGCTGCTACGGAGTTCGGGCGTTCGACCGGGCTGCAGTAGGCGTAGTATGGCTCAGGCCTCAGCCAGACTCTCTTGACCGACAAGCCTTGTAATTATCGAGTGCATTTCTGTGTCTCCCTGAGTGTGGATCCTTGTGAATAAATCCATGCAAAAGCTTTTTCAAACTCATTTATCATATTTCAAAGATCCACAAAGCCTACAAGTTTGCCTGCTTTTGGATGCTTTAACAGCAAAAAGAAATGAGAGTTCTGGGAGATTGTCGATGCAAAGATTATACTACAAACAGAAATAGCTACGAGTGGGACTGTGATTGAGAATGTGCGGTAACGCTCGGCCAAAGGAAACTTTCGGGAAGGTGAAATTCGACTGCCGATATAGAAAGATTCTCACATATTTCAAGACAAAATTTTCCCGGACATGGGTCTTACATATTAGTTTTCTTCAAAAATATACACAATGAAGCAAGAATACGATCAAAACTGAATATTTTTCACTTACTCTGCTCCTGAATCACATTTATCGCATGCTCACTGAGACTAGTCTTGTCAGGCAGACTGCTTTCACCAATGCCGATCGATCGCAAATCAATTGCAACTGGCAATTGATTTCTGGCCTGTTTCTTGCAACGCAAATTTGCGATTGATTGCGAGTTGCAATTGATCTATCAGTTGCAAATTTGCGATTGATATTTGCAATCGATCGCAACGCAAGTTTCTTGCAACACCCCCTTAGAGTGTATGTTCAATTGAGAGTGATAAAGAATGGTAACTTACAAAGGACATGAAGGAGGCGGAGGTTGGACTGCATCATTACCTATACGCTAATCAAGCCTTTAACGGCGCAGGCTTATGTCAGCGACTGATGCGGTCTTGAGTGCGTGATGCAAGAGTGATATCGCACAAAGAGCGAAAGCAGAATGAACAATGCATAAACTGAGTGGAATGAACTGAGACATGCAGTGACTGTCTCCACTCCATAGGTTTAAAGGTTTGATTATAGCGTCTGACGCAATCGAATTAAGGCATAACGGGCATAACTGGAATATGCGGGACGTCATCTGCCACCCCCGATCCTTGCTCCGATAATCAGGAAGAAATGTATCCCTTGATCACAACGGGGAAAGTTACATTTCTCCGATCACAAGACCAGATAAAATTGGTACATTTAACCGAAATATCATCCAATCCAGTTTTGCTTAACACAAGGAAAACAACATTGTTTGCAATTTAGATACACGTATCTTATAATTTTTTTTTGTGTTTTAAAACAAGACGAGATCATCTTTAAGAAAGCATTGCTTATAGTTCTGATTCCAGACGTCATGGTCCACATTCTACCAAATCATTTAAACCCTACACGCAGATACTAAATTATTTGTATTTTTGTATTATATATAGTATTGCATCTATTTTAATCACGGTAAGAGTCTGCCTTCAGCCAGAAAATGATTTTCAGCAAGGCTGTGAAAAGGGTTCAAGCATAACGAAAAGAAAATAATAAAGACAGGAATCACAAAATCATTGTTACAAAAATCACAATGAATAAAATGAAAACAAAATCAATATAAAATAAATATGATATGATGAGACACACATGAAAAATCTTGTAAATTAAGAATCAAGTCGTGCTTAAACCTAGCGTAGTGTTGACATTTTCCATTTTAAGATAGCAGTCATGTTTTACAATATATTTATGAACAAGTTTTCAAACTACATGATCGAAATTGTCCTGGCATCTGCGAAAATAGAACCCCCCTCCTGGGTGATGGTCGAACCTGGTGAGGTGGAGGACACGTGAAGCACGGACTCGTCATCAGCGTCATCAGTCCAGTACAACAATCCGGCGTGATAACCCAGGCCTCGCACTGTCATCGACTCGGCCAAGAAAAGCCCTGGATTCGTACCGTCCAGATTCACGGAAAGGATGTTCTCTGTGTCAGCGTCTACGATGAAGATCTTTCCGCCTACAAAGAGAAGAAAGGAGGGGGGGGGGGATGAGGAGAGAAAAAAGAAGACGAAGATGAAGAAGAAGAAGAATAAGACGAAGCAGAAGAATTAGAATTAGAAGAAGCAGAAGCAGAAGAAGAAGCAGAAGGAGGAGAAGAAGAAGAAGACGAAGAAGAAAAAGAAAAAGGGGGGGGGGGAGGGGACAAATGTAAAAAAAAAAAAGAGAAAGATGAAGAGGCGAAGAGGAAAACGGAGAATAACTGCATGGTTGAAAAGTAATGTTATTTTGGGCAAAGAGGGGCAGTGGCCTAAACAGGGGGAGAGGCGGACCGATATTATGGTCTCTGGAAATAAATGTCATCCCATAGGTTTTGAAATCTTATCCGTTTCTCTTTCCTATCCCTCTCCTTTTACTGTCTCTCTACTTACCCCATTTCCTCTCAAATTTGCTTTAATTTTGGCATGCAACAGGGGACAAATGCCCCTTGTTCCCGCGTAGCTTTAATACACAAATTATGATTTTTCAAAACACTTACTGTCAGGGTCACTAAAGTTTGATTGCATTATCTCGAAACACATACCCCTGCATTTGCGTTTTATTACAATATTGTGAAATACTTGCTTATATTGGTTTATTGGAGTTTCATTGCTTTATGAGGAAATGCAGTCTTTGCTTTATTCGTGTAAGGAAATGCATTCTCATTGAATAAATCGAATTTATGTCTAAATTACTGCAGTATGGCAGCAATCATGCTTACTGTCTAAATCAACGGCGAGGGCGCGAACGTCAGTGAGAGGTGACCCTGAGAAGATAACCATGCGATTGCTTCCATTGCAATCGATTCGCTCGATAGTGCTAGAGTGGCCGATATAGACGTGCCTGGAATGAAAAATAAACAGAATATACTTCAAGAAAGAGCACATTTCAAAACAATCGACACAACTGAAGCCACAATCTAAAATAAAAAAGAATGGTTTCCGCTTCTGTCTTTAAAGTGCTTAAAGGGGAAAGGCATCCTAGAACTGGGTTATTGGGATACACCCATTTAGAAATGGTATTGCTCCATTTTTGTCTCATTCACATTCCATACCTTTACATATTTCTCTGCAGTCTAAGTCATTCTCCTTCGAATAACCTCCATCTCTTCTCCCCTTTCATACTTTTCCCCATTTACCATCACTGCGCTCAATAAAGCACATTCTTTTCTACTGTTAATGTCCATCACTTTGCCTCCCTCCTCCTTTCATGCCTTTCATCGTTTTCGTAATTTATCTTATTTCTTCCTTTTTGTATAACTGTTCCATTTCTTCCTATTTATAGTTTATTTTCTTTCAAATTGTGAAGGTATCCTTTCATCTTTGTTTCTGTTTAATGGCATATTATGTTTGCCTACATTAAGTTAGTCATGTACTGCAAGATTCACAATTAATTTAACCAGGGACCAGTACCATAAGCTGTGCTTCTTTGCTGGTCTTTGTTATCATTTTCATCCTTGCATTTTTTTTAAATTTAGATTTTGTTTTCGAATGAACTCTTGCACATTGGTTTCTATCTAATATTTATCTATTCTTTATTTTCTTTTTTATTTAAACCTATGCCTCATTTTAAGAAATCATCAATATTTAGTGAAAAGGGGAGTCTTAATTTCATTTTAACATCATCTACTGAGAAGACTTCAAACTGTAACTTTTATTAAGATTTTGTTTTCGAATGAACTCTTGCAAATTGGTTTCTATCTAATATTTATCTATTCTTTATTTTCTTTGTTATTTAAACCTATGCCTCATTTTAAGAAATCATCAATATTTAGTGAAAAGGGGAGACTTAATTTCATTTTCAACATCATCTACTGAGAAGACTTCAAACTGTAACTTTTATTAATAATAATGATAAATTATTGGATATTTTTAAAGCGCTCATGTTCTCCACGCAGGTTGCTAACGGTGCTCAAATATTACTTCGGCTCAGCTAAGCTACCGATTTAAGTGCATACGGCTTTCTTTCCCGCCCAAACCCACTGAACACTTCTGAAGAGTGGCAAGTTTAATGTCTTACCAAAAGGCACAAAGGTTATGCACTTTGCCGGCTAATCCACAATTTCTTACATATCTCTTTCATTTGGCCACATATTATAGACAATTTGACATGATAAACGAGACTGAATCTGTTTATTTTCTGAAATACCATATAGCCACGCCAAAGTTACACTGCAACGCCAATTCAACACCGATTAAACAAATCAGAACAGACCAAACTGTCCGGGGTAATTTCTGGTAGGGTTGTTGTCCGTATGGTTAATGTGAGTGCGGTATCTATGCAAAGCGTAAAATATTGACCTATTTTCCATCATATCGCATATAGTCTACACTCGCTCTGAAATACACATGCTCTTCTTCACACAGAAACGGACTATATATACTATACTATACACAAATGTTCTGGCCTAAAACCAAGCTGTTTCTCGTCATGTTTCGAATTTGACATGTTTGAGGAGCAATACGGAATTCCAACTGAAAAAAAAAAAACAACAAGAAATGATTAAAAAGCTTTAAAAAATACATATATTTCACCTTTTCCAGAATTCGAGCAATCTGAAAGAAATTTACCCTTTCTCGCTGACGGCATGTACGGCCCGGGGAGATACAAGGTTTTTGGATAGGAATTCATTAGGTGTCGGGTCGTCGGAATCGATGTCGTACTCCATAATGATACTGTAGGGTGATAAAACAGCATACAGTCGGCGGCATCGAACGTCAAGGGAAATATCACTGATAATCACTGTAGATTACAAAAAAATAAAGATAAAGAATAAAAAAAAAAAAAAAAAGGTCAAGGTAGAATACATATAATTTTTTAATTGACATGATATGTCACTGTAGGGTATAACGTAATATACAAAATAACACAGGGACTAACGGCTTTTTTGGAGTGGAGGGCTGACACCCAACCAGGCGGGCACGAGGGGATAAAGCCCCCTGAAGGCCTTGGGTTTTTATGGTTCTGCGAGCCTATGAGCAGTCTAAATATTGAGTTTTACAATATATATATATTTTTCTTTCCCCCTTTTTTTATTTTTAAAAATTTTATCCGAAGTTGTGGGGGGGGGGGGCTGTAGCTGCCCCTGAAACAAAGGCCAATGAAGTAATTTTGTTTTATCGTCTGTACTGTTAAAACAACAAAATTTAGTATTTCTCTTTTCTGTTTTTTTTTACATGTAGTTCTTCTATAGTAAAAACTTTCCACATGCTCCTTTGAGACATATAACTAGGTTGCCCAATTGCAGCTTAGTCGTTCAGTCTCAATGCATATTTTTGAGAGGGAGAGAGAGAGAGAGAGAGAGAGAGAAATGACAATTTTTAGTTCATGTTAATTCTGCAAAAGCGTTGATCACACCGCCTAAACGATTCCACACCGATCCCAAATAGACTGATACCTTACCACACTTGGTACACGGTAAAATTTTGTTCGATTTGATGTCGGCCTGGCGTCGGTATGGTGTCGGCAAACAGTCGGCCTGAGTCGGTCTCGTTCGTATGAATGTAGTAATCAGATCTCTTTTTTTCAGATTTCACATTTATATAGTTCATTTCATTATCATTTTTCAAGATATCAGTTATACAATAAGAATTCAAATGTAATACAACAAAAGAAAAGGGGGAAAAATGAAGAGAAATAAAATATAAACCAATGTGCAAGATCAAATACGAAAATAAAAACTGAATAGAAATTATTCAAGAGTGAAAATGAAAAAAGAGACCAGCAAAGAAGCACAGCTTGTGGTACCATTGGTCCTCGGTTAAAATACATTGTAGATGCAGATTAGTCTGCAGGCACAGACCTTAACTGACACTTTCCAAAATTACGTTTGGGTCTTGAGAGAAGCCTAGGCCACGTGCCTAGTGGCTGTGGTCTGGAGCAGCTATAGTACACGATCTTCCTTCTTCTTTTTATTTTTGCAAGCAGTCATAATTGACTATTTTTTCCACTATTCTACTTACATATATATTATCAGTCGTACTGATTTATATATTTTTCTTATGATTTTTTTCCTTTTTCTCTATGGGGGTATTGCAAGAAACTTGAGCTGCAATCGATTGCAAATATCTATTGCAAATTTGCAACTGATAGATCAATTGCAACTAGCAATCAATCGCAAATTTGTATTGCAAACACAGGCCTGCAATCAATTGCCAGTTGCAATTGATTTGCAATCGATTGAAAGTTTCTTGCAACGCCTCATATGTCTTTTAAAAATAGTTTATATACATATATAATCTTCAATTTTTCTCTTTTCTTTTCTCCTTCCTTTTGTTTACTTCATTCTTCTTTATATCTTGTTCCTCCTTTTTTTTCCTTTTTTAAAACTGTGATCCTTTGTCTGCACTGACCTGCTTTGGACTCCTACTCAGACCTCTATAACGTGTTTCGACAGACCAGGGTTTGTGCCTGCAAACTAGATGCAGTACATGACTAAGTAGAACTAGGTAAACGTGCATAGCCACTGAACAGAAACAAAGATGACAAAATATCTAAAAAATTTGAAAAAACAAAAATAGAATAAGTAGAAAAAATAATAATTCGAAGCGATTCTCTTACTGCTATCAACCTCGTTAGTCACATTAATCCATTGTTTGTATGACCCATCCAATGTTATTCTGCTCAGCGAGAAGTTTGATTGCGCAACATAGGCGTAACCTTTGACCGGGTCATAGGTCGCCTTCAATGGGTAGGTGACAGGGGTTTGTATTTCTTTGAACTCCATCTTCAAGATGTCTGCCATCCACAGTTTTTTCCCTTGTTCGTCACTAACAAATATGCGTTTGTCAGCGTCTGCAAAGGAAAAAAAATACACAATACAGTATGTTTGCCTACCTCCAAACTGCATTTAGGTATCGATTATAGAGGAAATCATGAAAGGTCTTTCTAGGTGATGAAGCTACAACTATTTCTCTATCAGTCAAAGAAGACACGGTCCGATTTGGTTCAGTACTTACGAAGAAATGGGGATTTTCGTCATAAGTCCCTCCCTTCAAAATTTGAACAAAAGGGAAACTCAAATCACCATGGACAAATCACACTCCTTTTGAATGGTTTGCAAATCACCGTTTTGTTTTTATTTGTGCTAAGGTTGTGATGGCAAAGGTTTATTCATTAACATAGCTATCACCATTCTTGATGTTATGGTTGTTGCTGTTCTTGTTGTTATTGCTTATATAGGGAATATGGATATGTTTTTAAAAAAACCTCAATGAAATATGAATGAAAAAAAAAATATGAGCAGTCTTCGGACTTTTAAAGATGTTGGTCAATTTTGTAAGTGAATATCGAGTGCTTAAGCAAAATTATGAGATGCCTAACTGGCTCTCGGAGTTATTATTTACACGATCTGAACAATCCTTGATTTCCTTTGTAAATCATTCAAAATGATAGTGGGGATGTCCGTTGTGCTTCGAGTCCCCCGTCTGAAAAACGTATACGGGAGGGACTTACGACATCGGTTGCCATGGTAACAAGAATCCATATTTCTTCGTGACCAATGGACCTCCTCGGCCGGGGTCTTCATTGACTGGTAGAGAACAGTAGTTTCATTCATAATCTACAAAGACTTTTCATATTGCAAAAATGAGTTCTTTCATGATCGATAATAATGGCCGACTTAAAAATTATAATCTTAATTCGGCCTGCCACCAAAAGATCATAATATTCATGATATTATCTCCATGTCATACAGTTAAAACAAAATAGGCAGTACCGCAGTATTACAATAATAACATTTCAGCTCTGCATTTGGGGATTGGCTGCGATACGTCTTTTTTTCGAGGGGGGGGGGGGGGGCTGACACCCAAACAGGCGGGGTCCAGGGGATGGAGCCAACTTAAGCCCTGGGTCTTTATGTTTTGGCGAGCCTATTAGCAATTTAGATAGTTAAGTGCTACAATTCATCTTTATTTTTATTTTTATTTTTTTCATCTTTAAAAAAAAAAATCATCCGAAAGTGTATGGGTGGGTGGGGGGGGGGGGGGGGGGGGGGAGCCCCCCAGCTCCTCACTTCTGTGGCCCCTGCATCGCATGCACTGGTGTTAGCAAATTCCTGCCAAAACATTAGAACAAACACTACGTAGTGTGTAATAAAAATAATCATTACCCTCTGGTGTATTTTCCTTCAGGTGATAGATAGTTGAACCTGTAGATTCAGTCACTTGATTCAACGGCCCGGCAAGAAGACAATCCCTAGTCTCCTCGTTGTAAGCAAATGATGAGCAGTTTGAGCTGGAAATGCATGATGAGCCGCACCTCACAAGGTTCGGGGAAGGTTTATTCGACAGCGTGTTACTGGCAATGGGAACGCTATTTTTCCTGCCAACGCGAAATTTTCGAATTTTCACACTCTCCTCCTGTATGACTGTATATAGATCACATACATGACAGAGTGTAAACGAGGAAGATCAGGCAATATCTGCTTGTATTCAGTTATTGCACGATACTTATAGGCATGAATGTATAATGGATATTTTTTTACCAGGAACGCCTTCGGCCAAGATGTTAGGTCGTCAGTTATTGACTTTCTGCGCGCTAGGAGAGAAACACTTCAAAACTGAGAATTTTTTTGCAGTGAAAAAAAAATGCATGTTAGGGTACGAAACATGACTATTCAGGCACCAAATGAGGTGATCATTGCCGGAATATCGTACCTTTACATCTTAACGAGGGAGGGCGCTGAGCCTCTTATCCCTCCCCCATCTGAAACAAAGTCATGTATGCCATTCAAGCATAAATAACAACTGTGACTTGAAAAAAAAAAGAAAAAAGAGAAGGGTTTTTTTTTTGGGGGGGGGGGAGTGTGAAGGTTTCGAATATAAAAACATTCAACTGGAGAATTTTTGTGGGAAAATTTACAAGAAAAACAAAACAACTTTAACCACTGAAAGTGATAATAAATTTCGTAGTAGTTTGATTCTTCAGTCACACTGTCATGTAGACTCCACACCCATGGGCGTCAATCGGGGGGGGGGGGGGGAGAAAGAGGACGCATCCCCAAAAACTTTTAAGGTTGAGGGACACATTAGGGAATATATGTCCCCAAAATTTTAAGCTGAGGACCTTCTCTTTTCCCTGGTCAGCAATATTTGGTGTGTGTCTCCCCTTAATTTTGTTCCCCCCACCAAAATCTTAAGCTAGGGGCCCTTTTTTGCTGGTCAGCAAATTTTGGTATAAGTCCCCTAAAAAAAAAAAAAAAAAAAAAAAAAAACATGTCCCCGAAGCAATTTAAACTGAGGACTCTTTTTTTGTGTCCCCTAAATATAAAACGGATTGACGCTCATGTCCACACCGACTACAAACCGACCAATATTTATCCACTGAGGGTGCGGGGGAGGGGGGGTTGTTTCATAAAACTATTCTTAAAGTTACGAATGACTTCACGAACAACTTGAATTTGGCAAGCCGAATGGGATTCTCAGTCATTATAAACTGCATCAGCTAAAGGTGAAATGTGCAGACGTATTACTGTTTTAAAAAATTTTTTATTGCGAAGTTTATTTCATGCCACAAATTTTTTAGTGAAATTATGATAAATGCTGTCACACTTTATCAAAACATCAGGAAAACCTTTGGGCATCCCATTCGGCAATTGATATTATATTCATTCGTAAAGTTATGCCTAACTTTACGAACAGCTTTATGAAGCATCCCTCTGTTGTCAGTCTGGTGTCTGTCTTATCGGTGTGACCGGGGTAAAACGATGAAACAAGCCACGCTACTCCACACGCTGCTCCATATAAATTGTATGAGTTCACATTGATTTATGTTTTGAAGAAAAAAAAACCCGTAATGAAATAGTGATGTCGACAGTAAATTTGCATTTAATCTGTTGTGTTCTCCTTTTCTCTTATATATATATTTCATTTAAAAAAATGAACATAAGTTATGTTTATTATATTTATTTGAAGGATCCACACTCTACAAGCATTGCTTTTTAGTGGATCCCTCCATTTCCATAAGAGCTTATACTGTATATTCTTTTCTAGCTTTACTTTGTTACATATTTAAAATTATGTAAACCATATAAACGTATTATGTCATTGTAAAAATAAAAAAATAGTTACGTATGTTTGATTTTTTTTCAAAATTTGTTATTTGGGTTTTTTTTTTAATGAAAAAAATAAACTCTTGAACATGTACCTTCCCTTTCGCAAATGAAATGATCTGTTCTACTACAGAGACGATCAGCCCACTTGTACTCATCCGCGGCATACATCCTAAAACAATCCGATCCGTAGAAATATGGCGCACTGACGTATCGGGTATAGCTGAACTCCTCTTCATTCGTCCACCTGAAATTGGGGTAGTCTGGCTGGGTTAGGCCTAGCCACACTCCTGTATAGTCTATAAGAAGAAATATTTGACAAAAGAACAGAGAAGGTTTGATTTATAGGATAAACTGTGTAATTTCAGCATTGAGTGGATAAGGAATTCGACTTCATCAAGATGTAAAACACGACAAAGACTCATCTATCACAGTGGTAAAACCAGTGGCGTATTAAGTGAGCCCAAAATTTTGAGAGGGACTGACGTTTCCGTACTGTCCAGTTTCCAGTACCTGCCTCGGAACGAGCAAAAACTGTCACCCCTTTTTCAAATAAAACTGCACATTTTTCACATTGGTACAGTGATTATCTTTCCTCATTTTCCTTTTTGTTTTTTGTAGCCCCAAGCGCCCCCACCTGTACGCCAGATAGTATTAGCTATAACTGTATAAGCTACATGTATGTTAGTTATTGTCAAAGCGATGATATTCAATCCTTGCTCGAAAAAATGTAGACAAATATCTTACTAAGTGTATTTGCTAGTCCCTCGACGAATAATCGTTCATCCTGAGTATTTAAAGTGACAACGTAGCTGCCATTATAAGACTCGCAAATTTCCTTTGTTTGAGGGTAAGTTTTACGCTCATCTGCGACGTTGAAATTGGTGTAACATGAAGATCCATACTGAACCGACGATGGGAACACGCTCGAACAATCTATACAGAAACAAACAGGCCTATGTATTCATTCCATCATTTCAAAATCAACTGTTTTTCATAACTATTTCATTTGATTAGTTAGATAAAACATACATGCCAAAACTCTACAATGAGTTTTTTAAATCCTTTGCAAACTCCAGACTAAAAGGAGCTTGTAAGTATTAACCCTTTGACCTCTGAATTCTCTAACTTCCTAGGGTTTAACCAGTTGACTACTGAAATTGAATTTCCCATTGGTTTAGGACAGAAGGCACCCGGTTCCAGTATCCAATGGATTAATACAGGGACCAACCCGGTTCCAGTAGTCAAGGGGTTGACAACGTAAAAAAAAAACTTTGATAATACATAATGAATAATAACAAATAAAACAATAATCAGTAAATGTCGCAAAACAAATCATAGCTGTTTGAACAAAGAGACACGTACCTCCTGCAAGGGGAGCCTCGCAGATGTAGTTAAACCAGGAGGATCCGCAGCTCTTGTCGTACCACTGCCAGTTTAACCCGGAATCCATCCTAATGCAGTTGGTCCTTTCGTCGTGCGGGTCAAACTTATCTCCCCAGTTAGGAAAGTCCAGAGGAGTGCCATCGACCCACTCAAATTGCAGAGCGCCAATCTGCGTGATTCCGATCCAGTAATTGACAGCACCGCCGAGGGAATTCAGATACGCCACAACGGTCGTGTCTTCTTCCGCAGTTGACAGGGCGGCGAGGGTCGCACCGGCAGATTCGCAGGCTTCTTGAGCAGCCCCTCGCGTTACAGATCTTTCGCTGAAGTAATAGCAATTGCCATTGAGGAGAATGAACCCCGAGGGACAATCTGGGGTATATTGAACACATACATCGGCGGTTAGATAATTTCCGGAAATAATTCCTTGTCAATTTAATTCAAACATCAGGCCCTGCTCACACGAGGCATAAGGTCATTTCCTGACGTTAGGACATAGTCTGTAAGTTTTATATAGGTTTGGTTTGTTTTACTTGACTACTAAGAAAGCATGCATGCTTGTAATTTAAATAAGCGGTCAGAGGACCGACGGCTTTGATTCCTCTCTGAGGAACCTGGTAGTAACGATTAAAGCCTTGCTAAAAAATAAAGGGCACTATAGCGCATCGACTTAGTTTCGAACAAGGGTCAGCGAATTACAAGACCAGTGCTCTACGAACCAAGCTTTAGCGCCTCTTTCTATGAAAGAGGGATTTCCCTTTTAAAATTGTTTTTTTTTTCCTTAAAAAAGAATTTCGTTTTAAAAGTTTTTTTCCCTTCAAAAGAGAACACTGCAAAAAAGTTTAACAACTGGGGTATGGGCTACTTGCCTTCACAGGAAATGGCAAGAAACGACGCCTCTTGCAAACCGAGTTTTCGAAGGGCCCAGAAACAAATGTATCTGAAATTAGGGGCACTTTTCCATTGACGTTTCGGTCTACTAATACGATGTTTTATGCGTCACTGGCTTAATACACTATCATACATTTCTTTCTGTCCGTGATTAAATAGTAAAATAGTCTTTTGTTTCTAATGGAACATACCAGTTGATTCAGCCTGACCAGATGCATAGCTCCAACACACAGTCATTAGCAAAAGCAGTAGATACATATTCGGATCCTGACATGAAAAAAATAATGATCAATTGCTTAATACATTGTATAAAATTTTGTAATAAAAAAGGTTGCCGGACAAAAAGGAAAGTACTTCACTGTCCAATGATTCTAACAAATTTCATTATGCATTTTATAAAACGGCCTGAATTTTGTAGCCTAGCAATTTCATATAGATAGATTGTTATCTAAAGGACAAAAATGGAAAAGGAAAAATGATAATCTGTTTTCTTACCTTTATAGGCCTACCATTTATATCGTTATCATACAGGATGAAATAAGGCGTGATTAACTCAAAAGAAAAGATTCCCGTTATTCAAACAATAATTCGATAAAGTTGTAGAAAGAAAGATAATCAAACTTACTGACTGAAGGCTGACAGCCGCTATTGAAGGTAAGATTGAAAGGTGATCGTAACGGCATCAAACGATGACAGAGATAGGATTAGTTGGCCGACCGATCTGTACCACTCTGTACACGACACAGCTAAAGCTGAAGGACAATAATCATCAGATAGTGTCAACACAATAGAAAATGATGTCAATGCTCACCGACGGTTGATATGTTTGTGAGAAATCGCATGACAGTTGTATGGGATGAGAAATTATATTTTACCGGAGAAGCAGCCTGGAAATTGATAAAGTGATTATATCTCCTGAAGGTTTCCTCATCCGTGGATAATATTACTATAGATTTATCGATGATGGTCGTGGTGGACCTACTGTTTTCAGAGCTGGTTTCAAGGATGGTGCCTTGTACTCACGTAATTCACCTTAGTTACTGCTCTGAAACTTAATTAATTCTACTTTGATGGAGGAAAAAAAAAAGATCGAACAACTAAAATACTGAGCGGAATACTTTATCAAGATGTTTCAAAAGCGCTATTGATGCAAGATATAATAATGTTCTGGAAATACATATTGGCCGCAATACCACCATAAAAATGACATTATTTCGAATAAGAGAATCCGTGTAACTAGGGGACATGCATGCAAAGAAATACAACTACAATGTGGAGGAGAAAAAAAGGAAATTGATAGATGGAGAAGGAGGGAAATATTAGGCTGGGAGGGAGAGAGAGAGAGAGGGAGAGAGATATAGTGAGAGTTAGAGAGGGGCAGAGCGTGAGAGAGAGAGAGAGAGAGAGAGAGGAGGAGGGGGAAAGACGCGATATATTCTTATGAAATTTAGCGGCAGAACTGAGAAAGGCCCTTTCTGTTCGGTAGAGGCGAGAAAAGAATATCAAACAAAACATCAGTCCCCCCCCCCCCGTTGCATCCTATTCTGTCTTCTACAGCGTTGGAGCAAAATGTATTACCTCTTTCTAGTTCTTGCAGCGATCTCTCAATGCATTCTTGTAGTACATAATATTATCTCGACACCAGGATTCGCCTCCATCACCTCAGTCAACATGGTCAAGTTCCACCTCCGGGTCCCAAGGACGTCTTCTTTCCTGCTCTCCTCGAAGCTCGAGGTTGTCTTTCCTGTCTTTCCATGGCCCCTGCAATAGATCTTAGAAATTCTTCCCGAGTATCGTATTCTTTTACCAAACCCCTAAGCTTAAGGATCAAGTCACACCTAATCCCACTGAATTGATTGATTATACTTTTGATGCAATTCCAGACACTTTGAGTCATTGTGTAATAGCCACAAATCGGCGAATATTCGCGGTTCGAGTAATGTGGACAGAATTTAAGTTTGTAGGTATTTTCTTGCCATCTCCCTTATATGTGCGTGCAAATTCCTGAAATGCTTAAAATGGTATACGATTAATCTAAGCAGGTGTCTGGAGGCCATTATGAACACTTCAAGTAATTTCGCACCTACCTGGGTATATGTTCCCCCAATTCCAGAGATTCGGAATGGGCAGGTGTTAATTTCTAGGTGTTTTCTTACCAACGGGAATATTTTCAGCTGGCGTAACTCGATTGTCAACGAATAGCTTAAAGGCATTGGCTAACTTTGTGAGTAGCTGATTTAAAAAATTCTCAAACTAAGATGAAACATGTGTATGAGTACTTGTATTTGTACTCAAAAACCCTGAAACCTACCATAATTTGGAATGAAAAAGTGTAAGTTAGACGCAAACGGCGATTTTATTATCCTTCGTCTCACGAGACAATCACCAAGAGGATCACTTTGGTTGAATTTGAAAATGCCGTTATGTGCCTCCCGCCGCGTGATACGCTAATACATACAGTACGGTAAGGTGAGTCATACGCGCATGCGCACTCCTTATGTCTATTCTGTGCAACCGATCCTCCTAATTTTTCAAACATTGGTTCACATTTTTGATATTTGAAAATACTTCCTGTGGATATTATACTTTGAAACTTTCAGAATGGTATTTTTACACTATAACCCTTATGTTTATCCCATTTTCAAGTAACACAACAAGATTTTTTTAAAATCATAACAATGTTAACCAATGCCTTTAATGAACATGCAGATTTGATATTGCACATAAATGGAAATTTTCCACGAGGACCATCTTACGATAATGTGCACGGGAATGTTGAAATATTTTAAGTTTTCTAGCTTAAACATTGCACTATTTCAGGCTATAGCTTGAAATGCGAACAATAATCAGGTGTACGAATTTGCGCGCAACTTCCTCCACTTGCTCGAATGGACTGATTTTGAGTTTTGCAGGTGTTCAGGCCATTTGAACATTTTGAGTCATTGTGCGTAGATACGCACAAATCCTAGCATTTTTGCCGATATTCCGAAGAGGCTCGAAATAGGCTAGAGGATTTTTAAGGTGTTTTCTTTGCCACTTGGAATCGAGTGTAAGTGCATGAATAGGTAACAATGCGTTTAGAGGTCTAAGATGAACTCCATTGTGTTTCAGGCTTTCGGTAAACATTTGAATGTTGCTCGTGCAATAGGAACGCACAAGCGTTAAGTCAAAATGCTCAAGATGGTCCAGTATAAAATTTGCAGGTGTTTTAGGCCATTTTGAGCATTTGAGTCATTACGCCCGTACCAGTGCACAATTCCGCATATGTGTACCAAAATAATGAAAATTTTCCATGACATATGGAGAACAGTTCAACGCCATTGTGCGAAAATGTTGAAACGCTGTTTATTCTCTGGCAAGAACGTCGAATGTAATTTAAGGCGTAATAGTAAACATTTAAAAATGTCATGCTTGCGCGCAAAGTAGGCCTACTCCAAAATAAATGCTCGAATGGACTGATTTTGATTTTGCAGGTGTTTCAGGCCATTTGAACATTGCGAGTCATTGCGCGTAGATACGCAAAATCCTAGTATTTTCGCCCTTATTCTGCAGATGAGGCTCAGAATGGGCTAGAAAAGGCTTGAGTGAATCTGTAGGTGTTTTCCTACTTGAAATGTTTTCGTTACTCGCTTGCAAGCGTATGAAATGCTGTCAGAGGTCTTAGATGAATTCGAATGTGTTTCAGGTCTTCGGCATTAAAATATTTTAGATGTTTTGCACTTGCAGGAACACACACAAGCGTAATGTCTTAAAATGCTCAAGATGGTCCAGTATAAAATTTTGCAGGTGTTTTAGGCCATTTTGAACATTTGAGTCATTACGCCCGTATATGCACAAGTCCGCATAAAATGATAAAAATTTTCCATGACATGGAAAAAAGTCCAAGTCATTGTGTGCGAAAATGTTGAAACGTTTAGTCTCTAGCAAGAACGTCGACTGCATTTAAGGCTGTATTAGAAAACATTTCAAATGTAGGGCCCATTTGCTTGCAATAAAAACAAGTTTCAAGCATGTGTGTGCGCAACTTCCCCCTAATGCTCGAATGGACTGATGAATGATTTTTGCAGGTGTTTCAGGCCATTTGAACATTGTGAGTCACTGCGCGGAGAAACGCCCCAATCCCAACATTTTCGCCCCCGTAGACATGGTAGATGAGGCTCATAATGGGCTAGCATAGGCTGGAACAAATTTGTAGGTGTTTCTTACCATTTAGAATGTTTTTGTTACTCGATTGGAAGTGCATGAACAGACAACAATGCGTTTAGAGGTTTAAGATGAACTATATTGTGTTTCAGTCTTTTGGTAAACATTTGAATGTTGCACGTGCAATAGGAACACACAGGCGTAAAGTCCTAAAATGCTCGAGATGATCTAGTAAAATATTTGCAGGTGTTTTAGGCCATTTTGAACATTTTGAGTCATTACGCCGGTACCTATGCCAAGTCCTCATAAAATAATGAACATGGTCTAAGATGAACTCTATTGTGTTTCAGTCTTTTGGTAAACATTTCAATGTTGCACGTGCAATAGGAACGCACAAGCGTACAGTCCTAAAATGCTCAAAATGGTCAGGTATAAAATTTTGCAGGTGTTTCAGGCCATTATGAACATTGGAGTCATTATACGCCAGTACCTAAGCCCGATTCCGCATACATGCCCCTAAACAATGAAAATTTTGCCTGGCATTGAGAAGAGTCCAACGCCAATATCCTAGCCTTGAAACGACTGTGTGCAGATTTGTCTAGTTTCGCCCATGTGCAGACAGATATTAGCTTTTATTTTGCAGTAAACTTAATTATGTTATCACTTTACAGAGGATGAACCATGATTCAAATATTATGCCTCAAAGCTATCACTGACGAAGTTTCGACACCCCATTTATTTCATTGGTTTTTGATCTGTACTGTACGGCGTACGGTCGGCATTCGGTAGTGCACAAAATGATACAGAGTGATTATGTCAAAAACTTTCACAAATTGACGCAGAACTCATCAAACTCACCTGGAGAAGATGCCGTGGTCTGGGATGACTGTTCCATTACTCCTGGCGTCGTCGTCAGCGGGCTTTCCGTAGTTCTTTTGAGAGTGAAGATATACATGTATGATATAGATATTTCTTATTAGTTATCACTTTCCTGCTTTCTCATAAATGAGTGTAACAAATGGATTTTGAAAATAAGGGACAAATTATAACGACCCCCCCCCCCCACTCGAACAACCCAAACAAAACAAAAAGCGCGAATCTTATAAAATAATGAGATACATGTACATACTTAAAAAAAAACAATACATGCACACGTCGGTATCAATATGCATACAGCACATCACTTTATTTGGAATACTATAAAAACAGCAATGTAGATAAAATGCCTTGCTCAAGGGCATAAGTGCCGTGTCGGGGATCGAACCCCGAACCTTATTGTCTCTAGTCATTGCCTTAAACCACTCAACTACGGCACCTACATACACACCATAACACACAAGCACACACGCCCACACACACCTACATGCCTGTGTTTATAACATATACAATTGTGAGAAATAAAACCAGAGAATAATGATGCATATCAGTTTCAATGATATGTGTGTTTGTATATATATATATATATATCAGAAAAAAATATAAAGAAGATTCACAACGATATATGGAATACACAGGGTAACCTGGTTTGTACTTCACAAGCGCTTTCGATTTAATTCTCTTCAGGTGAAGTGGTTGTTTTTACAATTTGACATGGTTTATGTACAGGTACAAGATAAAGTATGGTATGTACTTGCAAGGAGATACTTTTAGATTACAATAAAGACCAGGATTATCCGAATTCTATTCATTAGCATTCTATTTAAATCCAAGATTAAGTGTCACTTGTGCAGGCAGTTTGTTTTTATTCTAAGTGACTAATCCGTAATGTTTAACAAATTCTCATTGGTTATAATACAAAGGTTCTTCTTAAAGAATGTCCTAAATTCGTGGGAACGTCGATGAGATAAAGACAACTCACTTAGATCATGATAAAAAATTGAATAAATAGATAGATAAAGGGAGAAAGGAACAAAGCGGGTGTTTCCTATCTTTTGGACAGAGGTACATGATGTCATGAATAGGGGGGAGGACCAAGGGATGGGGGGGGGGGGGGGAGAAAAGATATTGGAGTATGATGTTATTATGGTAATGGAAACAACTGGAAATGTCTTGTTAGGAGTAGTAAACATAAAAGTGGATGATATGTTTAGAGGGAGAGAGAGGGAGAGGGAGAGAAAAAAAGAGAGAACGGATGAAGATGGGGGAAGTTGGAGAGAGAGACAAAGAGAGAGAGAGAGAGAGGGAGAGAGAGAGGGTATGTATATGTGTTTTTTTTCAATGAAATGTTTGTCTTACAAGAGAAAAGTTTGATTTATAAACAGAAAATTATGTATATATGCGACGAAGTATAGGTAATTAACATGATTAATTCATAATACGATTTCATACTAAATTTCATCAAAATAATGGGATGCACAATATGGTTAATAAAGACCTTACATAAAATGTGATATTTATAAACGGTGTTCCCGTTCTGACTACAGTGCATTCAGAGAAGGAGTAAATTTTGAGATAAAGTATTTCTCTTTTAGGCCCCTCTTAATCTCATTGTCCTCGTTCATTTTATACAACGGGACAATGTTAAAGTTTGGTTCTTGAGACACAGCACATGATTTAATGTGGGAACTTACTTTTATTTGCTGGTATTGTTCATGACGAATTTGTTGCCTATGTACTGTGAGTCGATGTCGGAGTCTGTCTCCTGTTTCTCCAATATATTGCTCTCCATAGCCATGACAAGTAATACAATAAATTAAATTCTGCGTCGTACAGGTGAAAGGGAATGATATTACGAATGGTTTATTTTGATTTTTAAAGAAAAACCGATTAGTTTCTTTCATATATGGGCACGCTTTGCATCTTTTGTCCGTACATTTTTAATACCATTTTCCGACCTATTCTTATCTTGTATTTTATGGGCTGCTCTAGTTAACATGCGTTTTAAGTTTGGGCTTTGCCGTTTACTTAAGATTAGTTTTGTTCCTTTAAATGCCAGATTTAATTCTTAGTCATTTGAAAGTGTTAACAGTGATTCCTTAATCAGTTTACTAATATTGGGGTTATTTGGATTATAAGTGTGTATAAATGGTATTGACTGGGTATTGTCTTGTTCTGGTTTACTCGACCTTCGTTCCTCTTGTGAGAGTTTTTCAGCTTTCTTGATACCGTTTAGAATGATGCTTTCCGGATATTCTCTGTCTTTTAACATGAAGTTTAATTCCAATAAACGTTTCTTGCGTACTTCAGCGTCTGATACGATGGTGCAAATCCGTCTTGCTAAATTATATGGAACATTAATTTTACAGTGTCTGGGGTGGCAAGATTTAAAGTGTAAATACTGGTGTGTATCCGTTACTTTATAAAATATGTCAGTTTTAATGTTGTTCATTTCATTTATTACCGTTTTAACATGAGGTTTATGTCCAAGAAGTTAATTCTATCAGTACTTTCCTCGGATTTAAATGTAATACTTGGGTGGAGATGCTGAAGAATACTGTTAAATAAAGTAATATCCCCAAATTCAGCTTTCCAAATAATAAAGCAGTCATCAAGATATCTAAGCCAATTTTCCTTTATATAGGATTTGATCGGGATACTGAAGATACGTTCTACTTCTGAATATAATTTTGTTTCTAAATAGCCCATGAACAGGGTAGCATACGTAGGGGCCATTTTGGTTCCCATGGCTGTTCCCCTTATTTGTAGATAGAATTCATTGTCAAAACAGAAGGAGTTATTTGTCAAGATAAACTCTACAGCCTCGATTATGAAATCTTCAGTAAATCGTGAATCAATGAAATTGCGGTATTTGTTAAGCCAAAAAGATATGCCTTGTACGCCTGCATCGTGGGGTATATTAGTATAAAGGCTATTAACGTCATATGTGACGAGGACGGAGTTATCATCTATTGATGTTGGTAAATGAGTTAAAAAGTCTAGATCATCTATTACAAAACTAGGAACATAACGCATGAGAGGTTTCAATATAATGTCAATAAAGTTACTCACTCTGTGTGTTGGGCACACTGGACCAGCTATTATTGGTCTCATTTTTAAATTGTTTGGCCGTTTACAATGGATATATGACGACCTCTTTCTTTTAATTTCTTCCTGTATATCTTTGCATTGATGAATCTTTGGTAATCCATACAAGTTGCTACTCCTATATTCAAAGTTAAGCAGAAATTCCATCTCATCTTTTGTTAGGCAGTGTTTATGTTTATCTATTAGTTTGTGCATTTTATTAATAATTTTATCGTCTGCGTTCTCTTCTAACTTTAAATATGTAGAATTATCCTGAAGATGTTCTTTCATTTTTGAATTATAAAAATCTTCATCCATGACGACAAAAGCTCCACCCTTATATGCTTGTTTTAGAATTACACCAGGCTTATTTCTCAGGCTTTGGAGACTTTTCCATTCTTTTCTGAAATGTTATATTTTGGTCTCGTTTCTGGAAAACTCTCCAATTCTACCGCCCTTTTTAGAAAGTCTTTGCAAGTATCTAATGTTCGATTTCTATTGTGAGGGGGAACGAATTTACCTTTCTTTTTTGCTATACTTTCGTTGTTAGTTGAAAAAAACATCTTCATTTTCTTCTTTACTGTAATATTCTTTTAATCTAAGTTTACGGGGAAAATTGTGAACATCCTCCTTCAGTTCACTAATATCACGATTAGGGGTGGGGGTAAATTTCGGGCCTTTCTTCAACAATTCTATTTCATCATTACTTAAATTTACATCAGATAAGTTAATAACCTTAGGTTCTACTTTTAGTTTCGTTTCTTCCTTAGGTTTATTATTGTCGTTTAGGGGAGGTACAAAGGGAGGTTCATGTGTATCCTCTGTCGGTGATATTGGGGAAATAATACTTTCGACAGGGTCGGTATCTAAAACATCAAAACGATTACTTAATTTCAATCTACCATTATAAGCGGTTACCGGCGATTGTCCTGGTTTGGGCGTCCTCGAAAATGGCGATAATTGCCATGTCTGTTGTTACTTCCACGCCAGCCTTCGTCATGGTTATGAGGTGGTTGTTGACTTGCGGCGGCGGCGTAGCTATCATACTTATTGTTTCTTGGTTGTTGGCGACTTTCCTGATAAAAGAAATCGTCGACGTTGCCGGTGTTGTATCGGCTTCCGCTCCTGTTTTGGTGATGCTGTGTGTCGTTCCATCTCTCTCCCCTTCTTCCATCTCCTCGGCTACGGTTGACTCCGTTCTTGTTGCGGTAATGTTTCCTGTTCCATCTTTCTCCCATTCTTCCGTAATAGTGGCGCCTGTTACCAGTGTTATAGCTATCATCATAGCTCGGCCTGTGGTGGTGGTAGGCGTAATCGGGTGATGGATTGCGTTGTGGATTGTGGCTTGTGCTGCTATGCTGTTCTTCTTGTTGTTTCCTAGAGCAGTTCATAAAATACAAGATAAGAATAGGTCGGAAAATGGTATTAAAAAATGTACGGACAAAAGATGCAAAGCGTGCCCATATATGAAAGAAACTAATCGGCTTTTCTTTAAAAATCAAAATAAACCATTCGTAATATCATTCCCTTTCACCTGTACGACGCAGAATTTAATTCATTGTATTACTTGTCATGGCTGTGGAGAGCAATATATTGGAGAGACAGGAGACACACTCCGACATCGACTCACAGTACATAGACAACAAATTCGTCATGAACAATACCAGCAAATAAAAGTAAGTTCCCACATTAAATCATGTGCTGGGTCTCTAGAACCAAACTTTAAAATTGTCCCGTTTTATAAAATGAACGAGGACAATAAGATTAAGAGGGGCCTAAAAGAGAAATACTTTATCTCAAAATTTACTCCCTCTTTGAATGCAATGTAGTCAGAACGGGAACACCGTTTATGAATATCACATTTTATGTAAGGTCTTTATTAACCATATTGTGCATCCCCTTATTTTGATGAAATTTAGTATGAAATCGTATTATGAATTAATCATGTTAATTACCACTTCGTCGTATATATACATAATTTGCTGTTTATAAATAAAACTTTTCTCTTGTAAGACAAACATTTAATTGAAAAAAAAAAACACATATACATACCCACACTCTCTCTCCCTCTCTCTCTTTGTCTCTCTCTCTCCCACTCCCCCCATCTTCATCCGTTCTCTCTTTTTTTTTCTCTCCCTCTCCCTCTCTCTCTCCCTCTAAACATATGATCCATTTTTATGTTTACTACTCCTAACAAGACATTTCCAGTTGTTTCCATTACCATAATAACATCATACTCCAATATCTTTTCTCCCCCCCCCCATCCCTTGGTCCTCCCCCCTATTCATGACATCATGTACCTCTGTCCAAAAGATAGGAAACACCCGCTTTGTTCCTTTCTCCCTTTATCTATCTATTTTTATCATGATCTAAGTGAGTTGTCTTTATCTCATTGACGTTCCCACGAACTTAGGACTTTCTTTAAGAAGAACCTTTGTATTATAACCAATGAGAATTTGTTGAACATTACGGATTAGTCACTTAGAATAAAAGCAAACTACCTGCACGAGTGACACTTAATCTTGGATTTAAATAGAATGCTAATGAATAGAAATCGGATAATCCTGGTCTTTATTGTAATCTAAAAGTATTTCCTTGCAAGTACATAACCATACTTTATCTTGTACCTGTATATAAACCATGTCAAATTGTAAAAACAACCACTTCACCTGAGGAGAATTAAATCGAAAGCGCTTGTGAAGTACAAACCAGGTTACCCTGTGTATTCCATATATCGTTGTGAATCTTCTTTATATTTTTTTCTGATATTTTAACCATGCATATTGTCGGACCTTTTGGACCCTTTGAACATGTTACTATACATGTATATGTATATATATATATATATATATATATATATATATATATATATATATATATATATATATATTTATATGTATATATGTATTGAAAGAAATTTGACAAATGCAAACAACTTTGGCAACTCCCTTGTAAATAATAAACACTGAAACCCTTGATTAAAAATGGATGACAGCTCTGGGGAACATTGAGGGAGCTACGCAATTATTATTCTCCCATTTTCATTTCTTTCAGTATATATGTATATATATATATATATATATATATATTTATAATCATCTTGACTCCGTTTTGTTGCCTGTCAAGTTGCTCATCATTATAATTTGTTATAATTATAATTTGTTGTATTCATTTTGTTTTGATTTACATAGCAAATAAATCTGATGAAGGCCTAGAGCCGAAAGCTTATCGATCTTGTGGTCCAGACCTTGTACCTTACCCTTCTTTGTCTCACGTATATACATATAAAATGGTACAACCGGCTGGTACATACATCCAAACCTCTCTCGCTATATATATATATATATATATATATATATATATATGAGACAATCGAAAGAATAATAGCTTAGCATGAATCATAGTTCCCCAGAGCTGTCCTACCATTTTTGAAATTTTGCAAAGGTTGAAAAAATGTCTCCGCCGGGAATCGAACCCGGGCCTTTGGCTATGAACGCCAGTGCCTTAACCACTAGACCACGGAGACGGGCCAGTAGTTTCGGCGACTCCAAATTCGCTTAACCGACAGATCGACAAATCTTCAACCCTCACTAATTAATTCCTTTGTTGGTGGCAGATGAGTTTCGAACAATGACCTGCCGCAAACCTCAGCTGGATCCGAGCGAATGCTTTGGGATACATGCTTTGGGGAACTTTGATTCATGCTACGCTATTATTCTCTCAATTGTCTCACATGCATTTATTTCCATGAGAGTTGCCAAAGCTGTTGTATATGTTATCTGATCACAAAATGTTAGTTATTCCAACATATACATGTATCCCAAAGCATTCGCTCGGATCCAGCTGAGGTGTGCGGCAGGTCATTGTTCGAAACTCATCTGCCACCAACAAAGGAATTAATTAGTGAGGGTTGAAGATTTGTCAATCTGTCGGTTAAGCGAACTTGGAGTCGCCGAAACCACTGGCCCGTCTCCGTGGTCTAGTGGTTAAGGCACTGGCGTTCAAAGCCAAAGGCCCGGGTTCGATTCCCGGCGGAGACATTTTTTCAACCTTGCAAAATTTCCAAAATGGCAGGACAGCTCTGGGGAACTTTGATTCATGCTGCGCTATTATTCTCTCAATTGTCTCACATGTATATATATATATATATATATATATATAAAATGTGAAAGTGCTTCGGCCACGTACGTGATGGGTGCAGCATCGTATGAATATTATAATTGTGACTGAAGAAAGAGGCGGCGGGACGTTGCGAGTATGTTCACTCTGCCTTTATCAGTTTATTGTGACAGGTCTTCGCACTATGAACATGATGGACAAAGAAAGCGGACGAAATAAACAACCCCTCATTCTACCCTTCACAATGGTTCTGGTAGTCAAAAGAACATCCCTTCACTGCTATTGTCTAAAATATGTGGAACAGGTGTCACATGCATATTCACCTGGAACTACATGATTAAACATAATAGCTGTAAAAGGATGTTCTTTTGACTACCAGAACCATTGTGAAGGGTAGAATGAGAGGTTGTTTATTTTGTCCGCTTTCTTTGTCTGTCATGTTCATAGTGTCGAAAGCTCTCTCTCTCTCTCTCTCTCTCTCTCTCTCTCTATATATATATATAATATTACTTGTTTTATAATCGTTATAATCGTTTCTGACTGAATCAACAGAGCTCATCTGTCTATACTAAAACATATCACTTGGAAAACGTTGTCTAACACAAAGAAGGAACAAAACTAGAAACAAAACCAAAAAACAGAAAAGCCTTAAACAAATAAACAAATAAACAAACTTACAGACACACACAAAAAAGGAGGGGTGAGAGAGACCTCAACCACTTACGAGTTTACAACAGCAAAATAATAAATGACGAAATCTGTGCTGACAAAGCTGATGTTAGTTTCAGTTGAGAAAACCGAAAGTGTCAGTGTAACGTGGTCCGCTGGAGAGAAAAACAAAAGGAAGTATAAAAAAATAAGATTATGATACGGTTCCGATTTTGTTTTAAGTTTTTCACACTGGACTTTACAAAGGAAAATTAAAAAAAAAAAAATCCATAATAGACGACCACATGACTTGAGGTGGTGACTGTCTGATTTCGTTTGAAGCACTGAGGACAATAACGGGAATAGCAAAGAATGCTTGTGATTTCATGTTTAACTCCACAAGAAATAACGAAATAATAAGCACACGAATAAATGAAATAAATAAATAAATAAATGAATAAATAAATAAATAAATAAATAAATGAATAAACAAATAAACAGGAACTCACCTCCATGTGGGGCTGGAGGTATTTCATTGGCTGGAGGAGTTGTACAGTTGACTGAATTACCACTAGTGGTAGCTGAGACCTCATAGGTTTCAAAGGCACACTGGTATTGATAGCTATCTCTGAGATCTGGGAGTTGTTGTATTATAATTGCGATCTGTTCACATGAAAAAAAAACAACTATAACAACAACAAATCCGAAAATGCATGGCAACAGTCAGAGAAATATTGGATAGATATAAGATATCATAGATGTGCATATTATGTAGATCTAAATTTCATCTTTATAATAACTTGTAGGTGCTACTGTTGCATGGAGGTTTTGAACGCATCTACCCGTGGCATCCCAATAGTAGTAGATGTGTTGTGGCTCAGTGGATAAGTCTCCGGACTTTGAACCCCAAGGTCCGGGGTTCGAATCCCAGCCGTGGCACTAATGTCCTTTGGCAAGATATGAATCTACATTTGCCACGTTTTTCGGATGGTGACGTTAAAGGTCGGTCCCAGACGTAAATGATCATATTTGATTGATACACGTCTGTAAAAACCCAATTCAACAACAACAACAACAACCAATTTTTAGGCAGACCAAGAGACCAACAGCTCAAAAGACCAAACCATGAGATCAACACTAGGCTAGTTGGTCTTGATGGCCATTTGACATTATCTCATAAAGGCAGAGGGTGCATAGAAACAATAATCAGACAAGGAAGAAAGGAAGTTGGTGCTAATGTAAACAAATAGAAAGTGTGCCGTGGGACAGGGAAATCCGTATGGAAGAAGTGTATTGAAAATGAGACAAGAAAGGAAATAGAAAATGTGAAAGAAAACAGGATATCGGTTGAACTTGTCTAATGGTTCTGTGAAATGTATATGTATGATTTTAAAGCAATGACATATATTTATGATAATTTAAAAACATGGGGATGCTGATCAGAAGCCTACTACCTAAAACAACAAAACAGTAGACCTAAAAATTAGCAGATTAAACAAAAAAGCGGCCTCTCAAAGTAAACCAAACACAGCATATCTTAACACACCAGTATAAAAGTGAGGATTTAACAAGTCTCATTGTTTTCTAACACTGGACCCCATCCCCCCCCAAAAAAAAAATAAGAGAGAAGAAAAAAAAATCACTACAACATATTTGTGATACCTACTTCTTGCTCAGTCTCATTGTAAGGAAGTCTATCATCTGGTTGGACATCCAAGATGGCAACACATTCCGTGACATTGTAAGATAACCAGCGAATTGGCTCGTCGGAGAAGCGACATTCAGTATATCTTGTGCACCTTTTGAATAAACGAAGAGTACCATAATTATTTTGTCATCATCATTTAAAAACATTTCGTCTTTATTTTAGGCTTAAATAGCTCAATTTGTTTCGTCTCTCCGATCTACACGTCGCAGTAGTGCAAAATTCAGTTCCCCCTAAACATACATACGAACGAAATAAATACGTTTCCTTATTAGCTGTAAATAAAAATATGGTAAATAATTTAATATTGGAATTAAAATTCAATATGATATGTTGAGCGATACAAAATCAGTTATTATGCATCATGATTATTTCATGTTATGCATTTTAATAAAATTTTAGGAATGTCAATTTTCATTGTTTTCATATCATTTTTTTAAATGCACATATCTGGCACCCCGGCCACTGGCTACGATGAAATGATTTCAAACTGAGCGTATGTCTTTATCAACATAATCTTCGTGAAAATATAACATTCCAAATACATTCATTAAGAAAGTTTATATACACCAAAATACGGTGTTACGTAATTCACCTTGCTTCTAGAGTACACCAACCACAGTATGGGTCGCCATCATTACCTCCGTTGGTACCAATGCACTCATCACAACTCCCGTACTGGTCACAATTTTCTAGCTCCAGTGTCATAACCTATTTTGAAATCACACGCACATTTTCTTTGTAATATTGCTTTCATGGCAGCTAGCAAGTTTTTTCTCTTATTCGAAGTATTTTAATGTTGCAGGTCTCCTTTCACAATCAACTTAGGATATTGAAATATATGCCTACTAACATAATATTTTCCAATTTTGAATAATGCACTAGTCATAAGTAAAGTTCATGTGGGCCTAAGTAGGCCTTCTTTGCACAGACAAAACAGTCCCCCGCTCCCCCCAAAAACAAAAACAAAAAACAAACAAACAAAAAACCCCACAAAAGGCAAAACCCTGCTGTAATCCTGGTAATGAAAAATAAGACAAGATGAATCTTGTACCACACAATCAAACATTTTCATTTCATTCAAAGTCAAAGAAATGATATAATGTAGGAGTGATTTCTTCACAACATTTGGGATAAGAACAATGGAAAACATATGCTTTTAAACAAAATAAGGAATATATGCAATTGTGTGTAAAAATGTATTGAGATTTGTCCATAAAAATCACTAATGGCTATGGTAGTGTCAAAAACAGAAAATTTAATGTAGGCATAACTTTCTTAATCGGTTTCCGATTTCGTTCAAATTTTCTCTAATCTGCTTTATTCCATTTTTTATTCGATTTGAAAACTACTTAACGTGATGGTCTTGATTTTCTTTAAACGTCATACCTGTGAACCTTGGTCTGAGCTTATCGCTAGGGTAATCTGTTCTCTCGATTCATCAAGGAACATCTCTTGTAATACACGTCCACTTTCAAGAGGTACAGTCTCATAGATGTATGCGGATGTACCGTCGACAATGTTTAACTGGAATGTTAATGAAGGTACAAAGGAGAAATGTTATGTGAAAGAAATCAACTTTAGCTCATTACTGCTACCCCCCCCCCCCTCGACATTTCAGTATGTCTGAAAGTACAATTATTTCGAGATGGCTAGGCTTCTATTTGAAATTAGCAGGCCAGGATTAGGTTGCTGATTATTATTCTACAAATGCAATATTTCAGGGAACTAATGAAATGCCCATCGATTCATTTACTTTACTGCACGGTTCCTGTGATCTTTTTGAAATAATAATGTGTGGAAAGTTTGATCTCTTATAACTCAGAAAAATAGAAACCTATTTATCAGAAATTCGCACAATTATGCTGATTGAAGCATTCAACTATTCTTAGGGTGAATTTCAAATCTTTTTTCAAAATATCGCTTTGCATATCAAATTTTCACTTTTTGGAAAATGAAGGTAATATATGTTTCAGTAATTACATTACAAAATCCTTAGATTTTTAAGGCTGTCATCTACCAAACTCAAATTGGAAACTCTGACGTAACCTTCCAGCACCTTTCCTATAATTTGCTTTGTACAGATAGTGCAGTTAGTTACCTAGTTTCCATATTTGTTGTTGACGAAGAAACCGAAGAATTTTGATACTGAATGTTCGAAAACATATTTGCAATATTTTTTAATGAAAAACCAACTGAACATCCTTGTGGAATTTTCCTTACGTGCCAGCAATCTAAGGGGGGTTGCAGGAAAGTTGCAATCAATTACCCCCCCCCCCCCCGGCAATCGAAAGTCTTGCGATGAATTGCAAATTTACAACTGATCGTACCTGACAACCAATCCTTAACATTGAATTTGCGCAAGTTTTGCAATCAATCGCAAATCAAGCAGAGGTGGCGCTCCCAGGGGGGAACGCCGCCTCTGCTTCATTTTTTCTAGTATGTCCATTTCTCCATTTAGCGTTTTCTTCTGACAGTGCCAATTTTCCATTCGGGCTGGTGCCCCTTTTAAAACTTTGATATATTCTAAATTGATTTCTGATAAGTGCCCCCTTTCCTTTGTAGTAAATGCCATCTCTCCTCACGATTTTCGTTAAAAATAGTACAATTCTCCTTCTGATAAGGCCCCTTTCAAATGTGATAAAGGCCCCTTTTCTCTCTTGTGCCATTTCTCCTCTTCTTTAAAATTTCCCTTTCACCTCCAGTAAGCTCCCTAAAGTCCTCGAAAGAGTCATATATAAATAGCTCCAAAGAATCAGAGAGGCTTTACAGAGCGAGGTAGAGGAGCAGGGGACAGGAAGGGCACAGCGCCTCCCACAAATTTAAATGGAAGGAACGGTGCCCCTAAATTGAAGCAATGAGGGTATTTAAAAAAAAACTTTTTCTTTCCAAAGCTACGCTAGCTTGCACTTACTTATTATATCTCACGCAAGGCACTTCAAGTCGTGTGTTGTAACCATGAAGTCTTCATCTGTTCTCCTATTCTTGATGGTATTGTGCTTAAATGCCCCATTTATTTTGAATTTTTTCCCTAAAAAAATATGATAGGCCGCTATGACACCTCACAAATGCATTGAAAGCATTATAGCTTGGTAAGCATATGGAACAGAGTAAATGGAAGAAAATAGTGATAATTATGGAACACCCATAAAATGAATGTCTGGTAGCTTTTATCAGTATAGGACCTAGGCCATTCTAAATACACTGCAAATACCATGGCCTTCAGCAAAAATACTTAGCATTTTTAGTCAGACAGAGCAGTATAAATTGCAAAGTAGTTATTATCATATAAAGATGAAATTAATATCTCAAAACTCCCCTTAAGTGTGTTAAATAGAATGTAAGGGGTATATTTTCCTTCTCGTTTTCACCTTTAGTAAGTGCCCTTTTTTTCTCCCAAAGTGCCCTTTTTCGCTGGTGCCCCCACTCTGAAAGACGCTCCGCCACCCCTGAAATCAAGTGTAACTTTACAATCAGCAGTTGATCACAACTCAACTTTCTTGCAACACCCCAAAGCAAAAAACATTTTAAAAATCATTTGGAGGGATTTAGAATGATATTTTCAAACTCAGTCACTTATATCATGTATGTGTTCTTTCACTTCAGTTTCTCGTGGATCAGAATTGATGCTAAAATTGTAAGAAAATATTATAAACCTAAACTGACATGAATTCAACATCACTCAACTTAGGAATTTGCGAATCTCGAACTGATAACAGTTTCAACCTTTGACTTATCAGTAATGGCTTTTCTTAATTCCTAGCAACATGACATTGCCAACATGGAGTATGACAAAACATCACAATGCTGCATGGGTGAAGGTGACATTAAAAATATTTTTGTTTTTTATAGGTCATGACAGTTAACTGATCAAATCAATCGATACAGAAAAAAGGATACCCCCCCCCAAAAAAAAAAAAAAAAACCACACACACACACACAAACTGGACAATGAGATCAATATATCAAGGGAACGCACGTACTTTGTTGAGTTGGCCCTGTGTATCTCCCATGAATGCCACAGTGTGATGTCTCATTACGGTTGTTGCAATGGAGGTCGGCATCATATCAGGAATGATGATGAGCGGAGAGGCAGAGAGAGGAACAGTACCACTAGCATACCGGTAGAGCAAAGTCACAAACCCATCTTCTTCGAAATAAGCTGTACACTGGACTGCATCTGGAGGCGTGAATGAAGAAAACTGCAGCGGGGGGGGGGGGGGGGGGGGGGTGGTTAGGAGAAAGAGAGGGTAAAACGTTCACAGCATTTTCATTACACGAACACTTTCACCGAAGTTTTCTCCAGCATCTCTCGTGAATGACACAATGTGTTTGTCGGTTGCTGCCATATTTTCACATTGGTTCTCACATTGAATTATGCATGGTTGCTGAGATATATAAGGATTTTCTTCTTCACTTGCATACATAATTAGAGGATCCAGGGTTTGAAAAAAAAGTGGAGCCGCGGGGTCAAGCAGTGCACACTTATCAGGAAGGCATGGGCCCCATGGCGTAAAGGCGCCCATTTCAATTAAGCGGCCCACGAAGCCCTCGGTGCTATGAGAAAAATAAGGAGAGGGGCGCCCCGCTCCACCCTATGGATATGCCACTTCACATCCTTATTGAAATCCTATTTTTAATAATAATAACTTGTAATTGCGTCTGAACCTCGTTGCGTGAACATGTTGAAAGCAAACATTCAGAAAGAAGACAGGAAGAAAAGATTTAGTTCTAATCTTAATGGATTTTTTTTAAAGCACACCAGGGACGTTTCCATGGACGTGATGTCTATTGTTATCCCTAACACGACATATAACTGTGATGATATGGTATAATGCCCGCAGCCCAATTCATCACAGCAAGGTAATGGAGGAACTATAGCCCAGGCCATGCATGTCAGTGCAAAGGAAATTTCGAAAGAAGTGCACAATTGCTGTTGGTGAGCATGGCAAGACATTTTTTCTTTACTTGCATATCGGCGGAGATCCGCTTTGAACATGTTGAAACCATTTTCTCTAGCAAGAACTTGTACTTTGGACTGAATTTGGCTGGGATTTTATGATAAAACAAAACTGCGTATTCTTCCTATTATTTTTCTTCGCAATGATGCCCATCAGTGGTGCGCAGTGCAGCTAAATGGGGGGGGGGGGGGGGGGGGTAGGTTCCGAGCGAAATCCTTCAAAACCATTCGTTATTCGTTAGATGCAGAATGAATGTCTTTCCTTTTCAACTATCGCTCCTCTAATTCTAGGCTAATTCCCAGATTTCGGTTCATCTTGGGGCCCACAATTTTTGCTACATATAAGTTTTCCCGCACATTTTCGTTACCTCTTCATTCAATTTCCAAAAATGTGCTTTCAGTCTCGTCTCTGGCCCTGTGGAATGAAAGAATGCTTGTTTCAATTTCGTTTTGGGCCGATCAAGTTTGGAACATAGTCATTTAATTTTGTACTTTGTCACCCATTTTTCTCAATTGCAATTCAGATTCGTCGGTCACAGTAGCTGGGCACCAGACAGCAAAATCAATTTTGTCTTTTGGTATTCGTTTTTGTCAAAGATTCATTCAAATTCGTCTCTCAGATATACGGTCTACTGACAGACGACGATCCTGTCAAAAGACATATAGCGTGTGGGTGGTGTAATTCTTTACAATATTTTCGTGCGACAACTTCCCATTCGAGCTTGATTCAACAAAGTGGTCTTGTCATCTTTATCTATTTTTTCTCTATTTTTTCCCCAGTACTATTATGACCCCAAGGAAGAACAGCGATGTTCTATTAACATCACTGAATTTGTAATACCCTCAGATTTGTTATATTTTTATGAATTATATATTTTGTATTTATATTTCCTTGTATATAATTTTGTTCTTTGTATATGTTTTTTTTTAATTATTTCTGGAATAAAGACAAACAAACAAACAAACAGACCGAAATCTATAATGATTATACGATATCAGTATGAGCTATACTTCCGGATTTGCTTTCGTGAATGCATATTTCGTAGAAATTTTGTATAAGTTTGGTAATATGACGTCAGAATGGAGAACTTTAACAACACATCGGGATAGTAATTCTATAGCTGATTTCGAGTCTCTAGTTAGTCCGAGAAAGTTCGGTATTTCCATAAATAGACTGAAAATCCATGCATGCAAAATGAGCCCCTGAAACGTTACAAAACTATATATATATTCAAAGGAAAATACCATGGATAAAATGAGAAATCGACTTAAAATATGAAATATTATTGGAAAGAAAAATATAAAGCAGCGCATGAGCCTCGTCACCAACGGGGGCATTAACAATCTCAGGATCTTACTTTTGACCTGCCCCACATCAGACTATATTGTGCATCCCTGAATCATAATCAGATACAAATAGGACAAGTAGGGTATGCGTAGCACCATTATACAGTACTTTTCATCTGTAAATTTCGATAGGTAATCACAAAATTTATAAAGTGTAGAGAATATCAGTGATAAATGAATTAGTTCTGAAACAAATTCCTTTTCACTGTAATACGGTGTTCTAAAATCAGTATTAAGAAAAAAATAATTATTCCACTGGAGATTAGGAATGCAAAACTGTTATAGGCAAAACTGAAACAAATTATACATATGAGACATCTTGGCACATATGTATCAAACATTTGAAATCAATTTCTATATAACAAAAGATGAGTGGGTATGTTTTAATCATTTTGCGAATTTGAATTCAACAGAAAAGGCATATGCTGCTCGAATGAATAACACTTCTGTACTAGGAATTGATATCCCGTACTGATTATAACTCACATGGCCACAAGTGCTATCTTCAAGGTAGTCGTTCGTTGTTCCTCTGGCAGTGTCTCCCTGGATACATCCGAAGACTGCATCTTCAAAGCCTTGCTGGACATCACTCATCCTATAAACACAGACTGAAGATGAATCGCCATCCGTTAATACAGCATACAAGATATCACCAGGACCGCTAATATTCAAAGAGTCAGCTAGGAGGGATCCTGCTGGTCCGATGTGAGCTGACTGAATCATATTGTGAGACCCACATTGTAGTTCTATCTCTGTGTAAGACGCAAAATCAGCATCTAACGAATTACGACACAGTCGTCCCAAATAGACCCTGCCTTCTCTTCCGATGAAGTAGTAGAGATAATCGCCATAAGCAATCAACAAAGTTTGGTCGATGGGGTTTGGACCTCCTGCAATATTTTGCATAGTGGTTAGATCTGTGAGGTTGTGCTTTGCAATAAAATAAGAAGGCGAGCCAGAGCTGATACCTGTAAATAGGTACAATCCACCATCAGGTGCACCTTGGCCATCTCGTACAAAGTCAGCTCCAAGAACAGCAGCTCCTACAGTGCGTGCGTCTCCTGTAGACACAACTAACTGATGATCACCAGAGTCATATCTCACTACATCATGTGATATATTAGTTAGGTTTCTTGTCTCACAGAAACCATCGCAGTTTCCACATGTGATCAGCTTATCTTCAGGAGATGGTGCTACAACGAGGAGTTCATTGGTGTTATCTATACTTTCATTTGGTTGAAGGCACTGTCCAGTATCCACAGTATGTTTAAGAGTCAGGTCTGAGTTGAGTTGGTAGAGCCTCTCCAGGGCTCCTATGTAGACATCTCCATTGATGTTGTTGATGGCGATATGGTTGAAAGGTAGGGTTGGATCAGGACTGGTAAAGGAAGATACCAGGTAGGATGAGAGAGGAGCTGAGAGGATGTTCTGAATCAAGCAAAGGCGCACTATGAAGAGAGGAAGCAATAGCTCTTTCACCTGAGCCATGCTTGATCAGTTGATGGGCCGGTTCTCCAGCAGATGATAAGAATCTGTCAAAGTCGGCATAAAGGACAGATGCATATTTAAAGAAAAACAATTTCCTAGTTTGAAAGGACTTGAAGAAAAAGATTTCAACTTTAATAATTAACATGCGTGCATGGAACTATTCGGCAGGTGATATCATGACCACAGAAGCATAATTATCTTAGATACGGAGCTTCAAACAATAAGGATATAAACAAGGATAGACACATGAAATAAATATGAAGAGTAATAAAGGTTCGGTGATGTAATTTTTCATTTCTTCAATATAATGATACAGTATACATTAGGACGAAGCTATTCCGAAAATGATTTTGAAAGGCTAATTTGCTATTTTAGAATTTACATTAATTTTGACGGTTCTTAATATACAGTAGAGTCTATAAAACTCTCTGAGATCAATTCAGACCTGATCTGGGATAATGAAATCCAAACTTCAGTTGACCTGATATAAAGACAGTGACATCAAAAACCCGACCCTGCACTTCAACTTTTAGTACTCACCTGTATCTGTACTTTATTAGCACGGAACCAATGGCATATGACAGGTCCTACGTCTAGAACTGTAAATGCAGAATTTCACATTTTACGAACGAACTAAATTACTACTTCCTCTTTTAGAACGTACCATTTTCGCACAAGGTTTTTTTTTTATATTACGGATGAAAATATAAAAGAAAACTGGGATCAGCATAATGTTTAACAAAAATCCTGATCATAATCATAATAATCCTGTCCATGCGTAGTCTATTTGACGCTCCTCTTAAGTCAGTGGCAAACCGTTACAACGTTAATTCGGTAGAAATTTTTCTTGTTGACTTGTGATAAAAGTGGTTCAAGAATGATTTCATCTTTGATGTTGCTCAAGAGGCAACCTTTGGCAAATTGCATAATTTCTTATACATGAAAGTGACAGATTATGCAACATAAATGTGCAGAGGCATCTATTTTGAAGCCATACAAACAATAACTGGAAAAAAAAACTTTGGGTGTTAGATTTTTTTTTTGGAGGGGGGGGGGGGGGGGTCAGCAGTCCCCCCCCCCCCCCCCCCACCCCCGCAAAAATCAAAACAACCACCAGTACGGCAGTAAGACACGGTAATTAGCACATAACAATGTGAATGCAAAGATGTTGATTGCATATTTTTTTATAAATGTATAGTATACCAATATAAAAAGCTGTGAGAAAGTATAGTGGAATTATTTATCTGAGGAGGGACTGGCAAGAACTATTGCCAGTCCCTACGGAGAAATATGATTCCGCTATATTTCCGAACTTCAAGGGGTCTCCGATCCGGTATCTTTGTGGAGGCTTGATTTGATAAATTTAAGTGAGAATTCTGAAATTTACAAACATGGGTTCTGTTTAACAGCTAGGACGTATTTGTAGTCTGTTTCCTTGTCCTTCGGGGTTTTGTCATGACCTTTAAAAAAAAAAAAGTGGTGATATTCCAGTCATTCTCTCTCTCTCTACATTAATCATGGGCATGGCTCCTCAGCATTTCTGTAGAAATCTTGTTTTAGATGATGCAAACCTATAAACTGAGTGTAAACCATTTATATATCATTGCTGATTTTAGAATGATGTGGTAGAAAACCCTTTTTGATAATCTTGATTTTATAATCTTGATTTTTTATAGAAATTTCCACAATTATGTGTGTGACATCATTATTTAAATCACAAACACTAGCTCTTTTTGTAGACAGATAATGGCAAGTGCAATTACGGTATTAATCGTTTTGATTTGTCATGCCTAAAGTATTACCATACGGCTTTATGAACAGATACTGACATTCAATATCAATTTTACTTCCTATGTCATAGATCTTCCAACTCTAGTACGGATATTTTATTATTAAACAACCATCAGAAAAGTATGCATTATTTATCTATTTTATAAAGTTTTATTAGAAAAAGAGGGTAGGTACATTCAAAAAGATAAACTGGTCTGGAAAGTACGCCTTCTACGACTACATGCATACATATACATACAAAATACATTAGGTACAAGAAATACTTGAAAATATGTACTTATTATATCAGATTTAGTTCTTAACATATGGAATAAAATAGCTTGTACTTACCCATAAACCAAATGTACTTTAAATCATCGTGCAAAAGTTGAAATGGTTAAATGGTTGGTTATTTTACCTGACTGCTAAGAAAGCATGTGTATGTTTATTAGTAAGCAACGGGGGACCGACGGCTTTAAATCCCCTCCGAAGGACTTGGTAATGAGGATTAATACCTTACCAAAGGGCATTAGCGTATCCACCGGATACTCCCGGTTACGAGACCACTGCTCTACCACTGAGCCACACCGCCTCCTCAAGGTCTTTTAAGATTTTTTTTTTTTTTTTTAAAGATTGGAAATACCTTAATTCAAGTAAGTAGACATTTGCTCAGTTTCTAAATATAATTTCCATTCAAAACTTCAGTCCCCATTGACTGCCTATTCTTTATCGTTATCTTCACCCTTTTCATCCGTATTTTCTTTCCCACCCCCTTTTTTCTCCTAATGGGCTTTGAGATCACCTTGAATCAAGATCATAATTATCTGTATATAAATGAGAAAATAAACAATATCTGTGATGTAAACGATCCGTTTAAGAAAGAAGTCACAGGGTGTGCGGCCGACTAGGCACGCAATCGACCTATAAATTTTTAAATGGTCTGTAAGAGGCCATTCATTATTCTTTTCTTTAAAGCACTGCCGCATCTACATCAACGGAACAAACGTCCTTCATACATTGCGACTGTCATGAAAGCAGAAGATTTTTTCTTTCTTTTATCTAACAAGTACCACTTACATGCCTCGAAGTATACACTGAAGCCACGTACTATGCTGTCACAGGTTATTTAATTGCGAGTACTCGCTCGATTATAACACAAAACGCCCTAGACGCATGCACAATATTCTATATTTTTCAGCACTTTTATCAGTTTTACCTTGTCATACCCAGTGTTTACCCACACAGTTTTTTTTTTAAAATCAACAATGTCCATCATTTGTAAACCACTTAATGAGTATAAATCGTGTGGGATTTTCTAATCCTGTGAACTATATCTGCTCTCAATAGCTTTAAATCATCGGCATATTCCCTCTCTTTTGGATGGACGAAATATGTGAGTGATTTTGCTGTTTTAAGTAAAATCTGTAAACGGAAAGTCATAATTATTTGCAATTCACAAGCATCACTACATGTAGCATACGCTATGTCTTCAGGAGCTACCAATGCAGACATGACGTCAACTGCTGTCATACCAGCTGTAGTAGGTTGGTCTTGGAAGCCTTTCTTGTCGACATGGTCAGATGTCATGCACCTTGTATCAGCAGTTCTTGGTATTATCGGGAACTTCCTCGTCATGGTGGCCCTCTGGAAAAGGCGAGCATCCACCCGTTCTACGGACAGACTGATTGGTGCTCTGGCCTTAGCTGATTTTCTGACATCTATCTTCATCATCCCTCTGCCAGGAGCTATCACCGTCCCATCCTCAATGTTGGGCGTGTTCTACTGCAAGATGGTGCTGCCGGGATTGTTCCTATTCGTGTGTTTCACTTCATCGATCTACATCCTGATGGCCATATCAATTGAAAGATACCTGGCGGTTGTCTACCCGTTGGTCTACGGTCGTCTGGTCACCCGTCGGGGGGTCTTAGTGGCAGTTCTTGCGGTTATCTGGATCGTCACGTTCTCTGTCTACTTTATATTCGTCATGACGGTGGTTGATGTTGACCCTAGGGCTCACACTTGCGTCCTTCACTATCGGTCCACAGGGGCTCAGGTCGTAACAGGGGTATTTTTTCTCCTCTATCGCCTTATCCTCCCCACCACCGTCATGCTTTCCACCCAGATCCTGATCGCACGAAGCCTCCACCTCCGTTCGGCTCGCTATGGACCGAAGAACGGCGTTTCCTTTCACGTCAAAGCTCGCAACCGTGTTCTTCAACTAATGTTGATCGTCATCCTTGTGTACATCGTCTGTTGGGGGCCAGGTCAGATCGTCTTTTTCCTGTACTCCATTGGAGCGATACCACCAACCTTCATAGGCAGCACTTTTCATACTTTCGTCATCGTTCTAACGGCATACAATTCTTGCCTCAATCCTATAATCTACGTTGCGTGGTTTCCAGAGTTCCGTGTGGCACTGAAGCAAACCTTTTGCAATGTCATGAATGTGACAGGAACATCAGCGCCGATATTCGACCAAAATGCCACAGAAGATGCCTGCTCCGAAAAGCGTGAAACTGCATCCAACATATAAGGCCGCTTATCAAAAGTCTCGTCCCGCATCTTTCATCGTCTTCTCCGCGACAGTTCTTTTACATCGGCTTACCCGATCCCCCGTTGTTTTGTTTGCGGAGAAACGGGAGGATCGGAGAGGAAAAGACGCTGAGCGGCCGGAAAGACGCTAAATGCCGCGTCCCAAATTGGCTCTGACTTTTGATAAGGTGCCTATAATAGAACCTTTTCGAAGACTGTATAATAGTTATAAGAAGTTATAAGAATAGATAAATAGAAAGAAAGCTACAAATTTCGGATGGTGATAATATGATAGTTATGATCTCAACGACTGGGCAAAAGGATCGTTTAATTAAAAATTAATCGACTTAAAAATAGCCTTTTCTGTGAAGCTTATTAGCTCGGAAACCATATTCTTTTCTAGCAATAGTATTTTGGTAGTAATTATATCGTAAAAATACACTTTAATCGTGCCGTTATTTGAAAAGACGTGCGGTATAATTATGATAAACTGGTCAAAATTTCTACTTTACTAAGTATCAACATGATCAACGAATCAGAAAGGAAATTAAGTTGTCATCTTAGATGTAAACAAACACTGTTTATCCCTTTCTATAGAGATTTGTTTGATTTATACAGAAGAACGTATAATAATTATAACAACATGTGTTCTGGGTAATGCACTTGAGAAATTCTAAATCTATGGATGCACATATTACGGTATATTCAACTCCAGAGCATGCACTATTATGATGTACAATATATATAAATACCACCTTAGTGATGTAATATTAAGCGGAAATAAGGGCCTACGGAAAGTACCTGCAGGAAAAAAAAATGTACCTGTCTTTTTTTTCCCTATACTTCGATAAAATTACCCATTATGTGAGAACGTATATCGTTTTTTCTTTCTTTTTTTTTTTTTTTTTTGATGTCAGAACAATATCGATCTGCTCTTGTCATGTGCTTTCATTCAAACCCATTGTTGTATGATGTTTGTTTGTAAAAAGCAATGTTATTTTTGAGGGAGAAAAAAAAAATGGTTAATTGTAGCATGCTTTCTTTTTGCGAGATATCCGAACAGGTTGGTGAGGGTAATTCATTATATAAAAATGGACGTTTACCCGAATCAGTTTACCCTCTCACGCTTTAAGCGGTATTTCTTTTTGGAGATTAGCGTAGATGTTAATATACAAATAATGCATAGATGTGAGTGTGTCAGTGGCGATGCAGCGCACTCGATGGTATTTACAATGTGCGACTAGCACGAGGCGCTTGCGCCGAGTGCTTTTGCATAATATTGTAAATACCCGAGATGCCTGCATCACCACTAACATCACGAATTTAAATCTGTGCATTATTTGTTTTATAAAACGGGTCGGCAGTATGACTTTGTAGTGGAAATTTTGTTAAAACCGCTCCAAATTTCCTCAGATCGCACAGACAAGGAGGCTACATTTGCTTTCTCTTATGACATCACAAGCGTAGCCCCTGAGTAAGCGCATCAAAATCCCTGTGATAGACTTCTAGAAAGAACGCGTATTTCATGGCGCGTGTCTCAGTTTTTACGCGCTAGAGTTAAAGGGATGCATCCAAAATGCACAGTGCTGCACAAAAAATGCACAGTGGTGCACAAAAAATGCACAGCTGGAAGGTTGCGTAGAATTAAAGCATGAACACGTGACATGCATACGCACTCGCTATTGGCTACATCCTTGAACCCGTTTTATAATGAACTTTAACGCATGGCAAAACGAATTCTGGCTTCATAAAATACGACCGGCTTTCCCAAGGGGACGAAATCGGTCGCTTTCTAGCCGAAGAGTACCACTGATTTCTGAATCTTTTACAGATATCAAAAGAGTTAAATTTGGTGCAACATAGATAAATAAAATTGATAAAATAAATGAAAAGGTTTAAGATATAAGACATATGAAGAGCTTATTTCTAAAAGACGCTAAATCCATTTTTCACCGAAAAAAGGGGGTTTTAGCGTGACTGCATGTTTTCCATATGCGCTTTGACATGACCTATTTCAATTTCAAAATATTTTAGGAAAGTAGAAAAAACGGTTAAAAATATTAATTATTTCCCAAAGGGGCTAAATCCATATTTGTTTATTTCTAAAAGGCGCTAAAGACTTTTTGTCTAAATCAAGGATTTTATTTAAACCATTTTCCTTCTGCGAAGCATGAAAACTTTTCATAGTTGTGAGTACCAACATTAGTCATCTCAGTATCAAATAGGAATGAAAGAAATCCTGCCTGAGAAGTAATCTTTTCACAGAATTTAAAAAATATTTTACATATTTTACGGATTTAACGCCTTTTGAAGACAAACTAGGATTTAGCACCTTCTGAAAATATTTTTTCTCGAAACATTGGAAGTTATGCATGAAAAATACACAGAATTCTAAATATCGGCAGGTTCCCGCTCTTTCCGCATTGATAGCATTTATGATTGACGGTATGAATGTGAATTGCTGATAAAAGCTATTGACGTTACGAATAAGTCAACTGTTCCAATCGTCAGAAAGCTCATTGATTCGAAAAATGTACTTGGCATTGATTTTGTCCCTGATTTGCAAAACCCATTTGTGTCTGTTTGATCAATAGGCTACTCACCCTCAGTACAATGAGCGGATATGAATGCCTTGCCCAGGGAGTCAGGTGTTTTTTTTTTTTTTTGGTGTTATTGTTTATGCTGGCGAATTGTCAAAAGAATGAGAGTGTTTAAGCTATCATGTTATGTTTTTGATCGACGGGTGGATCTGTATGAGATTTTGTGTTTACGATGGTGATATCTGATTTGTGCTTCTAAGAAAATTACAGCGGTTACTTTGCGCTTGAATGCTGCCACAAGTATCGCTTTATGAAAGAACGATAAAGAATAATAATGATACTGATGAGGAGGATTATGATGACGGTAATGATAATAATGATAACGATAACGATGACAATAATAATGGACAATTAGAGGATTAATCAAATTATAGAGAAGCCTACTAAAACGCGCTTCCCAGCAAAATTTAACTTCAAATATCTTTAAGAATAACGAGGCATCTGTATGTGTGTATATATGTATATATATATATATATATATATATATATATATATATAAATAATATATATTGTATTATAAGTATATACATATATATATTTTATATTAATAAAAAAACAAAAGACAAAAGAATTGCCAAATATTACCACTGGCCATGACGCTCTTTCGACCGTCACTCAGTATTTAAAGATATTGCGTTCATCAAAGGGGTAGTAAATCAATAATACCCTGAAAAACATGGAACAATTGCTCCTTGGGCAAAGTAATATGGGCGAAATCAATTAAGCAGCGTAAAACAATAATGAGAACATGAATCACGTTTATCAGCTCAACATCAGCGTGCTGCCTTTCAGATATTACCATTCAAGGTTCCTCTGACGCAAATTCCATGCAGTGATCAAGTCGTTCCATATTGTTATCAACATCTAATCTGTTCCCAGCTTTTAGTATTATCAGTACAGGCTGGTTTAAGAAGCAAGGCTTGAGCTGAATATTGGTTTTTAAAAAATTCTGTTGTAGCGCCCTCTAGGAATTGTGCTTTCTCCTTCTTTCATATTATTTTTTTGTCATTTTCAGTTTCAGAATGATCAGAAAGTGACCTCACAAGACTTATTTTTTAGCTCGTCTTCTCGACAGAAATAAATTGATTTGTTTGCTTTTGTACGATGTTTACTTAAAAATGGAAAATGAGGTTCAAGTTCATGTTCATATAATGATGATGATGATGATAATGATGATGATGATAATGATAATAACAATTATAACAGCAACAAGAAAACCACCACCTTCACCACCAACATCACCACCAAAACAACAACAACATAATGATAATGATGATAATAATAATAATAATAATGATAATAATAATAATGATAATAATAATAATGATAATAACCATAACACTACTGATAATGATAATAACAATGCTGATCATGATAATAATAATAACAATAAAGATATGAGCATTCTTATGTTTATTCAAGGTGCCATGTGTTACTTCCAAACTTGAGAAATTAAAGTAACGCTCACAAAGACACTTGGGCAATTTTTTTTTTCAAAGTCGTGACAAACTGAAATGGAAATCATATTTTCAACATATTTCATTACATTATATTAGGCACTCTCAGAAGGCATATTTATTTTGTAATATCAAAAAGACTATCCTTTTGTATCAAGACTTGTCACCATTATTAAAATTCAGAATATGAAAGGAAATGTTTATTAGATTGCTCTTTCAGCAGTTACAGGTAAACCGACACTGGCAATCGCTTGTTATCATAATTTCAACAGCCCCTCCCCCTTTGCATCAAGAATTTTTTTTTGGCCTAAGATAGTCAATTGTTGTTTGTTATTATAGGCCATTCTTTTATGGCTACATGTTCAAGCAATATTTTTTTTTTTTTATCAACAACGTCAAATGGATTTTACCGATAATCTTTGAACCAATCATCATTGACAGCTACATGTAACCGCTATTTGAAATATCTTGCATCATCATTAAACACTTCACGATATGATTTTATATTATGAAAAATGAATTGAAATGAAAGGCTTGGCAAAGGGGTCAAGTATCACCAATAATGAAACAAACATGCACAAAAATCCTCTATTGCTATCTTTTGTAAAATCATATTAAAAAAGGAGATACATTCTTGTTTCAATCATACATTATTGAATGCACTATCAAACATTTTCCGGAAACAATGAAAGCAGTAATAACCCCCCCCCCCCCCGAAATTTCATTTCCCTCTACATTATAAAAATTCCTGTATTTTTATGTTTCCACTATATATATTTTTTAAATTTCTGTCAGTCCATCTTTCAATACTTCTTGTCCCTGTTCCATTCAATTATCTCCGTATTTTTTCCATTTTTCATCTTTCTTCATTTTCCTCCTCTCTTTTGCGAAATATTCTTCTTCAATTCCTCTTCTTCATGGAACTCATTCTAAGCGTCTACTTTACTTTATAAGTCTACAAGTTTCATAAAATAATTCCTATCACACATCACGTTTATTTACAGATACCGGTGGGACGGCTTGTTATGGTAAACCTTGAAATACATTACATTATAAATGTATTTTGTTACAGGTCGTTTACATCCTTTTTGTTGTTTCACCCACAGTCCTATGTTTGGACTAAATATAAACTTCTTTATTTCACTCATTTTTTAGAACACACATGTACACGTTGGTAACAATATGGCACGTTAATTTACTGGATGTACCATAAAAGAGCAATGCAGATAAAATGTCTTGCTCAAGGGCATAAGTGACGTGCCGCGGATCGAATCACCGATCCTCGTGTCTCCAGTCAAGCGCCTTTTCTACTGGACCACGGCATCTCCACTCATTCTGCATGATACGATAATCATTTCAAATTCAGATTTATTCGTTTCCAACCATGCCAACAGATGGAATAATTTCATCAGAAAGGAAACATTTAATGATATCATCTCGTCACAACACTACGTATCATGACTGTAGACCTAAAACAAAAATCCAAGAATTTTCAGATAACGTAAACATAATCAAATTACGAAACACTATACGAAATTAACTTTCACTGGAATATAGATTGAAGCACTGCGTGCATGACGGTCTCAGAATAATTAAAGATATCGACAATCTGCATGGTCCATATCTGACTGATCATGTTACTGCCATGCTAGTTTGCTGGAAAATATTTTCGTTACTTAATTTAATAAAATGAAAACATCACTAGCGTCAATACGTTCAATATAAAAAAAAATCCTTTTCCTTAACTTCCAACGATATTTATTTTGAAATCGTTTAGATTGTATGAATTGAAATTTAAATGTAACTACATTTGCATTTCCAGCTCATAAAATCCCTAAATAACTCAAACATTAAATAAGATGACAGGATGAGCACATGTCTAGAGATATTTTGGATGAAACTATTATGTTAGCTGCAGCTATAGGACTATGTCAGCCTGCTGAGCATGAGATAATTCCAAATGCACTTCCATTAACTCTTTTTTTTTTCTAAGTGTATGAATTGTGTTCTACCATGCCCAGAGTTTTCCAATATTAGGAAAAAACAAAGATCCCATTTTTCACTTCTTCAAATCTTACACAAACATTGGGTGTTATTGTTTATATCCATCAATCTATGTGAGGTGACAGTTTGTCTAATATTCGAAGATGATTAATATTCACAGTTATTTACATCACACATTGATAACAGTAATGCCCCCACACACTAAGAAAAAAAAGGTGCAAGTTTGCACCCTAAATGCAACACTGGCAGCACCTTTTTGGGTGCAGTCTTGCACCCTACATGAAAAAGGTGCAAGAATGCACCTTTTTGTTCTTGTTTGCACCCAGAAATGCCCGTTTGCACCTTTTAGGGTGTCCGGAAAAAATTTTGCGTTTCAAAAAGATGCAAATTTGCTCCTTCCCTAAGGGTATAACTCTGCACCCTTTAGGGTGCAAAATGTAGCTAACTGCACCCTAAAGGAGCAAAAAAGCTTCTTAGGGTGCAAATTTGCACCCCAAAAGGAGCTCCCATTTGAAGGGTGCAAAATTGCACCTTTTTTCTTCTTAGTGTGCACCCTAAAAAGAGAGGTTATAAAGTAGCGTCGTACTGGTGTGCCGTCGCACTGTATGTTTAGAGTTCTACAAGTTTCAAATTGCTAGTATATAGTGGTTGCATGTTTGTGTACGACTGAAAGACAGATCGCTCACATCGGATCCTACAACGTAGCATAACCCGCTCATGCTGTCAAATCCAAATGATTTACAGTAATTTGCAGTTTGTGCGCAGGTCATTGCGCAAGTGATGAGAGACCCTGTAGTACTTGTGCCTATGACGTACTGTGGGTTGACCTGTCGTCCTGAGCTATAGAGTCTGTATAGCGAACCCTTGAGTGATGGGCGAGCTGGAATTAAAGGAATGAAATAAAGGGTATTAATCAGAAAAGAACATAAAAAAGGAAGAATTAGAAATAAAGAGATTGCTAGTAAAACATTACCAGTCACAGATACTTTGCAGACCTTCAGATTTTAAAGTTTGAAACTGATCATAAAGAGAAATAATGAAACATAAATCAAATCAAATCAATTAGTGCCAATTCGGGTGCTAATTACACACAGCAGCTCGTGATTATGATCACATTAATATATTTCCATGATGAATGTAGTATCGATTCAAATTTATCCAAAATTGCCCGAGGGAACTTCATTGCAACGATGATCATGATGATGAAAATAATAACGGCTACTTGTACGTGTTGTATATCACTCATATCCGTCACCCTGTGACTCTCGGTCCTTAGATATTATAGGCCTGGTCTTGTCCGCCTCACCAAGTACCTAGAGCTCAAGCATACCAGGAACCCACTTACAGTCCTGGGTGGAGTGTGACATATGGAGAATCTTGCCAAGGGAAATTAGTGCCGGGTTGAAATTCGAACCCTGCACCTTGTGATATGCAGTCCGCAGACTTCTCCCCTACACCACGACTCCTCTATCACTGCATATTTTAGTAATTGCAAAAAAAACCACAACAACGCTTTTTGTTTCATTCAAGTGCCGGTACGTCAATGGAAATAAAGGGTCCCGACTCTTAAATACACAAGTCTATAGGCACCGTACAACAGAACAGAAAGATATCTTGTTTGATGAGAGTACCTGGTGGCGCTGTAGCTGGTTGCGTTGTTGGAGCTCTTGTTGTCTGTATTTCTGCTGTGACACTTTCAGACGCGATAGCTTGTGACGTTGCAGTATCTGTTGATGTAATTTCTCGTGTTGTTGCTGTATCTGTCGAAGTAATTTCTCTTGTTGTCACAGCATCCGCAGTTGTCGGTGCATTTGTGGAAGCGATTGTGGCTGGGGCTGTGTCCTGTGTTGGTGCGTTGCAGAAATCTGTGTCACAACAATGAACGCACACCGAGTTGGCTTCCCCAGTGCATTGCTGTGCAAAACCCTGCTCTTCATTCCGACAGGCTTGATCTTGCTGGCAATACTTCCGATAAGTAGCATAGGTAGTATAGGTTCGGATTTCCGTCCTACAGATCTAAAAACAACAACAAATGATTACAAAAACTCAAACAAAAGCAAACAGAATGAAATAAAACACGCAAGACGATAAAACTCATAAAACAAAACGTCATTGTGAGAATTCATAATAAACTAAATTTATATCCATTTTGGAATGAGGAAGTGGGTTTTTGAGTCTCTTTCTTCCTTCAACTAACGCCTTGCCAGTTAGATTAAATCTTTTGTTAGATACCTATATAGTTTTATACAAGGGGGGGGGGCGGGGGGTAATGTGCGCAAAACACGTAGAATCGAATCAGGGACGTCCTGCATGAGAGTCAATGAAGAGACCGATTTACCACGTGCTCCTAAATGGGTGTGCGATGTTTCCCCTCCAAATCCTAATTGCTTAGAAAATTTTGCTTGCTCTAATTTTGATATTGTGAGACCCAAGTGTACTAAATTTGGAGGAGAACAAACCTGCAAAGAAAACAATACAAAACTAAATACAATGAGCACTACCCAATTTGAAGCATGTCGCTGAAAGCTTTGATGTGGATATATGAGCTGGTCCATATCAAAGTTGTCTTTCCTTTCTTATAAACTATTAATCATTGATCTAAAATAGAATGATATAGGCCATGGGCTAGTGGGGGTCATAGTGCACCCCCGGTGTGACTTACGGAAATGGTTATTTTCATGTAGCCCTGGGTCTAACAATTCAGAAAATTGATGTTGCCAGCAAAAAAACTGGGATGGAAGATACCCCCCATGGACTTTTTGACCACGCCCACTTTTACAGCTGATTGTAGAAAATTGGGGGTATTGACAGTTTGTAACTGCCCTAACTTTGTAATTCTTCACATATATATGTTGTATGACCCCTTAAAATGTCGGCCTAATTGAGTTCTACAAGTTTGTGCTGCGTTTTATGCAAATTTTTATGGTGAAAAGGTCACCAGAGGTCAAAAGGTCACAAATTTTGACCTTTATATTTCTAAAATAATGCAAATGCGGGGATTTTTTTTTCACAAAGACCCTATGACAGATTTTTTCATTGAAATTTGATTAAAATTGAAAGTTACATATGTCCAATCATGTTCTTATTTAATACCAGAAAGTTAATGTCACCAGTGAAAAAGCTGGGATGGAAGATACCCTCATGACCACGCCCACTTTTACAGCAGGTTGTAGAAAATTAGGGGTATAGATAGTTTGTAGCTGCTCTAACTTTGCAATTATTCAGAAATACATATCATATGACCCCTTAAATTGTTGGCACAATTGAGCTCTACAAGTTTGTGCTGCGTTTCATGCAAATTTTTATGGTGAAAAGGTCACCAGAGGTCAAAAGGTCACAAATTTTGATCTTTACATCTAATATAGAGCAAATGCATGGATTTTTTTATAATCACAAAGACTCTATAACAGATTTTTTTTCATTGAAATATGATTAAAATTGAAAGTTACATATGTCCAATCATGTTCTTATTTAATACCAGAAAGTTAATGATGCCAGTGAAAAAACTGGGATGGAAGATACCCCCATGACCACGCCCACTTTTACAGCTGGTTGTAGAAAATTAGGGGTATCGATAGTTTGTGACTGCTATAACTTTGCAATTCTTCAGAAATATATATCATATGACTCCTTAAAATGTTGACCTTATTGAGTTCTACAAGTTTGTGCTGCGTTTTATGCATTTTTTTATGGTGAAAAGGTCACCAGGGGTCAAAAGGTCACAAATTTTGATCTTTTCATCTAATATAGAGCAAATGCATGGATTTTCTTTATAATCACAAAGACTCTATAACAGATTTTTTTTCATTGAAATATGATTAAAATTGAAAGTTACATATGTCCAATCATGTTTTTATTCAATACCAGACAGTTAATGTCGCCAGTGAAAAAAAACTTGATGGACGATACCCCCATGATTAAGGCCATCTACAGCTGGTTGTAGAAAATTAGGGGTATTGATAGTTTGTAACTGCTCCTGCTCTTTGCAATTCTTCACAAATATATATATATATATGTGTGTGTGTGTGTGTGTGTGTGTGTGTATATATGACCCATCAAAATGTTGGCAAAATGTTGGCAACTCTACAAGTTTATGCTACATTTTATGCAATTTTTTATGGTGAAAAGGTCACCAGAGGTCAAAAGTTTACAAATTTTTACCTTTCCCTTTAATATAGAGCAAATGCAGGGATTTTTTTTTATCACAAAGATCCTTTAACGGATTATTTTTTTCATTGAAAATTAATTAAACTAAACGTTACAACTTTCCATTCATGTTTTATTCAGTACCAGAAAGTTAATGTTTGCCAGCAAAAATAAAAAAAAACTTGGATGGAAGATACCCCCATAACCATATCAGCAGGCAAATGCTTGAAAATAGGTAGCTTTTGGTATGTAGAACAAAGGGAAAGTAATTTGAAGAAATGTCATCAGATCAAGGAATATTTTATAGCAAATGTTACTCTGAAATCTTCATGACCTGAGTTCGCAACTGATATTTGGACAGTGGTGTTTGTTATATATCATCATTACGAAATGAACCACGTGATTTCAATGTCTAAACAAATACCAGCTTGTATATTATTTTTCCTTTATTTATGAAATCCCTTCATTCTACATACCAAATGCTAAATTCCACATATTTTCAAGCATTTGCCTGCTGATATTAAACAAAAACATAATTACAGCTATGAAACTGTTCATTTCAATTCATTTCCAATTTAAAAATTGTGTTATAGGATCATGGGGGTAAACAAAGAACTGTATTTGCTATATATCATAGGTAAACTTAGGTCAAAGTTTGCAACCTTTTGACCTCTGGTGACCTTTTCACTGCATAAGTTTGCATAAAACGTATCACAAATTTGTAGGACTAGTAAATCAACTTTTTAAAGTGGTCACAGAGAAGATATTATTGAAGAATTTCGAAGTTAGAGCAGTTATAAACTAATTTTCCTACACCATCTATACAAGTGGGCTCGGTTCACAAATCCTCAGTTCCTTTTCATTTATTTTTCCATCATTTCTATTCAGCCCAAGACTCTTTTTTTCCTGACTATATCCTTTTTATTCAGAACATTCCTCTTCCAACCTTGGTTCTCCTTTCCGGTTCTTCCATTATTTGTTTCTTAATTGATTTAATTTCTCTGTAATTGAATGTGTTATTTTTGTTTGTAATACCAACGTGATGTGAGGTGTGCATCATTGCAGGAAAATAAATCAGAGCACCGATGGAATTCAGCTTGTCGATATCTTCATTTTGAATTTTTCATTTTAGTTATCATATACATATTTTTTAGTTCTTCTCATGTTGAATCGGTACTGCTCATAGCTTTGTGATTTTGACTGATTTTGCCTGTTTTATGACTGATTGTAGGGTGTTTCAGCAAGGAATTGTGAAGTGTTACGCTCCTATTTGACACATGTATGTCAAAACATACAAATAATCCATAGAACATGTAGAAGATAAGTACCAGATTGTTGATTCTACTTCTTCATACATTATTTTGTTTTGCTGATTTTAAGTAAAAACATGATTGCAGTATGTAACTTTTAATTTCAATCAATTTTCAAGGAAAAATAAATCTGTTAAGGGTTTTGGTGATTTAAAAAAAATGCATTTGCTTTTTATTATAGGTAGAGGTCAAAATTTGTGACCTTTTGACCTATGATGACCTTTTTACCATAAAGATATCTGCATAAAATGCAGGACAAACTTCTTGAATTCAATTATGCCAACATTTTAAGGGGTCATATGATATATATTTCTGAATAATTGCAAAGTTAGAGCAGTTACAAACTATCAATACCCCTAAATTTCTACAACCAGCTGTAATAGTGGGCGTGGTCATGGGGGTATCTTCCATCCCAGTTTTTTCACTGGCATCATTAATTTTCTGGTATTAAATAAGAACATGATTGGACATGTGTAACTTTCAATTTTAATCATATTTCAATGAAAAAAAATCTGTCTTTGTGATTATAAAAAGAATCCATTCATTTGCTCTATATTAGATGTAAAGATCAAAATTTGTGACCTTTTGACCTCTGGTGACCTTTTCACCATAAAAATTTGCATAAAATGCAGCACAAACTTGTAGAGCTCAATTATGCCAACAATTTAAGGGGTCATATGATATATATTTCTGAAGAATTGCAAAGTTAGAGCAGTTACAAACTATCTATACCCCTAAATTTCTACAACCAGCTGTAATAGTGGGCGTGGTCATGGGGGTATCTTCCATCCCAGTATTTTCACTGGCAACATTAACTTTCTGGTATTAAATAAGAACATGATTGGAAATGTGTAACTTTCAATTTTAATCACATTTTGATAAAGAAAAAAATCTGTTATAGAGTCTTTGTGATTATAAAAAGAATCCATGCATTTGCTCTATATTAGATGTAAAGATCAAAATTTGTGACCTTTTGACCTCTGGTGACCTTTTCACCATAAAAATTTGCATAAAATGCAGCACAAACTTGTAGAGCTCAATTATGCCAACAATTTAAGGGGTCATATGATATATATTTCTGAAGAATTGCAAAGTTAGAGCAGTTACAAACTATCTATACCCCTAATTTTCTACAACCAGCTGTAAAAGTGGGCGTGGTCATGGGGGGATCTTCCATCCCAGTTTTTTCACTGGCATCATTAATTTTCTGGTATTAAATAAGAACATGATTGGACATGTGTAACTTTCAATTTTAATCATATTTCAATGAAAAAAAATCTGTCTTTGTGATTATAAAAAGAATCCATTCCTTTGCTCTATATTAGATGTAAAGATCAAAATTTGTGACCTTTTGACCTCTGGTGACCTTTTCACCATAAAAATTTGCATAAAATGCAGCACAAACTTGTAGAGCTCAATTATGCCAACAATTTAAGGGGTCATATGATATATATTTCTGAAGAATTGCAAAGTTAGAGCAGTTACAAACTATCTATACCCCTAAATTTCTACAACCAGCTGTAAAAGTGGGCGTGGTCATGGGCGGATCTTCCATCCCAGTTTTTTCACTGGCGACATTAACTCTCTGGTATTAAATAAGAACATGATTGGACATATGTAACTTTCAATTTTAATCAAATTTTAATGAAAAAATCTGTCATAGTGTCTTTGTGATAAAAAAATCCCCGCAATTGCATTATTTTAGAAATATAAAGGTCAAAATTTGTGACCTTTTGACCTCTGGTGACCTTTTCACCATAAAAATTTGCATAAAACGCAGCACAAACTTGTAGAACTCAATTAGGCCGACATTTTAAGGGGTCATACAACATATATATGTGAAGAATTGCAAAGTTAGAGCAGTTACAAACTGTCAATACCCCTAATTTTCTACAATCAGCTGTAAAAGTGGGCGTGGTCAAAAAGTCCATGGGGGGTATCTTCCATCCCAGTTTTTTTGCTGGCAACATCAATTTTCTGAATTGTTAGACCCAGGGCTACATGAAAATAACCATTTCCGTTAGTCACACCGGGGGTGCACTATGACCCCCACTAGCCCATGGCCTAATACAATTTGTTTCTTTTTATTAATGAATGAATAAATACATTAATCATTTCTACATCGGAGCACAAGACACTTATACACAGGGATACTTCTTCAGCAATTAAGCCATCCTTTTTTAATGCAGTATTAAAGAAATTACCTCTCGCCAAGTCCTAATTTATTACACATGGGAGTCTTGACTGATGATGATAATGGTTTATTTATTCAACAAAATATGTGTATAGCAGCCCGAAAGCTGAATTGTACAATATTTTTACAATAATTATATACATGATAAAAATATAAGTACTGTACACAAAAGAGATAAGAAAAGCTGTGATGGGTCACGAAAAACGATCGATGTGTGGTGGCTCTGAAGTACGCTTGACGACAGGCCATGTTGCTGTGAATTTCGCGGCCAAGTCACGAAATTCGCTACCAAAAGTCGCAAAGTTCGCGTCCAGTGGTCGCGATATTCGCGACCAAAATCCCGAAATTCACGACTGGGCCGCGAAATTCACGGCGCACATGACCTGTCGTCGAGCGTACTTCAGGGCCACCATATCGATGCGATAAGTAGCCCATTGACTTCATATAATATTTGTAATTATGAGTTTCCCTCTGCCTGTTTGTTTGCTTGATTTTTTCCCCCCGCTTTTCGTAAATTTACATTTCAAGTGCTGTTTCCCTGGAGTCAGCCCATAGTTAAGACAGGAAGTTAGAAACTTTAATTCATTCTTTAATAACTGTTTTTGTGCCGATCAAGCATTAGTATGTATTCAGATTTTTCAATAAGTAGAATACTACACTGTTGCTCATAAAGTTGAAATATTTTGTTTTTACTTACGGTATCTCAGAATGTTCCTCTCTCCTGTTTTTTGTGACAATATGATTTATTCATGATTAATGAAGCTTAGATCTTTCCAGGAGTACAGAGGTATTGTGGTTCAATGCATGGCCGTACAAAAGGATTTTTTGTCAGTCGGGGCGGGGGCAAATGCAGTGCAGTATTGAAAATGCTATTACATTATCTTTGTTCTTCATGAAATTTCCGAGGGCTGCCCCCTACCCCACCCCCAGCTGCGCACGAACATGATTCAGTGCTGAAGCAATTGCAATCGTTACCAGGATCTCTGGTTCAAAACCACATCGATGACCTACAAAACCCTTTTGTAAAGAATAATTATTCGTCATTACCGTCGGAGAGGACTTAAAGCCGTAGGTGCCGTGCTTACTCTGCAAGCAAACACCTGCTTTACATGCTTTAGGAGTCACGGAAAACAAACATACTCACTCATGATATTTCAGTATAATCTTGGAATGTATATATTTATCTATTAGGAAGAAATCATTGTCAAAATATTTCATTAATGGACGTTAATAATTTTATTCCAACTTTATGAGCAGCAGTGTATTTGAAATTTGAACTAGAATCTTCGAACAAAAAACAACCAATAAAAGCAACAAAACATTATGCTTGTTTGATAATTTCGAATATTATGATGTTTATTTCAAACTGCTTTTAAATCTCTCTCTATCCGTACACCCATTCGCATGTCCCACATCTCTGTGAACCTCCGTATTTCCGCAAATTAACGTTCGAAAAGACCACATCTAATACAATGCCACACATGATTAAAACGTAATATGACTCCTCCTCACAATTATCGATCAGACTAATTCAATATTATTGGCTACCCAAAACAGAGCTTCGCTGACGTCAATGGCATAAAGTATGAAGCATGATTGCACATTACCCTTGCTCATTTAGTGCGACGACCACGCATTACTCTTCATTGTCAAATACATTTAACACATGTCGGCACCTTAAAGATTTTCACATTAAGTCAGCGTTTAATCAGTTTTGTTTTATTTGGATATCCTTGAGTCGTATTGATCACCAGAATCATGAATATTTGGTGAAAAATATGTTCCCTTCTTGCAGTCTACACCGACCATAATCTGCATTTACACTAAATAAAGGTAACAAGTTGCACCCTAAACCAACAAACATGGTACAGTCCTTCCCTACAACATACAGAGTTTAAACTTTTATAATTCATTTAATATAAAAATGCATTCTCACATGTATTTCCTTTTCATATCTTGACTTCAAAGTTTGGATCCTTATGATTATCATGATTATGTCATGTAAGTTTGTACCCATTATACAGATTCCTCTTTTTTATGATTTCAAGTACTTGCGTCAAAGGGAATCGCGTTTGTTGATGTTGTCGAAGAGATCAGGGCCCCATTTCATAAACCTTTTATCAGTAACAACTGCTACATTTCTATAACAAATTTGCTCTCAGCCAATCATATTACCAGGATTTCAGAAGCTTATGGCCTTTATTGCAACTTGTTATTGATAACAAGTTTTATGAAACGGGGCCCCTACCGTACTATTGCCTCTTTTCTTTTTCTTCAGAGTCCCAATTCTATTTTCAAATTTGTTCATCGTGTCCGTGAGTCCGTATGAGGTCTGTCACGAAAGGCTTTGTTTTGCTTTTTTTTGTTGTTTTTTTGTGTGTTTGTTTTCGTTTTTTTTACTGCTTTTGTTTTGTTTGCGGAGATCGTCATTATAGCCACTTAATTCCACTTAACCAGAAACCAAATACTGCGCGTTCACATTGTAATCGAAACTAAGGGAGGGAAAGGGCGGGAAATATGGCAGTGGCTCAGGAATAATACCAATTAGGATGATATTCGAGAGTCATGCTAGAATTTAAAAAAAAGTTAAGTAGAACCTTAAATCTTTGCTGATAATGTGCAGAACCATTAAGTTTCTGCTTTGAGTTATTCTGTCTGTTTTTTTTTAGTTTCTATTTACCCTCGTCTTTTTCCATTCAAGCAAAAATATCAAACAAAAATAAAATGATAGGGTGCCTGCAAGTGTTTCGTCACTTTATCTCGCCCTCTCGATATAATAAACATTAACAATACATTTTCCTTTACATGAATAGTTATGCCTACCTCATTAGATGCACAATCTCGTGTGTCGACACATTCGGCTGACGACTGAGCGTTTTCGCAGATGTAGCAAGTTATTCCTGTAGAAATGAAGATAAACGTCACACCATAATGTCAAACACAAAACACAGACAATAGTGAGGTAGGCCCAAATAGGTTCCAGTCCAACCAGCAGCGTGCGATATTCTACCTATATAAACGACATCAGTCACGTAGCAAGAAATATTGTATTTAATCTAATTGAATCACATTTTCAAATCATTTAGTTTCTGCATACAGGAATTACCATCGTTATCATCGTAAGCATCATCACCAACAGCATCACCATCATCACCGTGAATATTGAGAAGGAATTTTTGTGGGATGGTTCAACCAAGTGCTAATTTTGAATTTAATTTCATTCGGATTTCGCTTTTTTATGTTTGATGTAACCATGGTAACTGCTAGATCGTATTATCACTTTCTCCTTATTCATTCGTTTTGTATTTTGTACACGGATGCACAAATGTATGCATGATAATGCACCAAATTTTAAAAGATAAATTTTTTGTTTCTTCATAGAAACATCTTTTGATATTAGGTTCTGCTTTTGACTTGACAATATACAAACATATATATAACAACAAATATATATGTTCATAATATAAACAATATAAAATCAACAAAAACATAATTGTGATTAAACAGGACATAATGATAAAAACAAAAACAAAAACAAAAACAAAACAAAATATCATTTTTGCCTCTGTTATCAAATGATAACAAGTTGTTATTTTTAACATGATGTAATGTTCAAGAATGATTTTTACCATTTCGTTTCTCTACATGATAACAACAATAGACAAGCTGACAAGGATGTGCTGTGTCTGTGCTTACTTAAATTTAGGACGGACACATAATAAACATGGTCCTCTAGTTTAGGAATTAAAGCATCGAACCACCTTGAAGAAAGAAGTCATCTACCGTGAATATTTTCAAACGTACTCTTAACAGTTCTATTGTCAGCAGATGACGGGTAAGTGAAACGTTTTTTTTCCATGCAAAATTTTACTTGTTTGTACTTCCTGAATTATGAATATATTTAGTAAGTAATATATTTAGTAAAGTTGACATGAAAATTTTGAAGTCATGTATTCTATCGGTCTTTCTGGTACTTGACTTTGTATTTAAGAGTGCACATTTATTCCACTATATTTTGGAAAAAAGTCAAAATGATGAAAAGCAATATAACCATATAGTATATGCGATTTAAATAGGTACATAGCAATTTCGGCATCCCGTACGTTATAATCAGATAATGTACAAATACATTTTCCGTCGTTGCTTATGATCTTTGCATCCTTTGTCGTTTTTTTTTTATATAAGAATGTCTAAAATATGACTATCAATCATCTGATTTACATACTAATAAATGTCTTTACATGCAGTAAGATATTTAGATTAAACAACGGTATATTTCTTAAATAATCCGCTTTTTTCTGAGGATATCAATTGAATTATATACGGAATACCACCATAATTTTTGAAAATTGCCAGCCTTTACAATAATAAGAAATGAATAAATGAATGAAAAATATACGATATGTCTACAAGTGTTTGAATATCATTAACTCCATATTTTCCTTTAATGTGATTTTACATTATGTTTTTTTCTTTTTCAAAAATATCTATTCAATTCTTGGACTTTGCATGAATTAAAAAAAAATAAAAGATTTGCCTACAAGTGTTTGAATATCCTTCCACTCCATATTTACTTTAGTGTGTTTTTACATGATATGTCTTTATCTTTACTTAAAAAAGTTTTATTGAATTCTTGGACTTTGCATTCTTTGTAATGAATTCGATGCACTTTTGTATCATGTATATAGTCAATTTTTTTTAGTTCTAATATTAATCTCATATTCCTCATATGCAAACGTGAAAGTTCACGGAGTCGTGAAATCGGTCCTGTATAAAAGACTTTTAAGATTATATCTACTGACAAGTTACTTCAGTTTAATTCTTGCTACTGAACATTCGACTGCATAATGATGCAGAGCATAATAAGTAAGCATTTATTTGTCCTTCGCAGGATACAAGCAGTTTGGAAAGGCAATTGATCAAACAGAATCAAGCAGGATTGTCAAAAGCCGCACTTGAATGACAAATAGTAGCACTATCAATTTTCACTATGTCGCATAATTATACAAATATTGATTAGCTGTCTGGAGATTAATTGCGTGAGCACTCTAATTAATTCATTCATTAGACCATAGCCTCAGTAGTCCTTTCTGACCTATGTATTCACCTCGTTCATACTGTCACCTCTCTTTTCTCTATGGGGTAATAATGATATTGTATAAAAAGCAATTTACTCAGTTGTTAATAGTAAAGCTTTGTAACCGGTATTATTATTTTTTTAAAATCGTTGTTGTTGGTATCATTACAATGATGATGATGATGATGATGATGATGGGGATGATGATGCCGATAATTATTATTATAATCTTTATTATTATTATTATAATCTTTATTATTATTATTACTATTATTATTATTACTATCATTATTATTACTGTCATTACTAACATTATCACGATTATCATCACTATTTTACCTCTAAACTTTCCCATCACTCTACCCTTCTCTCTTTCAACGTATTTCTATTCCAGATTGTAGTAAGTCTCCATTTTAACCCTCTCTTTCTCATTTTGCTTTTACGATAGTTCTTTTAATATATCCGTCCCGAATTTACGTTTAACCTACATTAAACGTGGAGGCAACTCGGTTGGTATCATCGTCTCCCATTCTATATGCATTGTGTCAATTAAATCTCCACTCCCTTTTAAAATTTTCTCCCTCTCTATCATATTACTAAAAAATTCATGAAAGGTTTGCGAACGCACCATGTTGGTTATGCATGACCATGATGACAAGACTGTCCTCATTTCCTTCGTGGCTAAAAAGTTAATTTTGTTACAGTTTCGAAAGAACTGTTAATTTCGTTTAAAAAGAAGAGCAATGGATTCTGAACAGCTTTTCTGTGGCCAGCTATTCCCGAGATGAAACATGTCCCCCTTTTAAAAATAAATTAAAATGTCAAAAGCTCCTAGTCAAAACACTCACAAAAGAGACACCAGCTCCTCTTTTAACATGTTTGAAATGATTAAAAAACTATTTAACCTACATGGTAATGCTTCTCCATACCTGTCATGAGTTTTAACCGTTTTATCGTGGTAACCTAACAAAGCATACAAAGCCCATACTCTTTCTCTGTCCCCTTTCTACACTGCAAAAACGGTGGTGTTAAATTGGTGTTAAATCAACACCACTGGTGTTTATATAGGACAAAAACACCATCAGAGTTGTCCTATATAAACACCAGTGGTGTTAATTTAACACCAATTTAACACCACCTTTTTTGCAGTGTATAATGTCCCCAATGAAAGTAAAGTTCACAAGTGACATGTATCAAGCTTACGATATCATACGATGTAGCAGGAGGTTAGCCCGTTGGCTACTGCATTCTCTAATTAAGTACAGGGCCAACCGGCTCCAGTAAACGAAGTTTGTCCTCAATGAAAAAAAGGTATTATTTAAAGTGCTTCCTTTCCATTGGGTATGAACGTTTGGCGATATATACAACGGTAACGGGACTTTTTGGAAGCAAAATGTATTTTGTGACGCATTTTAAAGAACAGAAGGGCCTCAATCTTAAGGTAGAGATCGTAAATTCATGCACAAATTTTGATTACACCTGTCTGTAACAGGCTGAACGCATATACACACATAGGCACATCACACAATCACAAAAACCCACGCAGCCATAACCAACACATACCTTGGTAATCATGCTAATTATGATGTAACTGATTGTAAGTTGCACACATCGATTCAAGAAGCAATCTGGATTTTCAAATTTTTCTTTTTAAGGATACAGTAAAACATACTTACCAGTGCAAAATGAGCTACGACTTAAAACTTGTATGACCACGGCAAGCTTATTGAAAAGACAAAAGAAATAATAATAATCACAATATTGATGATGATGATGATGATGATGATAATAATAATAATAATAATAACAATAATGATGATGATGATGATGATGATTGAAAAAAATAATAAATGCAACTTATGTAGCGCCAAATCCACTCTGTAGAGTGCTCAATAAATTAAGGCGCATGTTTTGACATAACAAGAAACCGTATAAGAATCGATATTTTCAACCGCATTTATTCATAATCCCTTTAAAATGCACATTGATAGACGTTTATTTTTGCTTCTTTCTATTTTCATTTCTTTCTTCTTTCACATGATCACATACAAATCATATCATACATTTAAAAAATGGTATACCTGACAATATTTAAATGGACTTATACTCAACCAATTAAACACTTTTGAAAAGTCCCTAATCGTTAATAGATAAATGGTAATCATGCGAATTAAAAAAAAAATGCACAAAAGAGTGCATCTAAATACAAAAGATACAATATTTTGATATGCAATGAAAAACATTAAAAAATAGACGGGAAAATGAACTGGCATTTCAGGTACAGCTGTTACATCATTCACACTGCACTCGATCTGAAGATCCCTTTGCCTGTATCATTGCATTGTACACATATACTTCGGCGTAACGATTACCGCAAACACCTCAGAGAATGGCAGAAAATCAACACAAATCTTTTATTTAAAAACATCCAACATACTCATGGAAAGATATTAACAGGCGCCGATTGTTATGCCTAATGCATATAAAATATACTCACGTATACAGTCAGAAGACTGCGGAGATTGGTGTTTACAATGTGCCCATATTCCATTGTAATGCCGATGTAGATTTTTCGCTTTCTCCTAATCCAAAGCCATCAATGGCGCCCAGAATTTCTTTCCTTAGAAGCAGTTTGATTGATGTCCTCTATTGAGTAAAGAGAAAAAAATCAATATATAGTGTGCCACAATGGAGTCTGGGAAACGTGTATTTATGAAAAACAGGTTTCTGACAATCACGACAATAACCCAAGAAAAACATCTAGGGCCCGTTGCATAAAACTTTCTATGATAGTAACTTTGCTATCAATGGTAACTACCATGGTAACGTTGCTCAACAGCCAATCAAAATCCAGTATTCCATGAAAATTTACTATAATAGCAAAGTTACTATAATAGCAAGTTTTATGCAACGGCACCCTGGTGTTTCGTACGCGAAGTGGTGATGAGCTCTATTTTACATTATGTTTTCACTTCATCTCGTCGGAAGGTGTTAATCTGAACATCGCATCAAAATATGTTCCTATACAAATGTTGATGATGTAAAAAGAAAGGAAACTACAATTGTATCCTTAAGCTGATGGCACATCAAAAGGACATCAGCTTGTATAAAATGATAACGTGATGGCATATTAACTTAGGGCAATTTTGATAATGTTTATCATCATCTACAAGCAATGATAAATGACAAGAAAAGGATATAAACTGAACTGGATTTCCTCTGTCTCCCCCCCCCTCTCTCTCTCTCTCTCTTTGTTTGTCTCAACGAACCGTATCTATTAATTAAGTTAACAAAAGTTCAAGAAAATAATTTACAGGGGGGGGGGGGGGAGAACCCGGTACTCCACGATGTCCGTGGAGTCAAAAAGCTTTTATCCACGTATAGTCAAAAAGCTTTTTATCCACGTATAAAGGATGATCAAATTATTCAATTGCATCGTCCTTGATCATGTTCATCATGCTCGTTTTGATAAGGGGAACATAATTTAATTAGAACAAGGTCTAAACAGTCGAATGGTCTCAACGAGAAAATGAAGCATCAAATGCGAAAAAAAGAAGAAATTTTGATGATTTTCTATGATAAACATGATAAATAAGAGTTAAGTAGAAGGCCAAACAAGAGATTAAAAAACCCCAAACTTTTGAAAGCCTGCATGGATTGATGATAATAGGAATTTTTTAAGATGGGGAAAAATTTCTTTACAATAAGTTACACATTTTCTCACCCCACAGTCAAAGTATGTTATGTAAAAAGCAATTCTTCTGACCATACATTGACTATGGGGTTAGATAATGTGTAACTTCCAAGAAAATTGAGAAAATGTGAAATTTCATGTACAAAGTGAATGGAGAGCTGCTCGCATATGATGTCATCAGTGTTGCCAATTTGCAGAGCCAAGAGTAATTTACTAGAAAATGTAAATGAGTGTAATTTTCTTATTCTTTGACCGATTTTTCTCATTTCTTTTTTTTTAAAATACTGTTCAAATTTATCTCCTTTTATTGAAACAGTGAAACTTCTGGGGTGGACTTTGCCTTTAAGCTCAACAAAAAGGCTGCCATTTTCCAGCCCCTTCTATGCCAGGCATGTGGTTCGATAGCTGGTATTGTATATATGAAAGTTTACAACAGCGATTTAAACTCCAATATCGGATCGAACTGCCTTCGTGGAAATACTACAACAAGAATTACACAGTAGTAGTTTTCTCTCGCTCTTTTTCCAATCTCGCTGCCGAGATTGCGTGACAAAACAGTTTCATGGCTGATTAAAGTCACAATTAAAAAAAAATATTGTAAGTGAAGAGAAACATCATCTAACTATATACTTTAGAAAAGGCCACCCCAAATCTCTTTATGATAAAAAAGGCACGACGTGCCTCCTCCAACATGTCCTAGCTCTTAAAAGCGCAAGCTTCCAGGAAATAAGCTTGCAGAACAGGCAGAATATCAAACAAAACTTGTTGATGAAAGGAAATTCATCTACTAATTACAAGGGGGAGGGGGCTTCAAGTATGCCTAACAATAGTTGATTAATGCACTGATATAGAGATGAACCTGACTCATTGCATAATCCGTTGAATAATATTTTCTCCTTATTTTGGAAGCCCTCCAGATATGGCTGACATAAGTTACAGTGCTTTAAAACTGAATAGGTCTATGATAGCCATGAACCACTTAGCACTTATCCCTATATAAAATGAATTCGCATTTTTCACAAACATTTGATTGTCATTTATATTGTATAACGGGGTTGAATAAGAAACAGTACGGTGTCGAATTAGAAACAGTACGGGGTCGAATAAGAAACAGGATGATTCTTATTCAGATCTACATCATGCGTTAAATATCGATTCTCTACATTTTATTGCCAACGATATTGGTGTGTAACTCCAGATTTTAATGCTAGCAATAATGATGATGATGATGATGATATTGATAATAACAATCCTCCTCCTCCTCCTCATTATTATCATTATTATTTTTATTATTATTATTATTATTATTATTATTATTATTATTATCATTATCGTCATTATTATTATTATTATTATTATTATTAGTAGTAGTAGTAGTAGTAGTATCATCATCATTAATGTTTATAGTCATCTATCATGATTCTTATCACTATTATCATTATTGTTATTATTATAACGCTTATCATTATTATGATTGTTATTGTTATTATTTTCACTATTATCATCATAATTGTTATTATTATTATTAATATTAGTATCATTTTTATTAACACTATCACAGTCATATGTAAAAGCAATACATGTAAAAATGTAATGTTTTCTATGAGTGGAATGCTGATCGTTGGAAGGTGATAGTATATTTGCAATGTATCTTGACAGAGTTTTGCAATGATAAAATGAATTTTTAAAAATGTCTAAAATAAATAGAATTTCGAGATACTTTCAAACTGACATAGCCTTCGTCATTAACCGTTGACGACAAACGCTTGTCATCTCTGCTGTATTATTGTCTCGTGTATTTTGCTAGAATTCTATGTTAATTGACAATTGGATGACAAATAGAAAGAGTTATATTGAAAAGAATCAAATACATGTTGACAGGTTATAGCCAGTAAGATCTCACATTTGCATTGACAATAAAAATAGTCTGCATCATGGAAATCATGTGAAAGTCGTGTCTTCGTCACATGTTCGTTTTTAATGCACTATTATTATTTATCCTGTCTCAGTTTTATGACACATGATATATGAATCACTAGATGAAATGTATATGATCTATAACATAGTGAAAAAATTCTGAAAGGGTTTATTGGAAGAAGGGATTACGATTGCTCATTTTCATTGGATCATATTTCTGATATTTACATGATCACATGATATAAAATGTAATGGTCTTAACAGTGTGATGTTCTTTAAAGCGGGGTATTGCTACGTTAATAGGTATGGATTTTTCTTAAGCTTTCAAACTATTGTGCTTTTTGTCTCACCCACCGGAGGTGAAGGCGAGACTATGGGATCCAAATGGCGTCCGTCCGTCGTCCGTCGTCCGTCCGTCACAAATGTTAAAGTTTACCTGCAAGACTCTCTTATGATGCATAACTTGGCAGCTGCTGGTCCAATGACAACCAAACTTGGTTGGTAGATGCACTAGGGTACCATCAAGTTGCGGTGCTGTTGGAGGTCACATGGTGAGGTCAAAGGTCATTTGAGGTCACATTGTTATAGAGTACCTGCAAGACTCTTTTTACATACGTTAAAGTTTACCTCCAAGACTCTCTTATGACACATAAGTTGGCAACTGTTGGTCCAATGGCAGTCAAACTTGGGTGATAGATGAACTAAGGGTAACATCATGTCATGGTGCTGTTGCAGGTCGCATGGTGAGGTCAAATGTCATTTGAGGTCAAATGTTAGAGTTTACCTGCAAGACTCACTTATGACAAATAACTTTGCAACCGTTGCTTCCTTTTCAACTAAACTTGGGCCATAGATGCACTTGGGGGACCTTCATATTATAGTGGCATCGGATGTCACATGGTAAGGTCAAAGGTCATTTTATTTCAAACGTTAAAGTTTACCTGCAAGACTCTCTTATGACACATAACTTGACAACTGTTGGTCCAATGGCAACCAAACTTGGGTGATAGATGGAATAGGGGTAACATCATGTTGTGGTGCTGTCGGAGGTCACATGGTGAGGTCAAAGATCATTTGAGGTCAAATGTTAGAGTTTACTTGCAAGACTCTCTTATGACAAATAACTTTGCAACCGTTGCTCCCTTTTCAACTAAACTTGGCTCATAGATGCACTTGGGAGACCTTTATGTTATAGTGGCATCGGATGTCACATGGTAAGGTCAAAGGTCATTTTATTTCAAATGTTAAAGTTTTCCTGCAAGACTCTCTTATGACACATAACTTGGCACATGTTGCTGCAATAGCAACCAAATTTGGGTGATAGATGCACTAGGGGTACATTCATGCTATTGTGCCGTCAGTTCACATGGTAAGGTTAAAGGTCATTTTAGGTCAAACATTAAAGTTTACCTGCAAGACTTTCTTGTGACATCAAACTTGGTTAGGGATGTAGTTGGGGAAACTTTCGTGTTTTTTAGTCACGGGTGGGCGAGACACAATCTTGCTGTTGGCTTGTTTGTGATATCGTTGCCTTTATTGCAATTTCGCTACATCTTTCATCGTAGCAAGATTGTGCTTTATAGTCTTGACATATAAAGCATCACGGAAAGGTATTTGTTGTTACTGTTGCTGCCACTGTTGATGTTATTATTATTTTCTTTTTAAACATTCAATGAGAAAAATACATTATTATGTTATAGATGTCTCTGATATACAAACATTCTTTGAAGAAGATGTTAAGGCAGTATTGAATGGTATCATTTTAGTGGTTGTAACTGCAGTATTCATCCCATCATGAAAGGAAGAGTTTTGCAAGAAGATTAACCTGTAAATTATCAAAGGATATATGAAAGGGGACAAAGATGAGGTAAAGAGAACGAAATACAGGGAGAAAAAATAAGACATCAGAAGACACAAAGAGGCAAGCGGTCTTCATGACGGGCGGAAATCTGTTTTGTAACATCTGAAATATTCTGACAAGCAAGCGACCAAGCAACCAAGCAAGGAAAAAAAAAAACCACCAAAAAAAACCCCGAAACCACAAAACAAGACTTTAAGAAGCAACAACATGCACTTAGAAGCGAAAAAAAAAGCAAACAAACAAACAAACCACAATACAAAACAAGACAAAACAAATTAAAAACATAACGGAAATACTGGCTCCATATTGGACAAAAACAAATAGGAGATAAGGCCGCAAAAACTATAAAGGTTTAAAGCGTTAGAAACATGAAACACATAGCTGATGAAAAGACAGCCATGATAGCAGTAGCAAAATAGCTGGGTGGAAAGCAAGTCAATGTGTGCATTAACACTATGAACACGACGGACAAAGAAAGCGGACAAAATAACCAACCCCTCATACCCTTCACAATGATTCTGGTAGTCAAAAGAACATCCCTTCACTGCTATTGTCTAAAATATGTGGAAAAGGTGTCACATGCATATTCACCTGGAACTACATGATTAAACATAATAGCTGTGAAGGGATGTTCTTTTGACTACCGGAACCATTGTGAAGGGTAGAATGAGAGGTTGCTTATTTTTGTCCGCTTTCTTTGTCCGCCATGTTCATAGTGTAATCTACAGTGGTCAAGTTCCTGATATATGACCTACAGCTGTAAATCCGTTACCTGCTCATTTTATGCATATGTATATTTTTGAAAGTTCTCTTTCAAGTAGAAATAAGGAAAATAAAATCATTCAAGGGACAGGTGAAGCTGAAGGTAATGAACGGAAGCAATCACTCATAAATATACATAAAATGATCTTAGAATTCAAACGCCTGCTTGCCTAATGAAAACTGATCTGCAACTTTAAATTATGTGTGGAATTTGTGGAAATGAATTTCCGTTTTAAATGGCAAGAAACTCACCACAAAATGTACAATTCAAAATTCAGCCCTTACCAAGTATGTTTGAAGGGTATGGTTGGAAATCAATGCCTGCTTTCAGTCACATTCTAATTACATGACAAACTATCGAACATAATATCATGGTAAATAATATGTAAGCCCAGAAAATAGCTTATTCTGAATGGCATATTTGCTATGTATTACTTACATACCATGTGTATATCCAACGATGAACTTTCACTCGTTACAAATCCGAATTTTTATTGAAGGCTGTTTGTTCACCAACTCTCGTGCTGCGACTGCTATCAATGAGCGTTTGAACTCCAATACACACAGCACATGGAACGCTAGGATATCGATTTGAACACCAGCTCTCAAATTAATTCCTGAAACAATAAGTCAAGCAAATTTCACTGTCAGCTGAATTCTACGCGCCCATGGTGATTGAATATTAACTCCGGTCACTGCCTGTTGATTGGTATAGTTTAATACCCAAGAGCAGATTTATCCAGCGTTGACTCTTTTTGTTCTTCACTACCAGCATGACCAGACGTTAAATAACATAAATTATCACCTTTTAGGATAGATTAGTCCTGTGCAAAGTTTAGCTGTCGTGAAAGCGAAAAGGCGCTCATGATGTTTGACGTGTGGCTGCACATTGGTAATGATACCCCAGTTCAATGACGTAAATCGGATTGGAGGGGAATTGGGGTATATTATATCACCCACTCTTCAAGAGAGGGGGATTGCGTGTAAAATACCCCCCCCCATTTTTTTTCGAAGAAGAAATAATATTTTAATGAATCAGCTGTTGAAATTTTTGATTAATCTATCATAAACGACGGTTGTCATAGTTATGTTAGTAAAATTTCTATTTGAAATGCTATAAAAACCACGGATAGCGAGGATGGGAGAGTATGTATGTGGGTGTGTGTGCAGCTGGGTGATTGTGTGCATGCACGTGGGTGTGGGTGTGTGGAGGTGCCGTGGTCGAGTGGTCTAAGGCCCTTGACTGGAGACGCGGGAGTCGGGGGTTCGATCCCCGCGGACGGCACTTATGCCCTTGAACAAGGTATTTTATCTACATTACTCTTTTATCGTACATCAGATAAATGAAAATGCTATAGGCATTATTGCTAACAACGTGTGCACGTGTGTTAAAAAAAAAAGTGTGTATGAAAAGGAAAAGAAGGAAGATTGAAAAGAAGTTGGATAGGGAAGACCTTTTGGTTGGGGCGGGGGGGGGGGGGGAGTGGTGACTCATTTTTTTTTTTTATAATAACTGATTTCATTATTTTTCTTTTAAGTTATATATGATATATTAAGTTATTGAAAAACAGTCATAATATGAAATGTGAAATATTATATTATGTGATTTGAAATGTTAAATTGAAATTTTATATATATTCCTGTTCATGAAATCAAAATAAAACAGTATTGAAAAATTGCCATATTTTGAAAGATCATTCATTTAATTTCATACTATTAGGGGCACGGGGGGGGGGGGGGTGGGGTTTGGGATTATGTATTTTATTTTTACATGAGTGATTTCATTCCATGATTCGTCTTCCTTGTTCATTGATTTGTGAATATATATTCAATTTATCAAATTGTGTTATGACAACGAAGTGAAGGTCTGTATTATTTATATTGATTAGTATATAATGATTTATTTTGAATGAAATCTAATAAAAATATGGAAAAAAAAAACCACTCATTTTGCTTGCACTAGAAATTTCGGCAAATGATTTCGATTATGCCCCCCCCCCAAAAAAAAACCCACAGCCCCAGTCACATAGATGATGCCAACACCAGGGCCCCGTTTCATAAAACTTGTTATCAGCAACAACTGCCACATTTCTATGACAATTTTGCTCTCAACCAATCATATGCAATGATTCAGTAGCTTATAACACTTATTGCAACTTGTATTGATAAAAAGTTTTATGAAACGGGGCCCCTGAACGACATGAGATCGGGCCAAAACCTGAGTATTTTCCCAAATGGCCAAGATTAGGTTTGTTTGGAGTCGGAATGGTGTCAGCTTTGAGTGTCAGTGTGATGGTGTCACAAGGGGAATGTCGGAAGATCCCACTGCTTGAAAGCAAAAAACGTTAACCAAATTATGAAACAGAGTAATGTAAATACGGGAAAAGGAAAAAAATCGCTTGTTAGTAAATGAAATTGCTCACATTTTTCTTTGAAAATAATGTAACAGTATTCAAACATCGGGTAAGTAGTTCGACCCCTTTCCTATTTATTTTTCCTTTGCTCTCGACATCCTTCTGGGCCCCGTTGCATAAAAACTTACCATTAATGGCAACTCTGCTATCAATGGTAACTACCATGGTAACATTGCTCAACAGCCATTCAAATTCAAGGTATAAATGGAAGTTACAATTGATGGCAAAGTTACCATCATCATGATCAGTGGTAAGCTTTATGCCACAGGGCCCAGGTATTTTGTAAAAACCTCGTTATCTTTTCATGTTGGTTTTGTCCATGTTTTTTTTTTTTCGTTTTTGTTGATAATATATTTGCTCTAGTTCCATTTTTCTCCCTCCTATGCTAATTTCGGATTGCCTGCATCGTTTATTTGATTCCGGGTAAATGAATTATGTTCTAATTTTACTTCTGATAGAGAGAGAGAGAGAGAGAGAGAAACAAAAGCTGAATTTATTGTGATGAATAATTGATTGCTATACCCTTTGGAGAAAATTACTCCTCTTTGAATCTAGGAAACATAGAGCTTCAAACAGGAAAAGACGATTTAGAGGTAGCGATGTCCTAGAAGGCTGTAAAGACATGGCAGAACGGAGGAAGGTTCTCCGAGGGTGTATTTAGTTCCCGCCCCCCCCCCACATAATAGAAGTAGGGCATTAAACAATTTTACTGAAAAACAAAAATGTACAGAGAGAAAAAAAAAACCCCACTAAACTTGGCATCCTAGCCGTGGTTGGATACATGTTGAAAAAAAAAATGTTATCATTTCTTTGTTTTCGCGAACCGTCAGTACTACCGGGCATGGAACACACGAACCTTCTGTAGACGGTTTATAGCCAGTTGGCCTGCTACCAGTTGGTCTAATTGCCAGATCGTCTAACAACAGCATGGCTAAACTCATTTGGTATACTAGCAATTTGGTCTAATTGCCGTTAGGTCCAATCACCACTTGGTCTAATACCCACTTGGGCTAATTGTCATTTTGTCTAATGATCAAATGGTCTAATTGCCACTTCGTCTACTAAGTTTTCCTCATTTCGTCTAATGACTATTTGGTCTAGTAGCAGCTCGTCCAATCAGATAGACTAAGTGGTGTTAGACCAAGTGGGTATAGGACGAAAATGGCATAGCCTCACTGGAAATTAGAAGAAATAATAAATGGACTAAGTGGCAATTACAACAAATGTTTATTAGACAAACTGGTTGTAGACGAAATGGGATTAGACAATGTGGGATGAAACCAAACGGGCATAAGACCAAGTGACAATCCACCCCGTATAGCACAGTCGGACAGTCGGGGAGTTTGTGCCCCCCCCCCCCCACCTTTGCAGCCACTTCAAGGTAACCACTCCTGAGAATAAACATATTCACTGGGGATTTCATTATTCATCGAATGAATTTTTCATAGCTCGTTTGGTAACAGAAATGACAGATTAGCATTTTCCATCAATGCACAGTCAACATTATCCTCTTAAATTGAAAATGGATCAATGCGGTGCCAATATTTAGATCGCAAATCTCATGAAAATTTCACCGAAATTATCATTTATCTGTTTATATCGATGGCTTATGACTGGCCTTCAGCTACCTGTGGCGCTGAGAGTATAACAATTAACCAGTTGCGCAATACTGCACTTTGGGTTCATGTATCATTGTTTGCAGCAGAGCCTACTATGAAGTGTCGGATTAATTGTTTTATTTATTAAGGTCATACATCATTTTGACCGTGATCCTGTCAGTTTCACAATTATCAGACAGGCCCGGAATAAATGGTTGTCTGGTCTTCACTGATAATTAATTACCAGATTCTATTTTATCCCATCACACTTGATACAGCTTGATAAATCCGGTGTTTTAGACAAAAGAAAACAAAACAAAATGGAAAAAAGGAAAAAATAATCCATACAATTGCTGGCTTCGTATGAGATGGAGGTGATTAACCTCAGAAATAAGATCAGTCAGAAGTGTTGAAAATCGAGTAAGAAGCAACTACTGTTTCTACAAAAGAAATGGGCAAAATTCTGCAAAGTCAACCTGACAATGATTATAAGGAATGTCTCAGAAGAAATGCTATGACAACAAGATTTTCATGTAAGCATCCCCAGTGAAATTTCGTAGGTAATGTTTTATCTCTCTCTCTCTCTCCTAAACGTACCTATTTTCACGAGGATGTGAGATACACATACAGGCTGACGAAGCTGCGGCTCATTTTTTTTGTGTTTTGTGTTTTGTTTTTGTTTTTGTGTGCAATTGCTTGAATGATATAATTCACCTTTATAAGTGGTGAACACTTGAATTATCAGTTTATATATATCCACACAAATATTTCCAACATGCTTAAGAAATTGTAAAAAAAAGAAGGTTGCCTTTACCTTCTTCGCCTCTTTGTATATACATATTGCTTTGCAAAGGGGCTTTATAGTGACTTCGCGTTAAACGCCGTTTTCTAAATATGTGTCCTGTACTCAGATTTCAGACTTGATATACAAAAATAATATACATTAAGGTCAGTTAATGTGAAATGGTCTGAGAAGATTTCTTAGTTAAATGGTATGAGAAGATATGGTCATCATGATAAAACTGCTTCTCAGTTACTCACGGTACGCTGTGCAAGTTCTTGGGGGGCACTTTCGTCATGATTAACCGTTTAATTTCTAAAATGTGATTACCAATGTCTTGAATAAGGTCTGAATCCATTATTACAATATAAATATACGAAATGGAGGGTCACAGGACAAGTAAAGATCATGATATTTAGAAGTGACAGATAAAGCAGTTTATGAATAACTGTAACAGATAATGAATCAGGAAGCAAAAGATTGGTGACATAAAGAGAAGAAGATCAAACCGTAGAGACGGAGAGACGAAACAAACAAACCAACCAACCAATCAACCAACCAACCAACCAACAAACAAACAAACAAAACAACGACAGCATTCAATGTTAATAATAGCCACTAAGAGGATCTGCAGAAATGATGTAATCTTTCAAAGTACATCAAAGAAAAACTTAAGATGTTTTCTACCTTTTTGTTTGGTTAATGATGCAGCAAGTTGACCGGTTGAAAATTTTCGAACGTCATATTATTAGCTAATGAAAGCACTATTCCATCTGTGATTAATGTGATGCCTTTGTTACAAGGATGTCGTTTACGTAGTCCATATGAAATATCGCTGTTTGGGTGAATAAGATCAATACCATCAAAATTAAAAACTGATTATGGAGAAAATACGCATTATGATGCTAATCCGCTTTAGATTAACCGGTCCTGGCTACTCGGCTTTCGAACACTTATCGCAATGAACTGATGAATAAACTTTGTTTCATTTTGAATTCGGCTTTGATAGATACGTATCGACAGGGACATCAATCCGTTGGGGCATATATTTTTTTTTTTTTTTTTTTTTTTTTTTTTGGGGGGGGCAATTACACACATACAAAAAAGTTTCTCAACTTAAAATTTGGGGGGCATGTTCCCCCCACCCCCAAATCGACGTCCATGCGCATTGACGAGAATCATTCTCATGAACAATTCTCATTAGTAAAGACGCAATCACACATCGCCGATTTAGAAGGCGGTTCACGGCGGTTTGAAAACCGGGGTTCATGGGGGTTCATGGTGGATGAGTGACGGATGACTAGGGTTTGTATACGGTGTTAACACGGTCTTTGGCGGTTCACGGTGGATTGCCGAACCGCTGTCTAAATCGGCTATGCGTGATTGCGCCTTGGCTACGACCAGTTAGGTCAATAAGGTCTGTCTCGCGGGGCCTTATGACAACTTTTCAAGGCACTGCACCCTCAGCCCTTGAGAAAGACATCCCACGATACCATGCATATATTCTTTGCACAGGCATGGAAAGCTCTTGACACGATGAAGGTTTTGAAGTTAACCCGCTGGTTACTGGGACCGGGTGGCCCCTATATTGAATATAATGGGGAAAAACGAATTCAGTATTCAACGGGTTAATAATGAGCTGAGAGATATAGACAGAGAGAGAGAATAATCTCTTCCAAGCAACTGTGAAATCAGATCCTGCTCTACGGGAGTAAACTTTGGACAATCAACCACAAAAAAGGGCCCGACAATCAGAGGCCTGTTGCCTAAAACTTTTATTTTTTATAATTAAGTTTTTACGCAAATCAAACCAAATTACAAACAAATTACAATATTTACAAATGATTGAGATGATCTGTAAAAAAGAAACAAAAAGTAAAAACAAAAAGCAAAAACAAAAAGGCAGAATACATGTAGTTATAGATGTACATGAGCAAGAACCCCGAGCATCCCAACCCCGCCGACTCCAGCCTCCCAGACGGCGCGATTGATGTCGTCAAAAATGAAAGAGAGAAAACCAACTGAACTGAACAAAATACCACGCATTCCTCAAATTGTCGCACAGGGCACATTAAATAAACACTTACCCAAATGTTGCCAAAAACTTACTGTTTAATGGTAACTCTGCCATCAATGATAACTACCATGGTAACATTGCTCATCAGCCAATCAAAATCAAGGTTACCATTGATGGCAAAGTTACCATTAATGGTATAAGTTTTATGCAACGGGGCCCTGATATGTTGCTGCACCAACTGCTCAAAGCGTGCAGCCTTGAATGTTATGCAAGGTAGAAGCAGAGTACCATGACATAAGTAATGCAGATCTTAGTGGCCATACACCTAGTATCTTCTAAAAAACAATAAGACAAAGGAGAATGAAATTGGCTGGCCACTTCTTCAGGGGGAAAAATAGTATGTCTTCCAACATCTGCTAGAGACACATTCACATGGACAGAGAGGCAGAGAAAGACCAGCGAAAAAGTATAATGTGCTTCCAGAGAATACAGAACTGGAAGTGCGCAATAAAGGAAAAGCAGGGGCAGCGCTCCAAAGGGGGGGGGGGGGCGACCGCCCTATAATTTTTCAAGTGACCAACAAAAAAAAAGAGGAGAAAAAGAACCCAAAAAAATGGAGAAAGAAGAAAGAAAAAAGAGGAGAAAGAATAGTATGGGAAAAGAGAGGGTTGCTGGATCATGTTGGTTACTATAAGTATAATACCCCTATTTTTCATTTAAAATGTAAATAAAATCAGCTATGGGTCATCTTGCCCCCTATCAAAATACCTTGGCGCTGGTCCTGAGGGAAAGCAATGCTGGATAGAAAGCAGTGGACCAAAGGGAATCGAAAGGATCCGTATAAAGTGAAAGTAAAAGAGGAGTATGTATTGACTCACTGACGGACTCGATGAAAAGCTGTCTGTTTTGGCTGATTGTGAGTTTTTACCGTGAATAATAAATACAATACAAATAAATACAATACAATACGCTATGATATTTATTGTCCATTTCTGATTACCACGATTACGGCATGGACAAACAAACAAAGAATACTTTGCATGAAAATATCTCATGCGACTAGATGTGTTTGTTTGAAAATACTCCCTTATTTGAAAAATATGAATATGACTGGATACGTTTGATTGAAAATACTCTCTTATTTGAAATATGAATAATGATAATACTAAAATACACATAATCATGGTTAGCGTGGTTCACATTAGAGGGTTACGGTAGAACACCCCCCCCCCCCGATTATACAGGCATAATTTTTTTAAATACAAAGCCAAAGCGCAGAATGAGTAGAATACGTACCGTTTATGACAAAGAAGAATATGTGACCGGTCACTAAACATCCATCATGTAGCCTGACTCATGAGAAGACTAAATGTTTTTGCTGAAATATCAAACATAAAGGCCTTGGCAAGTTCATGTACCTCAATCACTTTCCGACAAGTCAACATTCTCTGTCTGTATCATTTGCTCTCCTGGACAATCGTTTCATCATGGAAGTGATGAAGAGGGCTTGAGATCGAACGCCGATCCATAATTAAATCATCCTCGGCCCATCGATCGGTATACTTCATGCTGCAGCAGATAATTAGTGATGATATTCATTCGAACTCCTCTGACGTTTTATCAATAATAGATAGGTAAGAAGAAAAAAAATGATATTGTAAATGTGCATGAACCTGCAGTTTCATATTTCTTATTCAGTAGTTCAGTGTTATTAAGAGGAAATCATTATTTTGTGGGGAGAGGGAGGTTGCCGGGCTTCTGTTGCTTTTCATAGAACGTTTCACACGCCCTGTGTCTTTCACGAATTTACATAAAGTGCCCATTCGAAAAAAAAAACCAAAACAAAACAAAACAAAACAAAAACACAAACATGGCAAGTAATGTATCACTAGAAACTGATAAACTAACAGATGGCAATCGTACAAGTTTTACGTCAAATAGATATCGGGTGATTGAAAAAATAATACAAAATAATACAAATAAAACTACCGCCCATAAAGGTCAGCATCTGATGTACACGAGCGATTCGCCGGATGAATAACGATGTTTTAATGACGTCAAAGAATGTACCAATCCTACCCAAGCAGACGACATCCCATAAAGAATGAACATAATTGCAATGTAACAATTATTTCTCAAATTATAAAGAGTTAAGTGTAATTAAACGTGAAGACATTTCACACCTTTCTAAAGGGAAATGAAACCAATTCTAATAGCCACAATCTTTTGTTTGTAAATATACAATGAGTAATCAAAGAATCACCACTTTCGAATTGAAAAGCCCGCCGAATGGTAGCATGGACGGTATTCGTTCCCTCTTGAAACGCCGAAAATACCACGGTGTATGCAGCTGAAAAAACTTATCCGATTTAGGTAGGCACTGTATAATTCTAAGCTCTGTTGTTATTTTGATATTTTTGTATAGATATGTTAATAAAATCATGTTAATACAATTATGTGAATGAGGTGATATGCTCTTGTAAACTACTATGTTTAAAAAATTATTTTTTGTATTGCATCGTGCATGTTGATCTATATGTATGTTAATATGTGAAAATGTAAAACATACCATCATTGTAAATATGAAAAAATTGAAAGTGGAAAAATAAATGAATTGAAGTGAACTGAACTGAATAAGCCAGTTCGTAGATTCAATCTGAGCATGAGCAGATAAAGGTCATTTGACGAAAAATCTAAAACCCACTGACATGAATTCTTGATAATTTGCTAATTATTGTGCACCCATGTGCATTCCATACCCAGGTGGAAGCATTCTTTTCAAAAGGGAAAATAAAAGCTATTCATGAGGCACCTCAGTCCCTTTGGGAGTGAATATTTAAGTGTGTAAAGATATTTGGAGTCATAATTTGGTGACATGAGCTAACTCCGAACTGGCACTATGAACATGGCGGACAAAGAAAGCGGACAAAATAAACAACCTCCATTCTACCCTTCACAATGGTTCTGGTAGTCAAAAGAACATCCCTTCACAGCTATTATGTTCAATCATGTAGTTCCAGGTGAATAGGCATGTGACACCTTTTCCACATATTTTAGACAATAGCAGTGAAGGGATGTTCTTTGACTACCAGAACCATTGTGAAGGGTAGAATGAGGGGTTGTTTATTTTGTCCGCTTTCTTTGTCCGTCAGGTTCATAGTGTGGTCTATTGAATTGGGTTTGGGAAAGTGTAAATGGATGACTTGAAAGTACGAGTATGTTATGTAATGTGAATACGCGTGGTTCACGGACCTCCAGGTCGGTGTATTCTTTGTACATAGACGTAGTGCATAATTTGTCTAAGAACAGGCCGATTGTGTCGATCGGCAGGCTTATTTTCTGACTGTTTGTATGTATGAATGTGGAGAGGCACGCTTGGATTGGAATGGTAACTGAGAAGTGGGACAGAGACAACAGGATTAAGATTTATCAGGGTCAAGATTAAAGTGAGTACACAATGATAAACAAAATTTTGATATATGATCGAGAATAGAATTAAGAAGAATAACATTAAAAATTTGATGATTTTCAATCGAAATCAATGCATTTTGGCTAATTTTCTCATAAAAAGTCAAGAGTTGACCAAAAAATTTGAGCACGAGGTATGACGTAAAAGTGGGTACCCAGCTTCGCGCATTGCAGTTGTGCTGCGCGCTAGACTGCACAAAATGTATTATACCTTGCGCGCACTTTGCTAGAATTGCGCGACAAGGTACCCACTTTGACGTCATATTTACGTCAAAGTGGGTACCCAGTTGAAACTGGGTCACAGCTGAGGGGTCAAAAATATCACGAAATCTTGGGGTTTCCTTGGCAACACGTCTTTAAAAAAAAAAACTTTAGGCAGATGATTTTCTGCTAATAAAATCCTGCTCTTTTAAATGAACTAACATTGTTTCAGCGTTGGGTATCCCCTTTAAGGTAACAGGTATTATGAAGAAATGACCATTTTGTGAACTGATTTCACATGAATAATAATGCCAATTTCTTTGTAGATTACCCTGCCTGTTATCCGATTTAGGGACGCCCGCAAATCCCCATGATTTGGGGGTTGACATGGGCGATTGTCTGCAGGGCTAATAAAGAAAGCAAATAATATCAATGACTCACAGTCTTTTTTAATATTTTTTTATTTGAGCTGTTGGGTATGGAGTGAGATGACTTCTGTAGCCCCCCCCCCCCCCCCCCCCCCCCCCGTGAAGCTGTCTTCAAAACAAATAGGGAAACGAGTCATCACATGCATTTATCCATGACAATGATGACACCAGTGCAGGTCTAATGACTGGAAGCCACTGTGTCGCATAATCAGGAAGATAGCATAGATTTAAGAACAGCATACATGACTGTCTTGGTACAGTGGGTTTCCTTCACTTGACTCTCAATCAAAGGGTTGTAGGGTTCAAATTGCAGCCCAATGCTAATATCCTTTGGCAAGACACTAAATCACGTTTGCCACTATCTACCAAGGTGCAATGCGGGACAACATTATGTTAAAGCTCTACATATTTGGCTGCTAAGCTATGACCAGGATGATAACGTTGGAGCGCCATGAGTGTCAAGGACCTCAGTGCTTCACAAGAAGCCATCATCATCATCATGATCATCATCATCATCACCATCATCGTCAATCATCATCACCATCATCATCATCATTATCATTATTTTTATTACTAATATTGTTATTCTTCTTATTATTATTATGATTATGATGATGATGATGATGGTGATGATGATGATGATGATAATGATTATTATTATTATTATTATTGTCATTATTATTATCATTATTATTTCATCATGACCACTATCATCATTAGCATGATGGTTATCAGTAGTAGAGATTATCAGGTAGGATGGGCCATTTTCCTTGAATGATTTAAAGCTTTTGAACCTTCTTCATCATATTTTCTGTCTGATGGTCAATGGTAATCGAAGTCGCAAAATCTGGTAAAAAGAAGTAATGTGAGGCTATCTGGTATGCGCCTCAGGAATACTTGAAGAGGAGATTGCAGTGAAATGGAACAGCGCCTCCTTTGGTAATAAGTCGTCAATATCGACACGCCTGTAAATAGATCCGTTCATTTTCAGAGATTCCTCCTACCCATACCACATCATAGTTGAAAAAAATATTCATATAAAATCAATGATACATATACTTGAACACTTTGTTTCATATGTGCGTAGAGAGGGATAATTACTGGTTTAGATCAGTCTCATGACAGACCGGTACTTGGTACCAGGTGGATTTTGAGGGGACTATATTAGCGTGGCAAAAAGCCTTACAACACTGGAGCTTTGACCAAGTTTTTGTTAGTCTGAGTTTCAGCCCCTCTACCGAGAAAAAATACTAAAAAACACCCCTTCATATTTTCAGCAATTAAAGAATATTGCATGAACTTTCAAAGACAAAAGTTTGAATGGTGCCATTATAAACATTTATTTTTCATGAATTTATCAAATTTCATTTTCAACACAGGAGCCTATGGGGAAATATTTACAGGCGTGCGACCTAAAGTGCATGCTTGTGGCTTAAAAATATTCGCATACTTCCATCGCCTGGCAGGAAACATTATTCATTCTATTCAGATCATTCACGGAGTAGACCTTAAAAACATTCAATGTCCAAGTTGTAAATATTTCATTGTCTTGTTCACTTATGACCAGCTTCCCTTTTCAAGGCCCTTTTATTATCAGTACGACAAGGAAGGTGATTATTATACATATTTCTGATAAAGAGCGTGATCAGGGAATCACTCAGCATGCTCAAGAGATTCATTTGGTGATGCTGGTGTAGTAGTGATATGCATGTACGACACAAGAAGTAGATGAAAAATTATTCCGTTGAGACAAATAAAGTTTCGATATTTTCGCCAATAGGGCTACTTCTGGAAATAATGATACTTCATAATATGAAGTTATTGTATAACTATAACTGTACAAGTGCACTGCTTTGAAGGCAAAGCGAATGAGTCTAGGAGGCTGAAAACAGTAGGGAGGGAAAGAAAGAGAGAAAGCGAGAGAGAGAGGGGGCAGAGAGAGGGGGGGGGGGAGAAAATGAGAGGGGGTAAGAAAAAAAAAAGATTAACAAATAAAGGAAATTGAAAAAAAGGAGAGGAGGAAAGGCACAGGAAGATAACATAGAAGTAAGGAAAGGAGATATAAGAAGAGAGATAAAGGGAGAACAGAGGGGAGTGCAACAACTAATGAAGGAGAGAAGAAAAAAAAAAAAGAAGGGGAAATGAAAGGAGAGAGGGGAGGAAACGAAAAGCAATACCGGGAGTTCTACATTCTACAGTTCTACAGACGCTTGCCAAGCTTGTGTTTCTGTTGGCATCAATGGCGCAGTTGGCGCTATTGCTGACGAAGCTGGACGATGGGGTAGAAGCTTTGAAAGAAAAATAGGGAGGAGCAAAAAAGAAACAAACAAAACAAAACAAAGAAGAAAAAGATGAAAACAAGAAACAATCAGAACAAAAGCAGCAGCAGCAGCATAAACAACAACAAAAGCTGCAGTATTTTGTAAAACATATTGTGAGAAAGAACGGCTTCTCAACAAAAAGTGTATTGTCGCAAGTAAATTGAAATTGTTGCTCGTTAGCAATGTTTGAGGCCTTGATCGAAAAATCGAACGTTCTCTTTTTCCTCCTTCTTCTGCTTCCTTGAAGGGGAGCGGGGAGGGGGGGGGGGCTCTTAAGCAATTTTTCAGCTTCATCGTGTGGCAGCCAACTTAACCCGTTGCCTACTGGAACCAAGTGACCTTGTATTAAACCTATGGGGAAGATAAGAATGCAGTAGTCCAAAGAGTTAATGCAATGCAATTCAAGAAGCATCATTCTTTGACAAAACTTTTGCTTACGACAACATGTATATTGCAATGATAATCTTATTTTCAACTCATTACATATGTTCTCTCATGCGCATGACATTATTCAGAGTTCATGCGTCAGGAAGATCATCGTCTCCACTTTTTAATCATATTTTTTAAATACATTTTTTATCAGGTTATTCTAAGCGCTCTTGAGAACCGTCAAGTAAAAATAAAACTTTTTATTTCGCTGCTTCGATATGTCTTCATAAAGGAAGTCGATATCTGCACTGCCCTGTTTCTTCTATCTCATTTATTTCTTCCGCATTAATAATTTTCTTCTCCTTTCTCCCTTTTCCTTTTCTTCTTTCTCTCTTTGCACCCCCTATCTCTCTGTTTCTTTCTTTGTCTCTTTTATATCTTATTGACTTATATACTTTGAATTATTACCCCAATAGTCCTTTTGAATGAAAAGGAAAATAGCTCATAGAAATGAATAGATCAATTCAAAAGAAATGTTGCCACACGTAGGCTAATAAGTAAACATATGAATGGGGGTTGGACAGTCTATAGGCACGATATTGATCCATGGTTCTTTAAAAACCTTTTTATAGTGTTGATTATATCTTAGTTTCTTTTCTGGCCATTAAAGCAGCAATATCGGTGAGACAAGCAGTAGTCTTGTTTAGGGTATATTGTCAGAAGCCTATAAGATATGCGCAAAATTTGAGGCCTATGTTTATGTGTACATGTGTCCATTGCGATGTCAATGACTAACTGCATTTGAGGGGGGGGGGGATATTTTTAGGAAATTGCTGAAACGTCCCTTGTCCCAAAATAGGCTCCTTAATCATTTTTCATCAAAAAATCAATTCAGTTCCTTATCATTTCCATCTCATTTTTACACATCAAATTGCTAGCAAATTGTATGTTTAAAGGCCCTTTTATCGTAAAATGGGCACCTAAATCAACTGTCCTGAAATAATAGAGAGCGGGGGGGGGGGGGGGGGGGGTATGCAAATAAATATGGTATGATGTATATATCTATGGGGGAATCATTCCTCCCCTCCCCCCCCCCCCCAGTAATAAGGACCTGTCTACGCCAATGGTATTTTGAGACTGCTTTCTGATGAAATGGCGGTCATTTCGTATGGCCCCCAGCTGAGACTCAAGGGCTGAATCTAAACAAAAAACAAAAACAAAAACAAATCTTATTTTGCTGATGATACACGATTATTTGAGCTAAATTTCGGTACTCTTATAGAATGGACAATAGGGTATAATTTATCACCATGCCGCGTCTTGTAAACGAACGAGACCGGGGGTAAAGTGCATGTCTAGGCGCCATAAAAGGCATTCGGTTGTCCAAGCACTGTCCATTATGGTGGTGGCACACCTTTAATTGATTTATGGACTCTTCTTTCTGCCTTCTGCCAATGGCATTCTTACCATATTCCTGTTGAGTGAGAAATTATAAATCTATTATCTTGTTTATATCATCACTGACACTGTAATGTCCAAGTCCAAATTCCATTTGGTTGATTTTAAATGGTCTGAACATCCTGGTCATTTCGGAAGCACTAATAACTATTGTGGCTCGCTTCTCTTCTTTATGTTAACCCCTTGACTGCTGGAACCAGGTGATCCCTGTTAAAGTCTATGGGAGTTTTAGAATTCAGTAGTCAACGGGTTAATGAACCTATTCCCTACAAATTCACGAACTTTTCGACCTGTCATATTCATTTTCCTTAATTTCTCAGCTCACCACTTTGTCAACTGTGCTTTATGTACTTCACCATCTCACAAATGTATCTCTCTCTCTCTCTCTCTCTCTCTCTCTCTCTCTCGTATATCCCTCTCTTTTTTTTCTAATTTACCTCTCTTCCTGATTGTTGGTTTAGATCATGAATACTGAACGTATTCCCGTCATTCCGTGATTTCATTTCTAAATCACTTATGTAATTAATTCATATCACATTCTTACGTCACCTTTTCGTTTCCTCAATATAAAACAAATTTGCTGCTTTATTTATTCCTTTGTGTTAAGATCTAATGAAATCAATACATATATATTACATCCACAAATACCAAAGCACATTGTCTTGAAGATTTGCCATCTGACGTATTTATTTATCATTCTATTGTTGCGGCCTGAGCTAGCTGTAACAAAAATACGCTGAGTAGAGTTCAATATAGGCCTACTTGTAATAATTAATTTACGAAGAGTTACCCTACATGTGAATCAGTAAATCAATCAATCAATCAATTAATATGAAAACAAGTGATGAAGCAACAAGCAAGCAATCAAATCAGAGTACCTTGTAATTCAATTATTCCCACAACCTTAACCAAATTAACCTGATTAATAAGTCCACTGAAGTCAGAAACCAAAAGGTTACCCTATATCGGTCTATTTGGCTTACACAAAAGAGGACCACTCGACACAATTCACCTCTTAGTCCACTGCCTGGACTGTTCTCTATGATCCATGAGCTCACACATCAGCAGCACCATATGTATGTACACAAATTAAGTGCACGTACGGACACAGTTTTTTTTTTTTTTGTTTTTTTTGTTTTTGTTTTTGTTTTTGTTTTTTTTTGGGGGGGGGGAGGTGAATTCGTGGGGAAAGTGAATTTGTGGGGATACAAAATCAGCGCGCGCGCGCGTACGCATGCTCGGGAATTAGTGACAGCTGAAAACGACCAGCAGCTGGTCTGTTCACCTCTTTGTACTATTTGATTTCAAATACAATCATGTCCCCCCCCCCCCCCCCCCCCCCCTTAGCTTGTTTGTAATATCATGACTTCGGCCAATGATTCTAATCATCCATATTTTTTGTTAATTTCGGTCATTTTATTTATTTCCCTAAAAGTGGACATCGAATGCCACTAACATAAATTAATAACAAAATTTGGGTTCCAACACATTTCATTGCCATTCAGAATACCTGTCTGCCAAGGCTTGCATGAAATAAATTTTAGGTCATTTCAGTATTTTTCTATGATTCACTGAAATAAGAACCTTACAATGACGTATAATACAATCCGAACATAATACAGGCAATACAAAAGAAGTGCTGAAATTACGTTAAGTTTGTTCCTCCAAAGTCTTTGTGTTCCTGTTACACATGCCTAGGTAATACCTTGTGAAAAGCTGATAACACACACCACTAGTCTATACTGCTGCTGCATTTTACAAATAATAAGCTCTCAGCATCCCAGGAGACCGAGAAGCTGCTTAGGAGATGAGGAACTACTATCCATAAAGGTGATAAAGATGTTGCAGACATCTTCTTGGTATAATCGTCTAGCTTCACAGAAAGGGTAGCATTATAGATGACGCCATATGAGCCTCTATACCACTAATGGTGACTTTGTGGAAAACCGCATGACTTGCCGGTGTCGGGATGCCGTTATCATGGTTATTGCTATGAAAGTGTAGAGTCAGTAGTTCCGGAAGTGATTCTGGTGTGTCATTGCAGTGCTTCCCGAATGCTGTCATTGGAGTGGTTCTCAATATAGCTTTTGATAAGTCGATTTCGTGTTCAAACTAAAGTAGATGTGTATTATCTACACGTTTTTCATTGCTTGCTTGGCTAAAATGTGACAACGAAATGGCATCCTCATGAAAACAGATTATTTTGAAACATTTTCTCTATGCATTCTCAACTGATTACTAGTAGGCCTAACCGCTCCATCTGTATTAAATCAGGAGTCAACTTAGTTAAAGCTCCCCGAATTAAGAACCCATTAAACTGCAGGTGAAAATTCGGATATCTCAATATTTGTAACTATAAACAAGCTGGTGAATGCTATATCGATGCATACCTTTATCATGGTCATCTTCAAACTAAGCTTGCTCGATGTCATGGCTTAATATTTTCACGTCACTGTTTGTGTGCTGAAATGTCTGTGAGCGTGTTTGTGGGTGTGGGTATGTGTGCGTGTATGGATTTAACACGTCGATTGCATTCTTTAGTTGAACGGCACGTTCGTGGCTTTGCCACAAGTGCCAATCGGCACAAAACAATACAAACAAATTAGCGGAAGGATTGCTCTGTTCGACACAAAATAAATGCAAAATTACCCATTTCTGGGCTTGATTAGATACATGACAATATTTTGGACACTCCGTATAGATTTATTTTGTACTGTAACACATTCATAATCCTAATACCTATGGTAAATCTTTCTCATGATAAATACAGTGTGGCACAGAGAAACCCTTTGCTTAGCTCATAAACCATGTAAACAGTATCGGGCCAAAAACAAAAACAAAACTAAACAAAAATAAGAAACATCAAAAAAAAAAAAAAAAAAACAAACAAACAAACAAACAATGTAAATCTAACGCCGGAGTTCTAAGTAGCAAGTTTAGTCATCTTACTAAGATTCCTGACATCGATACTGGTCATGCTAGTCAGACGCTAATAAAATATCCTTGGACTAGCAGCTAATCATTACAGCGAACGTTAGATCCTAGAAAATGAAGAGGTTATCTTGTAGTACTTATAATCAACTTATAAACAATAAAATACATAGACGGTTTAGGGCCTTACTGGTTCCAACATATATGTACATGCAGCTGACCAAAACGTTTGTATAATTGATTTTCTTTAGACATTTTATATACATTAAGTTATCAGTCTCAAATAATGATTGTTGCAAGCTTTGATATAATGAAGCTACATGACACTGTATATACAAAGATTAAAAAAAAAAAAAAACGAAACAAAACATGTTCAATGAGAGCTTAGAAAATAAAATAGAACTCTATGAATTTGAAGTTAAATCTTGATATTTGTACTTTTTTTCGAAACAGTAAAGAGAAGTCTTATGTCAAGAAAAAGAAATAAATAAAGGTAAATCAAACTTTAGACATTACTATTCTCAGACCTCTGTGCAGTAGTCGTGGTAGAGGTCGATTCCTGAACATTATCAAACACGGGAGAGGTAACGTCTTGTTTCTGACAAGAAAACATCTCTTTCAAAGCGACGCGGAACTCTCTGAACCAGACAATATAGATCACAGGATTCACGCACGAGTTCACCGTGGTGAGAAGGATGATGGACTTGTGGAGGGAGCTCCCGACGTAGGACGGCGGCAGGACACCTATGGTGAAGAGGAAGAAGCTCACTTGCCCCGGTCCCCAGGTGAGGATGTAGACGATGATTACGATAAGCATGAGCTTAAGGACGCGGTTGCGAGCCTTGACGTGGAAAGACACGGCCATTTGGCCCTGAAAGCGAACAGAACGACGGTGCAGGGCACAGGCAATGGCCACTTGGGTGATTAGCATGACTGCGGATGGGAACAACAGGCGGAAGCCGAACATGAAGTAGCCATACACAGCCTTCCACGCAAGTGATATGAAAATGACCTGGCATGTTTTGGTCTTAGGGTCCACTTTGACTGTTGTCGAGATGAAAATGATGTAGACTGCAGCTGAAGTGGTCCAAATGATGGAAATGGCGACAGCAAGGATTCGTCTTCGGGCAATGACTCGGGAGAAGCGCAAAGGATACGTGATGGACAGGAACCGTTCAATAGATATAGCAGTTAGGATGTAGATGGATGCTGTAAAAGAAACGAAAAGGAAAAATCCCGGGAGTATCATCTTGCAGTAGAGTTGTCCTAGGTGTGTCGTCGGGATGGTCGCTGCCGAGGGCAGAGGAATGATGAAAATCGACGTAAGAAAATCGGCTACGGCAAGAGCTCCAATCAGGGTATCTGTCGGCCTACTGGTAGTGGCTCGACGTATGTTGAGCACTTGTATCACTAAGAAATTTCCAACGATTCCGACCAAAGCAGACACCAGATGGAGAGCTTCAAAATAGGTCCAGGAAAATGGACGCCAAGTCCATTCAACTGGTGGAGAGGTCATATTCAGAAGAGAGTTCTCCTCAGCCATTTTCTAAAGAAGAAAATCTGACAACCAGCACCAATCTTTAGTCCGCAAAAATCTTTTCTTTCTCTCACGGATACAGTTGCTTTATATACCTGGAAATTAACCAAAACCAGATCTGCAACTGATGCCATTAACTTAATTGTTCAGTAGGTTATAAAGACTGTTAGGTTTATTTTTGGTTGTGTCAATTCTATTTGACAAAAGTATCATTCATAAGATCACGGTCACGGTATTTCGAACTGGATATTACCGAGCAGCTCTCAGTCCATTATACAATTATCGTGACTTTCTTCAATTTAGCGTCCAAAATTAAATTTGATGAAAAGCTTTAAGTCAGGATGTTGGTTGTGGGTTTCGAGAGATTTCGAGTGATTTAGAGCAATCTGGTCATGATGCTATAAAAAGATTAAGCAAGGGAGGGGCCTTAATTTATATGACGAGCGCCAACCAGCTGGAAAATGTAGTGTGTATCGACTGACATTTCACACAGAATTGCTGACCGTACAAAATATAGCAAGCTTAATTTAACCCAAAGCAAAATCTTGCAGTTAAATAGATGTTGTTATTTAATGAATACAGGGTCGGAGACTTTTAAAACATCCCTGACGTGTTGTACTCGGACATCATCAATGATTAATATCGATGGCAATTTTACCCCTGCTTACGTAGAACAACACGGCTCATTCCGTATGAACTTTCTTGAAGTGTGATTGACAGAACACATTTCTGGTCAACGTCAATAATGTTATCATCTAAAGCTCTGACTTTCCTTCGGTTATCACGACTTCTAAGGTAACAATAAGCATGATGAGTGACATTTGCACTTAGATAGTGATTTTTTATTTTTGTATGAGCGGTTTTATTTTTGCATGAGCGGAAATCGGCAGACCTTTCTTCAATCCATGAAGGAAGGCGACAGCCTTCCTTAGTCGGAGATGATTTCTATAGCTGTCAATTTATCACGAGTAGTTTGTTCTTTGCAGCCCCCCTTCTTTCTGTCATAGATGATAATTATCAGGAAAAAAATTCTGATAATAATTATTTATACCAAGAACGTACACGATATTTACAGATGCTCAAGGCGATAATAATCATGATAATAAACAATAATAGGTTAAATACGGTATGTATAGTTATCACAAATTTCAAAAGGGAATACATTGGAATTACTTAAATCGAGGTGGAAAAACAAGGATCCTGAATCAGCAGAATATAAAAACCCAACTAAATAAAGTCCAAAGAAGTTGGTTGTAGGACTTGAGCATTAGTTTTGTATGTTAAGCCTGGTTTTCAATATTTGAAGGCTTTTCTGTCTGAAGAAAAAGAGTTCTGTAGCGAAGGAGCTGCTGTCGCCCGGGATCTTTTCCTAAAATTGTAATTAAACTTAAGATACTGTTATGAACCGCATAATATACGGGGTTTTTCATTTATTTCTGTAAGATGTTAATGACGTGGTGGCGAGGGTAAGGGAGCAGAACTTCAAGAAGAAGCTAATTTGCAGACTTCATTAACCATGCGAATAATGGTGCCCTCGCAAATGATATGTCACTTTTTCAGTAGTCCGAGACTCGTAGAGAATCGTTACTATGGAGAGAAAATAGAGAGAACGACATGTGTACACATTTAGACAAGTTCAGGACAAAAAATCAATGCGGTGGTTTGCATATTCCCTATCATGTTCCCCATGTCCTTCATTTTTTCCTTTTCTAATAAACCAGTGATTTGTTTTACCTACCCATCTTCTTTTTAAGTGACTTTTTAAAGCAGCATTTTATCATAATACTTCATTTCATAAATTTGTTTCAAGCATGGTATTTAAAAGACATAAAACTTTCATTTGTTGTCACTAAAGTGGTGTATAAAATAGGATTTGGAAAACAAAAAAATGGAGGAAGCCTTATCACGCTCATTGATATACGGCCATGCACATTCTAGAGTCTGTATTCCTGTTCATTACCTGATTTACAAGAGTAATTGATAATTATGATATATTAAGGGCATTGTGATAAAACCAACAAGCAAAACCAATTACCAAGAATCACAGATGATTTATTTCTAACTGCAAATGCCAACACTGAGCAATCGTCGTGCATGAAATAGACGACTTCTCTTTTATAAGAATGGTAATATTTGCTTCCTACGGATATAGCTGTCAGGTCCGCGTCACGCCGGCCACCAGTCACGGTTTAATAGCCGCAAACTTAATTAAAATATCCTGCCAAAAGACTTTGGTGCCGGGCTAAGATTCGAACCCTCAGCATGCCCAACCCTTTCACTGAGAGTTAAATGTATAAACCACTACACCACCACACCTCTCTTCTTAACATAGGCCTCCAATGCCATATCGCTTATAAGAGTCATAGGATTATTGTCTCCACCAACAATTAACCAAACTGACTAAAGTTATTTAAAATTTTTTTTTTAGTTATACCTCAAAAGACTATACCAACAATAAAAGCCTAATTGACATAAATCACTAAAAGGCCTACATAAAAAATATGCAAACTTATTTGTTACATTTTACGACATAATCGTCTTTCCATTTAAAAAGTGCATACAAGTAGTATCTTCAACAGAACCAATACACCAGTATTGTCGGCCTTCTAACAACTAAAAAAAAAAAGAAAAAAAAAAAGAAAAAAAAAGGATAATGAGTTGATGATCAATTGTTATTTTGCTACTAATCGCTGAGCGCAATCGATGGATTGTGCAATCAGTTTTTTAATTACTAAGCACTAAGTAATTACCAACATTCGGAGGAGCTGGCAGATAATCTAGCGAGGAAAACAATTATTTTAGCTTGTGTATGGTAAGTCACAAATCAAAAGGCATCATGGGCAACTGGCTTTGATACATGAAGTACACATACATTAATGAATTCAATGCGTTATTCCTATCATAAACATCACCATCAGTCTAACATCAATAACGGTAATAACCATGGCAACAAGAAGAATAATGATATCGACTATTAAGTGAGCTTATAATTAGTAAAAAATGAACAAAAATGACATGCATGAATATTCCTAAAATCAGATATCAATTTGGTATTCGTCAGTCAAATGTTGCTGTAATGCTAGTGCATAACTTCTGCGACTGGTAATATTCCTTAAAGGCATTGGCTAACTTTGTGAGTAGCTGATTTAAAAAAATTCTCAAACTAAGATGAAACATGTGTATGAGTACTTGTATTTGTACTCAAAAACCCTGAAACGAACCATAATTTGGAATGAAAAAGTGTAAGTTAGACGCAAACGACGATTTTACTATCCTTCGTCTCACGAGACAATCACTAAGAGGACCACTTTGCTTGAATTTGAAAATGCCGTTATGTGCCTCCCGCCGCGTGATACGCCACTACACACAGTACGGTAAGGTGAGTCATACGCGCATGCGCACTCCTTATGTCTATTCTGTGCAACCGACCCTCGCATATTTTTCAAACATTGGTTCACATTTTTGATATTTAAAAATACTTCCTGTGGATATTATACTTTGAAACTTTCAGACTGGTATTTTTACACTATAGCCCTTATGTTTATCCCATTTTCAAGTAACAAAACAAGATTTTTAAAAAATCATAACAATGTTAACCAATGTCTTTAATTCTATTGACAGATTATTCCATACATCTGGTCCCGAATATGAGATTGATTGTTTCCCCAGATTGGTATTACTCATTAAAAACTCAAATTAGATTTTTCTTCGTTTCTTGTTTGATAACGGTGTTCTGGCATTGAGAAAACATCATATAGGATATGAAGCAGGCGATTATATATTATGTCATGCATAAATGTAACCAATTACATAGCGGTATTCTTTGAAAATATCTATCACCTTAAGGTCATAAGGTGCTAGATATGAATTTAAATGTCTTGCCAAAAGACGTTGGTGCCGGGCTAAGATTCGAACCCTCAACATGCCCAACCCTTTCACTGAGAGTTAATTGTATAAACCATTATACCACCACACCTTTCTTCTTAACATAGGCCTCCAATGTCATATCCCTTATAAGAGTCATAGGATTATCGTCTCCCCAACAATTATCCAAAACTACACATTTTTTTTTAGTTATACCTCGAAAGACTATAACCAACAACAAAGGCCTGTAAATTGACATCAATCAATAAAAAGCCTACATTTAAAAAAAAAAAAAATATGCATACTTATTTTTTACCGACATTCCATTTAGCCTAGAGGAAAATCGTCTTTCTTAAAAAGAGCATACAAAGAGTATCTTCAACAGAACCAATACACCGGCCTTGTAATATTAAAAAAAAAAAATAATGAGCTGGGGATTGATTGTTATTTTTCTACTAATCGCTGAGCGCAATCGATGGATTGTGCAATCAATTTTTTTCAGTTACTAAGCACTGGGTAATTACCAACATTCGGAGGAGTTGGCAGACAATTATTTTAGCTTTTGTGTGCTAACTAAAAAATCAAAAGCTATCAAGGAAAACTGGCTTTAATACCTGAAGTACACATACTTTAATGAATTCAATGCGCTATATTCCTATCATAAACATCACATCAGTCTAAAGTGGGTTGATACATACCAGCTTTGATTCATTAAGACTGGGTCGAATTGGACTATTTTGTTTACAATGAATAACTTCAAATGACAATTGACGCCTTTAGTTTAAAATGATTGTTTACCTCTTCTGCAGATAAGGATTCATATTGACCCGCCATCTGTAAATGTACAATAAAATGATACTCTGCTCATGGTTCTGCATGTACATTTCTTGCAATATAAACTTTGTTTCAAAGTCGAAAATGAAATATTGATCGACCTTAAAAATTGAAAGTATACTTTACATATATATATATTTTTTTCAAACTGAAAATACACACTAAACAATTATAAACCATATCTACATGACAAAGAAAAGTGAACTACGAAGCTTACTTCGGAGTTGAATGCGAATATTTTCTAGTATATTCTCGAATAAAAGCTAATAATGATATAATTTGAGAAAAATAAATATTCATAGTGCATGCCATGAAGAACAAATCCAAATACAAAAGGTATCTATCTGAAGAGGCGTTATACAGAGCCCCCGGCATATAGACCTTTCACGACACATGACACTCGGCATAATCCCAATCGTGCATGATCAGTATGAAAATGAAAAGCAATTACCCAGCTACCCAGGCATAAAGGAAAACGTAATAAGAGCAGCAGAAAACTATAAAGTGAGGATGTATTTTCACATGTTTCTTTATGAGATCGAAGCTGACAGAGTCATTTTCCATGGTAAAGGAATGGCTTATTTTGTACTTCAGTGGTACCTGTAAGCGTAGTTTTCACGGGCACGGGAACGATTTGAGGATGCGAATGTGGAGAAAATGGTAAAGTCCAACATTCGCATTTCATATTCCAAGAGTTCGCAAAACTTGTGCGGGGATTCGGAAGCGTTTTCGTTTTCGTTTTTAGTAAGGTAGAAATTCAAGAAAAGTTTGAAATTTATTGCAAACGCTTCCTGCATCCCATGAATAATTGACGATGCTTCCGAACTCCCGCACATGTTTCAAAATTTTCAATTTATACTCTAAAAGTTCGCAAACTTGTGTGGGGGTTCGGCGAGTCGTCAACTGTTCGTATGATGCGGGAAAGTTCGCAAGAAATTTCAAACTTTTTTTAAAATGACTGCCGAACTAAAAAGAACAATCAACGCTGCTTCCGAACCCCAGCACAAGTTAGGAGAACTTCTGGATCATAAAACATGTAAAATGCAAATGTTGGACTTTGCCATTTTTCCGACATTCGCATCCTTCGCAAATAATTCGCGTGCCCGCTGAAACTATGCTTCAGGAAAAACGATTTGTTTTCCCTTAGAACTGCGACTGATTTAAAGAACTAAGCGGAAAGCATTGGAAATAATGGGCACCATCCATTGTAATGTAATGAAAATGCTTGGTTAGAATATTTACCTAAGTTACATAAGACAGATTATAAAAATATCGCAACCGAAAAAGACTTCTGATTTTTTTTTTTTTTTTTTTTTTTACTTATATCAATTTCAATAGCCTCAACCATTACCTGTGATACTACGTAATTGCAACTTCAGAACGGACACATTTCTCATAACTTTGGGGCATCTTTTTCACATTGGCTTCCTCGCACACTATTAGTTTGTAATAAGTTTGTATATATATATCGCTTGTTATATATTATAGTAAGGCAGACTTTTCAATGTGTAATACAAAAGCTAATGAAATTGTGAAACTATAGTACATGGCGTGTATTCTGTCGTCAGCAATGTGTGTGTTGGGGGAGGGGGGGGGGGACGTGGAGAACAAATACTCAAAATCTGCCCCCTCCCTTGAAATAAATATGCACCTACTCATGTAAAGTTTCGATTAAACTCATCGATTTGCTTCATTAAGAATGCTTGAACTCTTCGTTCATAATTTGTCACCGTCATTATTTCGACTTAGTGACACAGTAAGTATGTACAGATGTGCAATCTGCGATGGGTGTTCTGTCCCCTCCCTCTTGCATTTTCGATCTTTCCAAGAGGGGAATGTCTGTATCTACTAGGCTTTATTCTCAGGCTCATAACAAGACACTCAACTATATTCAGTGGCGTATCTAGGGGGGCGGGGGGGCAAGTGCCCCGGGCGGCACTTTGAGGGGGCGCAAAAAAAACGCAAAAAGAGAAAAAGAAAAAAATGAAGAAAAAAATCATATTTTTGAAAACAATTTTGCGTCCCCCCCCCCCCCCCCTCCATTCGCAGAGTAAATGCATCAGAAATAGAGTTTTTGAGGGTTTAAAGTGCAAAACTTTTTCTGAAGCTCGGTCGCTTTGCTCCCTCGCATGATCGTTTCCTCTCAGAATCTCATAATTTCGCGCCCCCTGTAATTTTCTTAAACAAGCTTTTTAAAAGGGATTCAGAATTTTAATGATGCAATTGTCGTTGTTTTGCTCTGTTTTGCTCGCTGTCATGTAAGTTTCATCTGCCTCTTGCGAAATACTCATCCCCCAGTGTGGCCTGATACAGCATTTGCAAAGGTTAAACATTTGAAAGAGATCTAAAAACATCTAATAAGGGCGGCACTTTGAGGGGGCGCAAAAAACGCAAAAGAGAAAAAGAAAAGGAGAAAATAAATCCTAATACCATTTTAAGGGATATATACGCCCCCTCCCCATGCGCAAGGTAAATGCATCAAGAACAGATTTTTTGAGGATTTAAATTGCCACATTTTTCTAGAACTCGGTCGCTCTGCTCCCTCGCATGAATATATTTCCTTTCAGGATCTCTCAGGCTTTCTTAAATAGCCTTTTTCAAAGGGGTTCAGAATTTTTTTTTTTGTTTTACATTATTACCTTGCATACATTGACAATGCTGTTTGTTTGCCGCATGTATTTTTTCTGATGTGATAGAGAAATGTGAAAGTAGAATAGGTCTACGCCTTAAGATTACATACATGTAAATGCTCAGTTCATGATCTAGTTTTGATCAATAACTTTGCTCCATTAAGCATTACCTGATTTTACAAAAATTTCTCTCTACATCAAAGCATAACAGAAAAATGTTTAGTGGGGCCACTAAAAAAAAAAAAAAGTGACTGCCCCTGCCCCCAACATTTTCTTTTGCCATCCATTTGCCCTCCCCCCTCTTTAAAAATCCTGGTGCCGCCACTGTATATCTCGTATTAAATATCTAAGCAACACCAATACTCTTAATGAAATATCATTGTGTTATTGATTCCCTTGTGTTTTACAAATTGAGAATTGTTAAATGTTTGAATCACATCTTGAGATGGTGAGGGATTCCGTTTTGGCTTCATTCGACGTTTGCGCCGCTGCTGAAGGTATAATAATAATATCATAATAATGAACATTTAGAAGCGCTAAAAACAAAAGGTACCATAGCGCGCACAATATCTTAAGTACAAGGAACGATCATTCCTTAAAGAGAAATAGAGAGAGAGAGAGAGAGAGAGAGAGAGAGAGAGATAGAGAGAGGGAGAGAGGGAATACAATAAGTAGATTACTGAGGAAACAGGTATGTTTTAAAGGGAATTTTTGAAGGCAAGAGTACTGGAAGCCACTCTTATAGAAAGAGGGATAGCGTTCCAAGTCTTGGAAGCTGCTACAGTAAAACGGTTTTTCCGGCTGACGAGAGTTTCGATATGGGAATATTAAGTCTACATGTATCAGTAATTGAACGAAGATTGCGAGATGGTGTGCATGAGAAGAGCTGTTAAACGCCAAACGGAATTCAGAAAACCAAACAATGTAGATGACAGGATCACATTTTTATAAACTTCGTATTTAAATATCTAAACAAACACCAATACTCTTCATGAAATATCTTTGTGCTCTTGAGTTCGTTGTGCTTTACCAGTTTACGATTTAAGACAATGTTAAATGTTTGAAGCACGTCTTGAGATGGTGAAAGATTCCGTTTTGGCTTCATCCGACGTTTGCGCTGCTGCTGAAGGAATGCATGAGAAGAGTTGTTTCAACGCCAAACGGAATTCAGGAAACCAAACAATGTAGATGACAGGATTCAGGCACGAATTATAGGTGGTGAAAACGATGATAAACTTGTGTAGGGGTCCTCCAATGTAGGTAGGTGGCAGCACTCCGATGGTGAATAGAAAGAAACTGACCTGGCCAGGTCCCCAGGTGACGACGAACACGATGATGACAATGAACATGAGCTTGAGGACACGGTTTCGGGCCTTGATGTGGAACGAGACAGCTTCCTGGCCGCGGAACGTGATAGAGTGACGCTGGAGCTTGCAGACGATAAGAACCTGGGTGATTAGCATTACAAGGACGGGTAGGGCGAAACGGTAGATAAACATGAAATAGCCGAGAGTTACCCTTGCGGCGGTAGTGGGAAAATACAGAGTGCATGTGTGAGTAATGGGGTTTGCAATTACAGCTGTTGCGATAAAGATGCTGTAGACCAGGAAAGAGGTGATCCAGATGATGGATATCACGGAGAACAGCACTTGCTTCCTGGCCATGAGTTGGTTGAACTGCAGAGGGTAGACCACTGCTAGGAAACGCTCTACGGATATCGCCGTGAGGATGTAGCTCGATGCTGTGAACGAGACGAATAAGAAGAACCCAGGCAGGGTCATCTTGCAGTACAGCTGCCCAAGAGGTGAGTCCGGAACGATTGCCGCTGGTGGCAGAGGAATGGTGAAAATGGACGTCAAGAAGTCCGCAAAGGCCAAAGCCCTCATCAGTGTATCTGTCGATCGGCCAGCGGCTCGTCGCTTCCGGAGGGCCAGTATAACCAACAGGTTACCCACGATCCCGACCACAGCAGAACATAGGTGAAGTATCTCAGAATACGACCAAACAATTGACTTGAATGACCATGCGATATCGGTGGTCCCAGTCCGCGACAGATCCCCAACGATCGTCGAGTTCCTTGGTGTTATGCCAGCTGTGAAATTCATATTCATCCCAAATATTAAACGACTTTCTACTTCTCTGATTTCAGCAAAACGTATGTTGTAACCGTCAACTGGAAAGATCACTTCCTAGGCACACACTTGCTCGTCATATCGCCGAAAAGCTCGCCTATTTCTATCTTAGTAGGCGAGCAAAGTCCTAAATTTCCTGGTGAGCCAGCCCCTCTTTCTTTCTGCCGTCTCCCAACCCCGTTGCAAAATGCTTCACTGCGAACCACGGATGCAAGTGACTGCGTGACCTTTATATACAGCACAGTCAAGAAACAAAAGGGGAAACAAAAGAATATCTATGACAACGCGTTGCAATTTGTAATAAACAATTAAGTCACTGCTATGCAGCAAACACCAACCACTTCTGAAATTGAAAAGGCTGTAACAATACTTGTTGAGTTTATTGTTACATTCTTTTACAATAATTGGGTTGTCAGAAATTATGCTTTATTCACGCTTCTCCTCGCCATTCCCGAATCCAATAATGGGTTGTCAGCATTTCACTTTAAAAAGTGCGCCGAAAATTAAAGGCTATGTTCAACTTTAAATAGACAAATGCGCGAAATTATCAAAAAGTTATATGAGCAGATGAATGAAATACAAAAGTTATATGAGCAAGTTACACCAAAAGGCTTATAACGTCAAGCAAAACATCTAAATACCTCAACCCATATTCTTTTTAAAAACAATATTACTCAATATATTCCTTGCACAATCCATCTTCAAGTAAAGTATCCTGAAGAGAGAATTGATTTTCAAATCACTTCAGACGGCGGATCAGGCGTTTGCCTCGAGGCGTGAAAATAAAAAGCAAAAAAGAATTAGGCATTCCACCCCCCTCCTTAACATAACCAATAATCATTTGACCTGGTGTCGATATATGAATTACCATTAGAGTTTCTAGAAGCAATTTTTTTCCTCCAGATCCAATATCTTATTCTTCAAGCAAAAGAGGAGGACAGTGTCTTTAAAACTGTCATTAAAAATTCATGAAAATCCGATGCCTGTAGCATAATTGCTCAAAACTACCGGAGCAAAGCCGCGGCTCCAAATCCCATTTCGCAAAATTATTATTTTACAATGCCAATGCAGAAGGACAAATGACTTTTTTCATAGAACATGGAAGTGATTTTAGAAGAACAGTATAAAAATGAATTATTTCCAAGGAACATGAGTTACATTTAGATAATATTCCCTTTTTCTAATTCACTTAAATGTTTAATATATTTTTTGTGATCTCTAGTTTTTTTTTCTTGTTTTTCCGAAATTTCAAGAAAAAATTGTTTATATGAATTTATATGAATTATGTAATGAAATCACTGTAATGTTATAATTTCTCTTCTATATGAATGTAAAACATTTCCTCAAAGCAGTAATTTTATTCGTCACTCAGAAGAGTGTATTCAAAATTGTCATTGAAAATCTATTCCATAACTGCGTAAAACTACTGGAGCAAAGCCGTGGCTCCCAAAAACTATTTTTCATGTTTAATTTGCACTGCACTTCAGAAAGACAATGACATCTTTTTCATAGATTACATAAGTAATTTCAGATTAACATTTTAACAATTTCCAACTCACCCAGGTGAAGCTGTATCATGTAGATTATACGGACAATTTAAAAAGCGATATCAGTCTTCGCTGTTCGATAATGCCAATCATTTCCTCATTAAATTGCAGAGTCACGAACGATGGAAATATATCATGTGTATGGGCGGTGTGAAATTGACAACATGCGCTGGACACCACCGAAGGCAAGTCCGTTTTGCCAATCCACTGCAGATCAGGAATGCAAATGGATCGTTTCATAGTTTATTCCAGTTCATAACTCTCACCTTATTTTTAACTTTCACCTACCTGCATATAAATCTTGATTAGACTACACCCCCTTTTAACAAATGGAATGCCCCGATTGGTGAATGCATCATTGAAACTTTGAAGCCTTTTTGAGATGAAATGCTTTGGTAACAAACTAAAGTGGCACTTTTCAGCCTTTCCAGTACGAAATGGGGGCAGTTATGCGACATTTTCACCTACATGGAGGTTTCTAGCGTAGAAAGTGGTGAAACTATTAAAGAGCTCTCGCGGTCACAAGCGATTTCTCATCGTGGCCGTGCATAATTTATAGGAATGGTAATGGTAACTGCAAGGGACGTTTTATTTTAAGTGAATTAAAACCATTAATATTCAAGACTCGTCGTGAATAAATGCACGTATCATGCCATGAATTATCAAAAAACATGAAAAACTTACAACAGAATGGACGATCAGACAAAAAGAAGAATTCATAAATGCAAATGACTAGCAAATATTATTTAAGATTATCGGTATTAATTTCGCACGCTTGTTTTGATACACGAGAGAGAGAGAGAGAGAGAGAGAGAGAGAGAGAGAGAGAGAGAGAGAAAGAGAGGAATGAAAAACATTTATCCTAAAAAGCTTTGACTGAAAAGAAATACAAATAGAAATGAAATTATTTTATACAAGAAGAGCGGTTGATGTTTCTGTTTTTGTTGGTTTGGTTTGGTTTAATTCAATTTTTTCTATATTTTTTTGATAGACAGAAGAAAGGTCATATGGCAAGCCGTTTTACCATTCAGTTTTCCCCCCATTTTCAAATATGAATTATAGAATGCTTGATATCGAGAAATCAGTTCTTGATATCAAATATCATTACTTGTTATCAAGAAAAATGATTTCCTGTAGTTAACTAATTTGAATTATTGATATCAAGAACTGATTTCTTGATATCAAATATTAGAATTCCTTATATCAGAAAATGGGAATAAATGTTAAAAGGGCTTACCATATGGTCGTCTTTGACGATTGTGATGTGATGATTCATTACCCAATATACTTAACGTTGGCTCATTTCATTCACTGACGTCTTTTGGATGAGTTAATGGGGGGGGGGGGGGCTGTCAGGAAGGAGCAACCTTACCTTTTTCCCTGTCTCATTTGGTCTCTTACGGTATCGGAGGAATATGGAACTAAAGGGCACAAAGCTACTAATATTGCTTTTATAGAAAAAAATAATCCCTGTAATACGAAAATTTCATCATTAGGATTACTATCAATATATATTGATATTTTTGCAGCCTGTTGGATGATTCGATCAAATTCTTTCTTAGAGCCAATTTACTTACCTCTAATAAAGGGTCTTAGAAATATCCATGAAGGAAATTAGAATGGATGAAGAAGAGACATCTAACTCAAAAAGATTATGAACATGATGAATTGAGCTATCGTCTCATGTTGATTTTTTTTTCTCTTCTTATTAATTTCTTTATTCATTTATTTGGCTAAATTCTAAAGAAATCAAAAGAAAATATAGAGATGGGAAAGCGAAAGAAAAGATTGGTCTTTGAGATGATTGGCAAACGAAGTGGAATAGAATGATGTAAGGTTGTTAAAAATTGCAACGGATACTCTTAAAAACAGAGATATATCAATCCCAAATCTATATGAAAAATATTGGAAATAACTTAACCCCTTCCCCATCATTCTTGCTCTACCTGTGCATGTATGTCTCTCTGTCTCTTTTCCTCTCTTCAGCTCTTTTTCTTTTCTCCTCCCATTTATGCTCTCTTCCTCTTTCCCTTTCTCTCCTTTTCTTCCTTTCTTATGCCGTCTTTCCGTCAGCTTCGTTACTTCATTCAACCGGCGCGAATGTTTGATTTAATATGAAATATGAGAGTCGACTAGTAACAGAGGTCGGAAATGGCACTAGACAAACATCTTGAATGGAAGAGTCTGAGAAATCAAGGAAATCAGGTTACTGAATTCAACTGCTTAAGTTTTTGAATTAATTCTCAGGAGGTGAAAGGCATTACAGAATTTACAATGTATCGTGTTAGGTAACTATACATACAAAATATGCAAGCTTTTAAGACAAGAAACGACATACAGTTCAGAATTTTTGAGAAGTATAATCAAATATCAAATATCAGCTGCAGGCGTTTTGAAGCTACCTAGTTTAAGAGACATAATATGATTTCATAATGCAAGACTTGCCACTACAGGAAAAAAATCTTATGACATGATTCAGGCGTCAGAATACTTCCAGAGCAAAAGTTCACTCCGAGCATGCCGAGAAAAGAAGTAAAGCGATGAAAAAGAAAGAAAGACTTTTCATTCCATTCTCTCCCCCCCCCCTTATCTTTGCATTTCTCAGGTGACGTATACACGTTGCTCTATGGTACACGCGAATCATGTACTCCATATTGCATGGGGAAAATGGGCCATAAAGGGAAAGGGGAAAAGAAAAAGGAGAAAGCAAGAGAAAAGGAGAAAGGAGAGAGAGAAAGAGAGAAAGAGAGGAACGAGAAAGAAAGGAAAGAGGGAGAGAGAAAAAAGGAAAGACCTGGAGAAAAGAAAAGGAAAGGAAAGACAAGGAGAGAAATAAGTACGGACAGAAAGAGAGAGGAGAGAAAGAAAAAAAATAAGAAGAAAAAAAAAAGAAAGAAAGAAAAGGGTAGGGTAACCGTAGAAGAAGACGCTGCTATGATTCTCTCGCATGTTAATAAGAAGAACGGCTTTAAAGCCAGTGAATAGGCCTAACTTTTAAAATCTGAGCTGCAAGGCCCTACATGCTATCAGTGTATGTAATATTGTGTAAATATGAAGCCCTGAAAAATGCACTTCAAAAGCGTCACCATGTGCTTAACAAAAAGTGGAAATATACAAGTTATCGGAAATGCCTGACCTTTTTATATACCCCATAGAATGCAGTGCTAGACAAAAACATACCCAGGTTGGTTTTTCGAATGGCGGAATTCAGTCATAGATATCTTTATGATAACATCTTATATTTCAAAACCTTTATATTCCCGGCTGTTTATTTATCCTTCTGAACATCTTTATACAACACAGACATCAAATTTCATCAAGCCTCCACAAAGTTACAGGATCCCTTTAAATGTCACAAATGTCATGTCACTCGAGCCGAAATATCGAAAAACTCAGAAGTGCGTTTCACACTTTCATTCATTTCATTCATTTCATTTTTTGAAGATGGAAAGTGAAACCCTCTTTTGAAAAAAAAAAAACCATCCTAAAGAGTATAATGTGTTCAACATGACCGAGAAGTGTTTATAAATCAATTTTGGGCAAGTGCAATGCCCTATTCTCAGATCAGATAATCAGATACGTCATCATGGTCACAGCCTCAATAGGTGATGGACAAACACGACAAAGTGGAGGTGTTGTGGTGTAGTGGTTCATTCACTTGACTCTACTCCGAGGGTTGAGAGGTCAAATCTCAGCCAGGCACTAACGTCTTTGGCAAAGTTTGTCACACTCCATCCTGGTATTGGATGCGAACGTCAGTGGATTTAGATTGGCATGTGTGCGCCAGTAATGGAGCCTGGCAGAGACTCTCTCCATGGACAGGAGATGGTGCACTTTATGCGTGGAGCCCTGACGGAATCCATTGACCGGGGTAATACGAGTTACATGTAAAACACTTAGGAAACATATTATTCAGTGCTATACATTATGTAACTATTTTAAAAAAGAAACACACGTGCACACGTTCATTTATTTGATTTACGATAAAATAGCAATGGAGATAAAATGCCTTGTTCAAGGGCATAAGCGCCGTGCCAGGGATCGCACCCCCCCCCCCCCCGATTCTCGCGTCTCCAGTCAAGCGCCTTAAACCTCTCGACTACGGCACCTACTGTTAACTGTTAATATTATCGTGATTATTATCGAAATTGCCCTACGTTGTTTTCTCCGAAAGTTTCTGCGATCACAAGTCCCTCTCTTCTCCTCTAATGGAGCAAATGTCTAATTTTTCATCATTGCAGTTGGTATCGTTATGTGATATTCCTTTCTCAGAAAGTTGTATCCCCTCGAGTACAAAAAATGGGGAGGGGAGGGGGGAGGGAAGTCTACAACTATGCATCTAAGTATCAAACTGTAATTACTGGAATTTTCAAGAAATTGGTCGGATTTTTACTGGCTCCCCTGCCATTGGTTTCTTGTTGATATTCTGTTAAATTCTACTATTTGTGATGTCTCAGTTTAAGCGTCCCTTATCATTATGAGCACAAGCCAAAGATGAACAGCCGCAGTAACAATGACTGTCACATGCGTAGCTTCCATTTTCATTATTCGCCGCGAAGTAATGAGATTAGGAAGTAATGAGGTTATGTTTACTGCATTGATGAGTCAGTGTTTCATTAGTATCGAAATTAAACGGCGCCATCTCTGTTTAACCGTGCTGTACTAAATGTGCTGCACAGTACATGGCCCCTGTTGAACGATACGAAGATTTTAAGAGCTTTTATATATATGTTATTTCCTTACTTTAAAATGTGTTTAAGGAAATTGTGAAGGATATCCATTCATTTCAACGTTAATCGCTAGTATTTCCATGAGATCACCAGGTTGTTTTGGTTGGTTCACTTAGACTAATGAGACCTTGACCAGTACTAGGTACTGCGTCCTCTACGTCGACATTAATCGACCAGTATACCTCTTCAAAATTTAAAAAAAAAATCAGTTTCATAAAACAGAATCATATGGAAGATTTTGGAAGATATAAAAAAAAAAAGATTAAAAGCTGTACTCGTGATTTGGCAAGAGAAGGAGATCAAAATGTTCTTACACTAAGGGAGATCATAAGAGAATTAGATCATGAAAATTATTTCTATCATTAAATTACTTTTCTTATATTTATACTCCAATGACTGTTCTCTATAAAACCTGTTATAGGGGATAATACTTTTTCTCTGATTCATCCATCTAACTAAAAGTACTTTCAGTCTTTACAATCCATCTTTTGGATCATACAAAATAATGTTTACCCGGAAATAACGACATCAGAAGAAGAAAAAGAAGAAGAAGAAGAAGCAGAGGTGGGAAGGGGAGGGAACAGTCCTTACCATGCTTACAGAAATGTCGTAAAAAGCATAAAACTCAATTGGAATGATTACTTGTTTTCAACTTCAGTATCTTATTTTCCTTAAGCAACTTAAATAAAAAGGCATTAATGTTGTGACAGGTACCCCGCCCTACAAAATGGGGGAAACGTTAGGGAGACTGATTTGATTACGATCAATTCTCCAATTTTTATCAATCGTCGCAATAACATGGTTAGATGCCTATTCCCGAGCAATATTCTTTTTTGCTGGAAGACGAATCTTCTCGATGCTACTATCCCTGACTATCAGCTTTTATTACAAGGACGTTGACATGCTATCGTAAGAAACTCTTGTAGCTTGTAGGAATTGAAATATAAACTTGATTATGATACTTAAATGCAATATTGTTTTATTTACCACTTAGAATTTTCAAGTGTGTTTAGAAGTGCTCTTTGTAAAAAAAAAAAAAAAAACCCAAAACACAACAAATGAACATTTTTCTCGTTTTACCTTTTAGTTTGTTTATTTCATAATCATTTTTCGAAACACATAGCTCCCCTTACATTTACTCTAGGCCTCATGTATCTAATTCTTGTCTATCATTCCTTTAGCATGCTTATCAATTGTCCAGATTGTATTTCATAAAAAAATGTATATTGCTTGGATTCTTGAAGTGTGTGTTAAAACGAAATAGAAACGACTCGATCAAATCGAAATAAGTAATGGTGAGATGAAATTTCGGGAAATCGTCATGATGTAACTGAAATTCAAAAAGGTTATGTACTTTTTGATGGAATCAAATGAGATTTGGAAGGAGCTTTTTCACAATATTCTTGTTATTGTTAAAAACAGTACTATTCGTACCCTCTTTTTTCCTAGGTGAAAATATTTTTTTTTTATATATGTTTGAATTCTGCATGGTTTATATATACTTCATATTCAAATTCGGCGCACTCGTATGTATTTCACATGCATTCACGATGTGACATGTCAGTGCACACACACACACCCTCGCACACACGCACACAAACACCCACAAAAAATCACCCTCCCCTCTCTCCTTACATTTCTATCTCTCCCTATCTTCAGGATCTTTTTAAAGTGATGATGCAGTATAGGTCTTTGTTTATCCATCTCCTACTATTTCTTCGAGCTAGACCTCTTTCATTCGTGATTGCCGACTCCCTCTCTTTTTCGAGTAAATGGAATATAGAAAAATACCACTCTGTCGCCTCCTGTTCATTTCCGTCCTGCAATCTTTCAATCGCCTGTCCGTCTCTAGACCTCCCCCAAATCGGATTCCTTCAATGAGTTCCCTTCATCCCCGCCCGCCCCCCCCCCCCCCTCAGACAGACCCTTGCCCCCATGCGCCCTCTCCCTCTCCATAACTCTAACAGTCTCTTGAGAAAAGTTGCCGTATCGTTTACCGTCGAGATTTGTATCAAGTAGGCTTGTTTAAATAGCCTACATACCATTCAACTCTCAAGCGGTTTATGACTATCCAAATGCCTCAGATCTTGTTTGTCGGAAGATGAATTGAACCTAATATTAATCCGTTATGACGTATTAGTCAAACTTGATTAAGCTTTCAATAGGCTCGTTACTATAATAGTTATATATATCAAACGAGTGTGTTTGTACCTAGTAATTGGATCGTTATATTTCTCAATATCACCGGCGCTTTCTTTGATTTTTATTCCGTGTTCAGCTCACCGTCTTTGATTGGCAAACTTTCAGAGCAACTGTAAATCTCTCATATTGCCACATTTCATAGCTGGCATTGTAAGCGTACATCGGCTTTTGGTCATTACAGGCCTACGCCGTAAAACTACCAGTTAATTGAGCAGGAATACAAACCATAAGGAACTATATTTCCGACCGATGACAAAAGGAAACGACTCTGTTTTTTTTTTCCTTAAGGGGAGGGGGGGGGGGGGGGTATGATGGTGAGAAATTAAGGTCACATGACCCCCAGTTACCGAATTATAGACAAAAAAGAGGAAGAGTTCTACATAAAACAGTGACATATTTTCTTCATAAACTGAGAAACTCATTCTAAGGAGTTGCTTCCGTTTGTCATTGGACGGCATTATATAGGTGTTCTTATCACATTTATTTGAAATAAATGATCTCATTCCCGACTTTCTAACATCCATACATCGTATAATTTTAGAGTATACAAGGTTCTGTGCTGTCTATTTCTCGATTCCCATGATTCCAGGCGAGCAATGGGACATCCTTGTTACAAATGTAGATATAAAAATGATGGATCATAATCCAGAAATGTTATTCATAATGCTAATGGTACCTTTGGTGCTTTTGTAATGTCAATGACGAAAGCCCCTATAATAGGCTTTAGATTTAGAGATTTAATGGCCACAACTATTCTCGTAGAACGCAGTTCAAAGAAATGAAGAATGTTAGGCTCTTAGACGTCATATCAGATTGCTTATGAAATTTAGCTTGCATGTATTTCTGTTTGTCATGGCTCAATTTTCCTAAACCATTGCCTATACTGAAACAGGATGGTCCCTGTTTTAAGCCAATCCTCCTTTAAGAAAACGAGTAATTCCACTAAAATGTTCGAACCTCGACATGATTCGCCTATTTTGAGGTGTGATTGGATCAACTTTCCTTTTCAGTTAAATAGTATTAACCTGTGAAAGCGATATTGTTTGCTGTCACATTCCGCACGGGGCTCTTTTTCTTGTAAAAATAATTTTTACAGAACCTCTACTTAGCGTGAAGGTGTCAAATGGGGAGATAAAGATCTTGTACTCTTGAATTCAATGTTATCTAAGAATGCATATTGGTTGAGTTTTGAGCAATAGTCATAAAGGAATTAGTGAAATCATCTCATAACATTAAAAGACGAGTTTCAATTTTTTTTTCATTTTACCTCCCACCAACTAATCCAATAATGAGCGCTGATTGACGTGATAATGAGGAAAGCCTTGAAGGATAGCTAGAGTAAGCTTCAGACCCGACTTGGGTTAAAGTCATTGAGAAACTGTAAAAAAATCTGAGCTGCATGGCCTTAAATGTTATCAGTATATGTAATTATTTTACGAAAATGAAGCCTTGAAAAAATGCAATTTAAAAGCATCATCACATTCACAAAAAGTGAAAATATACAAGTGACCGGAAATACCAGACCCTTTTTGCCACATAGACTGCAGTGTTAGGCAAAAGCATACACAGGACGGTTTTGCAAATGGCGGCATTCAAAAAAAAATCTTATATTTCAAAACCTTTATACTCCTGGCTCGTGTTATGTATCCTTCTGAACATCTTTATAATGTTTATACAACACAGACAGCAAAATTCAACGATCTTAAATCAAGCCTCCATGAGCTGCCGGATCCCTTTAAAGATACACTTAGTTGAGTTCTGTTCATGCTAATTCATCGGGAAAGAAACTATTTCCTAGTAACTTATAGATCATGCAGATAGCATCAGCGGGAGATTATGGAATCATCACACTGATAAGAAACTCACTTTTCCCCTCAGGAGGCACATGCACTGCACACAGAAAGGAGTACGTGGGACCACACACAAAATAATGTCGTGAATGTGGCATGAATGTTCGACCCGAATAGACCCTTCTCGTCTCATTTAAAATATATAAGGGTATTTGAAGAGCAGGTTTTTTTTTTTCTTTTGTTCTTTTTTTTTTAAAGGAACCTTTCTACTGTGATATTTTCCCTAATTTTCCTGATTAATTTCTTGTATTCTCGCCTGCTAAATTTAGACGCTGGAAATTTTAATCGGAAAAATTGAATAATGGGGGATAACTGGGCTGCGTTTCACGAAACCGTCATAAGTCTAACTTCTCGGACATCCCATAGAAACGCGTGTTGTAGAATTAACACGCGTTTCAATGGGATGTCCATGAACTTAGACTTATGACGGTTTCGTGAAACGCAGCCCAGGTGTTCGGAAATGTTCGTCAAAGATGTACCTTTTTTTTAGCTGTTTGGAACGGAGAGAGACTCCCTAAAATAAAATACAATACTATATTACAGCGCTTCACAAACACAACATAATTATTAACCAGGCTTCAACTGAACATGAAGTAAAAATATTAGACACGAATTCTATAGGGACGCACAATTCATGTAGATCTATTGAAGAGTAGGGGTCGTGAGGGGCCGTTGGAAAACTGGAAGAGATGGTGATGCCCGGGTACACTGAGGGAGCTCATTATCACGGGCGAGATCAGAGATCCGAGATCAGAGTGGCTTTTACTGAACACTCGGTCGCGGCGTGCTGGAAAACACTCGGGTCGTGGCTCGCTGGGTATGGTGCGCCAAGTGTTAACTAGGTTATTCGTTCCAGAACTAGTCAGTGCACAGTAAAACAAGCACGGATCCGGGGGGGGGGGGGGGGGCGGGGGGCACGTGCCCCCCTTCGAGCCAAAAGTATGCCTTGTACCCTCTCTTTTTTCAAGAGTGCCCCCTTTTGAAGTGAGCATTTTTTGTTATTTATTTATTTATTTATTTATTCGTTTATCTATTTATCTTTGCTTGTCAAAATTTAGTGAGCCCCTCTTTCACTACCTCCTGGATCCGCCCCTGCAGTAAACCGCTAACATATAGCCACGCCAGCAAGCATACCCTGGCAAACTGATCCGTCCGCCGTCTGCTATGCAGTGTTTGTGCAATGTGCAATGTTTGTAACGAAACAAAGTCAACGGCCCTGGCGAATTGAATACTAGTAGCTTGAGAGCTATATAACTCATTTCTGTTTATTCATACTAGTAGGAAATTTTTGTTGCAAAATTGTCTGTTGCATTTCATTTTGTGACAAAATGGTTCACTGTTCGTGAATTCTATAAAGAAATAGTGTTTTTAGTGCACTTTTGACAGCGAAACTGTGTAGTCTTGGACTAAAAATTAGTTAACACTTGGCGCCCCATAGCCAGCATGCTACGACCCGAGTGTCACGGTTTTCCAGCGCGCCGCGACCCAAGTGTTTAGTAAAAGCCATCAGAGTTTAGTATTTGCTAGAGCGCAAACTAAGTTCGGTTCTTGAGATAAATGGAAACCATTTATAGGAAGCATGGTGGAAGCATTTCAGTTCAATTAAATAATGGTCTTTATTAAAAAACAATGCTTCGCAGCCACAGGCTGAATTATGCAAGTGATTGTGATTTGTATGTGATTTTTAGCATTTTGTAGGTGATTCGTTTTGGGAGAGGAAGCCAGTACAGTTGCCGGAGAAAAGAAGAAGCATGGTCATTTTTTGTTTGTTTGTTTTAAATGTTGCAATAAAAAAAAAAACAACAACAGATGATGCAATAATTCATTTGAAAGTTTATTTGTTAAAAATGTGATAATCTATGTTCCATTTACCTTAATTTGATACATTGCCTGCTATGTTTTCTTTGGAAATGGAAATAAGAAAATGAAATGTAATGAAAAAATGCTCTTTTGCAAGAAAAACCTAAATAGATAAAAGGGGAGACCAAGCTCGAGAGAAACGATTGTGTCTAGTTTTCAAGACTAGCACGAGCTTGATTTGACCAGCAGGATGGGGGTCAGGAGCCTTTAAAAGGTACAATAAACTAATGAAGATCCAAGTTGATCCATTAATTCAGAAATAGTCGAGCTCGAAATGTGGCCATCCTTGACACAGCGATTAAATGGCAGGCGAACGCTTTGATCAAAATTATCATTGACCCCACTATTTCCCCTCGGATTTCTTTCTCAAGTGTGCATATTGATCATTATATGGGTATTTGCGAAGATCATTGAGTAAAGAATAAAAAATCATGAACATTTATAATGATTTACATTTTGCCATGCAAGATGACTGCGGAAATGGCTTGAATGCAACAGATAAAGAGTGGATTTAGTGACAAGCTACAATAGATCACAAAAACGATGATTCTAAACACGTGGGAATAATGGGAAAAATACAAATCATTTCCTTCGGTTTTTCACCCATCAAAACCTTGGGAATATATTTTCTGCATCCCTATTTGTCTTCATAAATTTCAACGTCAACATTGTCATCTTCGTCTTCTTCTTATCCTTCTTCTTCTTCTTCTTCTTCTTCTTCTTCTTCTTCTTCTTCTTCTTCTTCTTCTTCTTCTTCTTCTGCTTCTTCTTCTTCTTCTGCTTCTTCTGCTTCTTCTGCTTCTTCTGCTTTCTCTGGTTCTTCTTTTTCTTCTTCATCATTATCATCATTACCACCATCATCTAAACCATCGTCGTCATGATCATGATCATCTTCATCATCGTCGTCATGACCATCATCATCATCATGATAATCATCTTCATCATATGCACTATTAAAATCATCATCAATAATCATCACCAACATCATCTTCTTCTTTATCATCATCATCATCATCATCATCATCATCATCTCCTCATCCTATCATCATCATCACCACCACCACCATCATCATCATCATCATCGTCGTCGTCGTCGTCGTCGTCATCTTCTTCTTCTCCTTCTTCTTCTTCTTCTTCTTCTTCTTCTTCTTCTTCTTCTTCTTCTTCTTCTTCTTCTTCTTCTTCTTCTTCTTTTTCATATTTTTTTGTCTTCATATTTTTTTTCTTTTTCTTCTTCTTGTTCTTTCTATTCTCGTTCTCCTTGTTCTTGTTCTTGTTCTTGTTCTTTTTCTTTCTCTTCTTTCTCCTTCTCTTCTTCCTTTTCTTCTTCTTCTTCTACTTCTCTACTTATCCCAAATCGAGACCAGGTCCCCCTCTCCCTCCCTCCTTTTTGCTTCCAACAACCGACGATTCTTCCTTCGCGCCAAAGAAAGACTGGTAGGGCTATTGAATCTTGACCCGACCCACGGATTAACTAGCCCGGTTAAAGTGACAAACAAGTTTTAAGCCGTGATGACACCAGAGATGATATTGAGTGTCATCCTAGCCGATAATCGGCATCCTCTGATCTCTGCACCTTGATGCATTCCACCGGGACGGTCATGGAATCGACTGGAGCAGTAACGTGTCCAGACCGCTGCCTCTAGACATGCTAGAAGAGGGGCAAAATTATGGTGGCCCTGAAGTACGCTCGACAACAGGTCATGTGCGACGTGAATTTCGCAGCCAACTTTGCGTCCCAGGTGAGAAATTCGCGACCCGTGACGCGAAATTCATGATCCGTGACGGGAAGTTCAGGACCCGGGGTGCGAAATTCATGACCTGGGATGCGGAATTCATGACCCTGGATGCGAAATTCACGTCACACATGACATGTTGTCGAGCGTACTTCAGGGCCACCATACAAAATATCCCAGAATGAAATCATCAAGATGATCCATGGCAATGAAACAACTTGTTTTAGGAACGTTGTTTGGGGAAGTTTGAATGTTAGTATTTATTTGTTTTAAGAGCAATTTTTCATGTACTGACTAACCTAAAAATGAGAGCCCCTTTTTAACCCTTTTCGTGACATAGGGCCCACATTGTTTGGTTTGGCTCAATATATATATATATATATATTTCCAGAGCCCCCAAAGCCTTACCAAACAAATGAGCATAAGCATTTTCCACATAATGTGCCCATTTTGTATGTTGTTGATGCTGAAAAGTTTTAAAAGCAATTAAGCACTAAAATCCTTAAATTGACAACGCAGTGGAAATTTATTTCAAAATGATTGTTCTCCGTGTAAATCAGTCCCCCCCCCCCTTTGTTTTACTTCTAAAATTTTCTGGTAATTAATATTCATTTTAGATACATGACGCTGATAAGAAATATACAGCAATAAAAAAGAGAAAATATATACTTGTGCTGTCAAGTTGAAGAATAAAAGTTAATTAAGTAAGGCTTCAAATAAAATTTCTATTAGGCATGTTAGGAATGGATTAAGGCTTTATTTTTTCCATAGTCAGACATCTGTATGGAGGGCAAACCTTTCCTGCCCCTCCTTAAAGAATGGTGGTCTGGGCCCCGTGTCAATAAATCTGTTATCAGTAACAACTGCCACATTTCTATGACAAATTTGCTCGCAGCCAATCAGATGCATGGATTTCAGTAGCTTATAGCAGTTATTGCAACTTGTAATTGATAACAATTTTTTATGAAACGGGGCCCTGGAGTCGGAGAGCAGCATCCATCGGGTGCCGGTTGAAGACAGTATTCAAAGTACAGCGAGAGTGCATGCACCTACCCTCCCTGAAGAGAAAAACAAACAAGAGAATGAAACAGAAAGAAAGAAATGGTGAAAGAAAAGGACGAAAATGTCTTGTTCCTTTGGCTATTTTCACCCCTTCTTGTTGTGAAAGTATCATACCACAGAGAATTGGTGATGAGAGCAAAAAAAATGGCAGACCAATGACGGAACTAGGTAAATAAGGAGAAAGAAAATAGAGAAAAAGGGCGGACATGAAAGGGAAAAACGAATCGGAAAAGTAAATTCGTGGGAATAAAGGGAACTTAAATACATAAGGGAAATGGTAGGAAAACGACTTGCCTTTTTCTTAACGATCTTAGAATAGATCATGACATAAAATAAATAAAGGATGGTACATGTATAAAGCGGGTTGAAGTTGGATTTAACACAGTATGTAGACGCTGATGGCGCTATTCTTGTCCAGATAAGCTCATTCCGCGAAATTCCCAATCTTCCTTCTTCGTTCTTCGTTGGCACCCAATTAAACAATCATCCTGTATAATTTCATTGAGGTTTTCAATATTTTCATACACCCGTGTTTGTGGTTTTCCTCTTGTAAAATTTAGGTTACACTTCATAGGAAATTGTGCAAGCTGCTTTGTTTGATGCGTCTGGGGAGTTGATTTTTAATTTTCTTTTTAAATAACTACATTATCAAAATGGATAAGTCTTAATTACCGTTGTGTGTAAACGCATGACGCCGGTGTCCTAAGAAACCACGTGGTATACAATACTTCCTCCGGGATTTAGCCAAATGTTTCCTTAATCAATAACGTTGAGGACTCGCCGAATTAGTGGGATACACCCACAATCAAATGGCACATAATCAACGTCGTCTATAGGACTGAGCACCTTTTGTTTGACAGAGGCAGAGGCGTTAACTTGCACCCCTCCATAATCCTCTCATTAATGAAACCTTTTGAGATGCGATCGCTGTGACATGAAGGTTATTCATTGAGGTTGGTTAATTGCAACGTTACAATCCGGAGGCAGAGGCGTTAACTTGCACCCCTCCATAATCCTCCCATTAATGAAACCTTTTGAGATGCGATCGCATTGAGATCAAGGTTATTCATTGAGGTTAGTTAATTGCAACGTTACAATCCGGGTGAGTGGACCAGAATGCTTTTTTTTTTTTTTTTAATAGGATTATTACAAACGTTGAACAAATTGTAAAACACAATAACGTATGGGAAAGAAGTCGCTATTATTTCTAGCTGGCTTGATAATTAGCGTTTCATAAACCTAATTTTTTTGTCAGTGAAAGTCAAGAGCGATTAGGATGTCTACAGAGTATATAAAATGAACTCCGTTGGCTTTTTTTTTTTTTGGTTAAAGTAGTATACCACTGGTAGTATTTGCATTAAATTATTTGCGATTGGAAAATGTTTGCACGTTTGCAGAATCATGGGGAAAAATATGCTTTACTTACATGTTTAGTCAAATATCTGCAAAAGTTTCATTTGATTTCTCTGCTGATTAATGAGCACATATCAAATACATTTATGTTTAACTGTGTGTGATTTGAAAATACTTGACGATGATACAAATTAGGGGTTGTATATATACTTAAATACGCGAAAATTATGATAGTGTAACTTGGAAATCTATATTGATATAACATAATTCTCTGTAAAAGTTGATAGTAATGAACTTGAAGCTGTTTATTTGACATTTATCATATACATGATATACGCCTCCTGTTTGTTTCTTTTTTTCTGTTATCTTTCTGGAAATTCTTGTACTCATTTTCATATATATTAACAATGTGAAGACAACGACAATTAGAGGAGACGTTGATATACGAGGTGGCAATACACTTCGACAGCAGCAAAATCATTACCATTCTGATAACTACCGAATCAATATGCATCATTGTACTCGGTATGCCAGCCATTTGAAAAGCCCTACCAACCTAAATTCCTCCATTGTTTGATTATACCCCTCTCATCGGAGTTGACTCCTTAATACAGTGTAAAGAGAATAAGGTGAATAGCGGGGGTAATAGCTCCGCTCTTGCTTCGCGAAAGAGGGCTATTTACTCACACTGCCGAGCCCTCCAACACCGCAACAAAGGAAAGTTAGGAGGATAAAGGACTTAGGATTTCACTGATATATAAGTCCATTGACTTGGCGTGATCTGAGGCGTTTCAGGAGGCTTCTAACCCGTCATGACCCCTTCCTCATATCAAAAGCAAAGCCAATCGATGTAAAATGATAAGTGGACCAGCCAAGGAAAGAATGAATACAAGAGAAAGATGGGAGAGAAGAGTGTATAAGACGCAACGAGAGCCCTAAGATCATAGGACCACTTGTTGGGCTTCTGTTGTGTAGACAGAAGCTGTTGCGGGGACATTTCTTGGGGTTCTCTTTACGGATGACTAACATGTTGGTGACTTCATGATGAAAGATGTTTAAAATGCAGCCATCTCCTTAATCCCTTGGTACTATCATGAGGCGAAACTTACATCAATATTAAGAATCATGACCCTATTATGTCTTGCGACATTACGTCTCCCATTTCATGTTTTTAAGGATAATCGTTTTGACATTAATTGATGATGTTCTTGACTTCCACTGCAACAGACAAACTGC
>CM057153.1:11461210-11508056 GCA_029962745.1 Echinometra lucunter
TCTTCTTCTTCTTCTTCTTCTTCTTCTTTTTGAAGCAACATCAATCAAGAACATAATCATCATTCTGATCAGACTTTCGTGTATGATGAGTGTCGAGTTACTGGCATAATGTCACTGAAAATTTACCGCATCTTAGTCAGATTTGTTTAGGATATGAGAGAAGAATTTGCAATCACGTAGTCCTCATTACCACAAAGGTAGGAGTTCAAGAACAAATTGCTCACTTTGGGTTTCGTTTATGAAGTACCCTTTGGGGAATAGGTGAGGTCTACAGTGCCCTTTTTTCGGGTCAAAATATTACTCCTATGCATCTGCCATAGTACTGGCGAGTGAAAATTGAAACCAAATATTTGTGCATGTACTTTGCTGCACATTCAAACATCTTTATGAAAGAGAGAGGATAACTTTACATTTATATCGGTATTTGGTCAAAAACAAAACTTGTTTAAAACCTATGTATGTTTGGAATATAGGAGCCCTCAGGCGATTTATAAGAGACAAGTATTTCTGGTAACGGAATTATTTTTTCTGCTCTGCAAATAGGACAGGACCATCCTTCAAAAGGTAGCTATTTTATTTAAACAGGTTGTTGGCAGGGACTGAAGAATAACCACTAAACATGCTAAATGAAAAAAAAAAAATGAACCAGTAGTGACATGTGACATCGTACAACTGCCGAGCAGTGCTTGTGCGGAATAAAACAAAGCACACACCCTCTTGCAGAAAAATGCACCAGTTCGAACCCTTTTTGTACCGTATTTGGAACCTTCAGAAAAAAAGGAGTTCTATAAAAAGTTTTTTATATTTTGAAGAACTATACACTAGGTTCCTTGTGCAACCAATAATGGTTCTAAAGACCCCTTTAGAGTCATATAGCGAACCTTTATAGGCTATTAATAGTTCTTTTAATAGCCTTTAAAGGTTCCAAATGTGGAACAAGAACAGGCTCAAATCAGCACCATTTTTTTTTCAAAGAGTGCAGAAGAGTTGTTCCCTTTAATATACGTAATCCCCCCCTCCCCCTTTCTCCACACCTCCCCCTCTCCTTCTCTTTATATCTTTATGATAGGTCAATGAACAGCATCCCATCCTTTCCATCAGCAAGACGAAGGGTCATCCTGATATTTGAAGATATTCGGAGTGATGCATATCTGCATCTTTCCGTCTCTATTTTGCATATTTTCCGGCTTCCTTTTTCTTTCTTTTCCCCTCAAAAAGCGAACTCCCCATCGATCGCCAATGACCGGAGGAGGAAAATACCTCACGATTAGGGTGATGACAGGGGTGGTTTTGTTTAAACTCGGCGGGTAAATGTTTGTCATGATCGTTGACAAACGTAGAAAACAATCGTCTGATTGGGGGTTGGAGTAGTAGTAGTACTGAAGGGCCAAGTTGAACTATGGGTGGATGTTGGGGGATTTGGAGGTCGATTGGGGTTAGTAAGCTTTTGGCCCCGGCTTGCTCCTGTCTCGTTGGGGGCAAGGTTAAGCAATGTAACGCTATTTGCTTGCTGGCAAATACAATATTGAGAGGTAAAAATATTATGACCGACACAATCTGTTGCCTCCCGTTTACTGTTTTCCGTTGTTGTTATTTTGTAAAATTTAATGATTTTTTCCCCTTTAAATTAAATCAAGCATTATAATGCACCAAATTTCTAAAAAATAGAATGGCTTCCAATATTTTCGAAAGACACCTTTTTTTCAGGAAAAAACAATCTGGATAAAGTTACCAAAATGAAGTCATATCAACTTAAAACCGGCCAGATTCTTATAATTACGTCAATTTTTTCATTAATGGCATAATCGTGTGAGTGCATAATTACATCAAGAAAACTTAGTGATGTAGCTGATCAATTAAATCATAAACCCTTCTTTCAATCAGAACCCAAAACAGTTATAGGATTATGGAATTGAGTTACTTTGTGAAATGTTTATTTTGATTGAGTTCTCGATGTCAATAACAATTATTTTGTGACACCTTCATTGCTGTCGTCATTTATAAACACATGATTGTCAAAAATGTGTAAAATGCGTAAAGGCAAAGATCAGAACCTTATACAGACGTCATCATGGTCATGCGTCAATATATTTATATCCTAACTGTTGTAAAAGATATCGGAATTCCGGGATTCATTCATCAGTTCATGCTGCCACATGCTTTTCTAGAGGGCAGGGTTCTATGAGGCTTCACAATTCATGTTTGATCAGCGGGACAAAGGTCCGATGATCCGTTTGTCTCTCTGTTCATTTAACCTATTTTTTTGTGGTTATGAGCCTTTGTTGGTCCGTTTTTGTGTTGTTAAACAGGTTCATAAAAGCAAAAAAGCCCCGTGTTGTACATGTGAGTATTTTGATCAGTGATTCATATTCGTACAGACTTGAACAAAGAAAGCACACGAAAATGGACGATAGTGGAATACGTATTTTATTTATAAAAAAAAAGAAGAAGAAAAAAAAGAAGGCCTACGGGAGAATATGAGTGGATGTGGGATATAGAGAGGAACATATTCTTTTGAAAGCAAGAAGAGCATCAAGTCTATGTGAAGTGCTGTCAGCTAATGCCTTTGTGCACCTCAACACTGCTGGTTGAGAAAAGGAAAGACCTTAACTCTGTATTAGAACATTATGACCCTTCTCATTCTCAACCAACGATGATAATCTTTCTCTTCCTTTCCCTCCCTCTGATACTCAGTATCGCTCTCTTTCCTTTTTTCTCTCTCTTTCTTTTCTCTCTCCCTCTTTCTCTCTCTCTCTTTCTCTCTTTCTCTTTCTCTATTTCTCTCACTCTCTCTCTTTTGCTGATTTTTAAGTTACTACCTGTGCATGCCCAGCCTGCTCCATAACTTGTATTCATTCATGATAGAAGTAGTAGGTGTTTATTAGCATGATAAAAGCAATGTTGGTATTTGCTATTCAAATCCTACATCAATTCGCGTGTAACGATCGAGGGTTGGTGGAAGGTGGGGGGGGGGGGGACATAATACACAAAGCTTATCATCTATACCAACCCTACTGTTGTTGCGCACTTGAGCATGCGTGTACATAAAATCAAAAGAGAAAGGGAGTGAGTGAGAGAAAGAGAGAAAGAGAAGAAGAAAAGGGATCCGTCCGGTTCGCTTGCATGCACTCAACTGTCTCTCAGTGGGAATCTTCATTTCAGTCCGCGGGTCCTGCCGGGTAAGGTTCGGATCTTATTGACGCTCCTGGATACGAGGAGACTGTGTTTTGGCGAATGAAGGATAGGGGGAAAGGAACAACCCCTCTCCCTTAGCTAAGAACAAACTAAGAATCTGTCCCCAAGACGGAGAAACGATACACCCACTTGAAGTGAAAATCTATAGGGATTAATTGAGAAAGAGACACGTGAAAAAGGAGAAGTTTGCCGAGGCAAGCCCTTCTTCACCCCCGGGGTGTGCGGCGGTGAGGTGAGAGGAGAGAAAGGGTAACCTAGTTCTTCTTGGCCGCGAACGGTTTTCCATCTTCCGAAAATACATGTTTTCCTCTCTGTCTGCTCTGATGTGATGCCTTTTTTGTATTCTCGCAGAAGTAAAGCTGAAACTGTTAGGCGAAGCCTCCGTGCGTCGTAAGGAATCTCTCTCGGCGTACGCATTGAATCGTTAAGCCTCAGCATTCGAGACGGTGTCGGCTGGGGCGCATTGACGCACTAATTCATGCCGAACCGTGCGGGAAGTACTCGCATTGAAACCTTGGAGGAGCAAAAGCTGTGCATTCGCGGAAAGATACGGCTAGGTGAGCGCACGTGGAACACCTTGCGGACCATCCTCATCATTTATTCATGAGATGCAACCTTTAAGTGACAAGAGAAGGGGAATACCTCATGGAAGCAACACAAGACAGGCCGGTACGCGCGGAGCTCTGAATGTGAATAACAGCTCGCACGAATTTAAAAAGAAAATACTCCATCTCCACTTTCATCTACCTGGATATTATATGTGGATGTTGTCCAATCCTCATCATCAGTCAAGCATATCTACGAAACATTCAGCTCTTCAAGAGTCTCGAGAATACCGTCAACGTCTCTTTTGATGGTTCATTTGGGGGTTCATTTGAGCTTGATGACCTCATCTTTAATTTCTGCGTACCTGGGTCGGGAGCAAAATTGCAGTTTCAGATCATCTATAAATTAGTCTTCCTCAGTGGTTCTCCGTCATTTCAGCCTCAGCTGAGCCTGTCTAGCTCACGTAGCAACATTTTAGCATCAACCATTCTTGTAAACTCTACTTCATGCCGATATGCTAGTGAATTCAGATAGGGAAAGGGAGAAAGCTCCCAATTCGACATTCGCGAAGTGTAGTCAGCCCCTCAGTATTAAGATTAAACTCGGTCATCCTTTCCACGCATGCAAGGTTTGAAATACAGGGCAAAGCCAAGTCGAACTGCCTACTCATTCTCAACCGTCCTGCATATTGTGACTTGGAAATTATTCAAACCCTAAAGAGACAGGAGGGGACAGTAGGACATCTCGTCGGATTGTCAAGGGCATCCGCCGTCGCATGCGTCACTTTCAAAGTCATCAGGCGATAGGGAGAGCAAAACAAAATCTCTTCGAAATTCTCCAAGTTTAAGGGAAATAAATATAATTCTTAGGTTTAGAGATAAGGAGAGTTGATATCACTGCTTTTATTCATATATATATATTTCTGAAAAAAAAGTTTAGGTTGGTGTATATTGACGATTTTTAGGGGATAAAAAGAAGAGAATACACACAGAGACGGTAGAGTAGAAGAAATTGTTCGATGAGCTAGTATTACATTCTAACTATTCTTCATCCGAATATGGCTATAAAACGATATATCTCTTAGTCCGATTATCGAAGCATTAACATTCATAATGAGATTATCCCCTTTGACATGGAGGGTTTGGATGAAATGAAAATCTTCTAAAGTCGACTGGGAGAGAGAGAAAAGGAGAGAGAAAGAGGCAGGATAACATGAACTATTGCTTGCGAATCAAGGCTATGGTATAGGATAATGCACTAGGCGTGAACATTAGATTTTAATACTGAAGGAAGGAGACACTGTGAAACATGGAAATACGTGGACCCCTCACGTGTGTTGTAACTGACTTTCAAAATATGGTGCACAGATCGAGGAATGCCAATTTCCGTTATCGGCGAAGACGGAAAGGACATTCATTATCTTCGACGCCAATAGCAACATTATCATCGTGGGCATTCGACAGTTTCGTCATCGTCAGCATCGTCATCGACGTTCACGTCGTCATTGTTGAGACCGTCGATGTTGGCATCCTCTTTTGTACAGTTTATATTTATTACCTTTCTACTTCAGTGTGTTTTTCTGCATCAAGCATCGGGACAGCTTACCGGTAAGTGTTTTCATCATTTTTACCATACACTATTTTATCACTAACATATTTTTTTATGACTAAGTTTATTGCTGAGAATTTAAAGAACATCACTGTTGTCAATATTGAAATGGTAAACAAGTGGGAAGTCCACGTTTGGCTCCGCTGAAGTAATGACATATTTATCACCACAATCATCGTAAAAATTATGATTATGGTCGCATTGGCTTACGGATCCGCGACCTCGACTAAAAACATTTATCAGTGACAATCAATATCTTATTTGTAGTTCTAAAATACAGCTTTCTTAATGTATCATTATGCTCTTAGGATCATGCTACCTTGACTATATCTGCTAGCGAGTATGCTTTTCTCATTCAAGAACACATTGCATATACAGCACAAGAGTAGAATGGCGGCTTATTTTTGTCGCGCAAGTGGAATGGTCATTCAAGATTCTGCAAGGTCCTTCTTATAATGATCTCGTCCAAACCGCATGGGTCATGCGGGGAAAGGCGCAGGGTATGCCTTGGCCCGTGGCGGTGCGAATTGAATTAATTCTCGCTTCATTCTCGCCCGATTCCGCCACAATTACTGTCATATCAGTATAATTCCAGCATTATTAATAACCAGAAATGATGGGGTCTGTCCGCTTGTTTTGCACCGTGGAATGCTGGCAGCCGACCTGTTGCGCAGGATATGCATTTTGCCGTATTTTAGTTTTCTTCGCAGCATTTACTCAGCGCCCGAGTTCCCATGTACTTCGAACACTTAATTGCAAGATACACAATCATACACACTACCCGCGTTTCGCCGACCGCTAAAATGCACATATTTATATTGATAACAGTAGGGGTTCATTTGTAAAAGCCCTAATGAAGTCATTATAAAAACTGGTTTGTTTATACTTGATATCAATACAGCCATTTGATCGGATTATTCGCAATGCAAACCGGAAAGAAACTAATGACAGGGATATTCAACTATTAGGGTTTTTATGGCCTCTATAAAGTTTTTACCGCAAGGAGCAAAACCATAAGATCGGTAATTCAGACATTTATCCTTTTGAAATAATTACACCATTAGTAATGTCTGTGGCTTAAATTAAAACGAAAGTAAAACAGAGCTTATTGATACAACGAATTGCGAAAATTAGCATTCTTAAATAAATACATTTAAAATATCCTCAAATCATGTGCAAGAAGACACATTTTGAAAGCAGTAGACGGATATTATTCATGTTTCATTTTCTTTCAGATTTTTGTTTAGTTATGGTTATCATGGTTATCAGGTTACAATATTCCACCCCTGAACATCGAGTCTAGACATTTGTTAGAAGACGCACGGTGGTAAATATGAGATTGAATTGATAGTAAAAACCGCAATCATAATTGATAGGACTAATCGATAAGGTTGCCGGCAGACAAGTTAAGTACTCGTAAAATTTCCGTAACTAAAATATTGCTGTTGGTAATGGTTTCTTATCAGAATACATACACTTCAAGTTGGCGAAGTTAGCTAATGTGGCGACATTATGTCTAACAGAGGGTTTTACTGTAAATGCAAAAATAGCTAACTGAAAGAGTTGATAAGATAGCTCGTTTTTCTTGACACATTAAGGTCATTATAACACTACCCAAGATCTATAGGAAAATGAATGAAACATAACTACATAACAAAAAAATAAGGGAAAAAGGAACAAAATATATACCCACATCTGATCACATGAACCGCTGGTTTTTACATGATATTAAAAAAAAAGGTATATTTACCTCAGCTTCATTTAATTTCTTTATATTCTGGAAAAATATAATTCTTTTATACACACCATTCTGTATCTTAGATATCTTGAAATTGTGGGGGAAAAAAGATCGATAAAGGATAAGAAGATTCTAAAAGACGATGGTTAGCTTGTAAGTTGCTAAAAAGTTAAGGAAAGTGTATATAGGAAAATATCAAAACGTTGTAATATGAACATTAACAGGGGTATACATCGATCACCATGTTCACGAGCTGAGGGCAAAATATTCGACGCCTGCCTTATTAGCACGGGGAGGATGTCATTCAGCTATAATAAGTAATATGTAAACCACTTCCTGATACAAGGCATGCTGTGTCATAACTTTTAAATATGTCATGTTGTCACTCATAACAAAGCCATGAACATTTAGTTACAGAGAGAGAGAGAGAGAGAGAGAGAAGAGAGAAGGAGAGAGGGAGAGGGAGAGAGAGAGAGAAGGGGGAAGGGAGGTGAACGAAAAGGGGCTTGGTTTGAGGTAATCGAGGGCTTATGCATAATCACCGAATGTAGGTATACAGTGCATTCCACTCATTTAAACATGCATGTAATATCCTATTTTTCATTTTTTTTGTAGGTTACCTTGATCAAACGCAAATTTACTCACCTTCTCTTCTGCAACAAGTCCCACATGTGTTGTTTATTAAGCAGACTAATCCAAATAATACGAAAATGCTTTGCTATCATACACAGATGAAGCTGCATTATCGAGGGAAAAATGAGAGAGAGAGCAATAAAGAGAGAAACTGATTGTAAGATCAAGATACACTCTAAAAACTAAATGCTAACAAATCACGATTAATTTAAAAGGCCGAGGAGCGACCACATTTTCAAAATGGTAGGTTAACGCTTTGAACATGCTGGATTCAATTATAAAGGTTGGAATTCAGTATGTTCAAAGTGTTAATCTACCATATTGGAAATGTAGACACTCCTCGGTCCTTTTTAACTTAGTTTATAGAGTGTACGGAGTGAGTGAGAGAGAGAGAGAGAGAGAGACAGAGAGAGACAGAGAGAGTGTGAGAGATATAGAAATAGTTAGATAGAGGGAAAGAGAGAGATAGAGATAGAGAGGGAGCGGGATTAGTGAACAGATTCGCTTCTATGCATATTTACCAATAATATTTCGAGGAGAATCTATTTATTTTTGTATTGTATCCCATTGTGCTCGACCATGTAGTAAAGCCTCGGAATGTTGGCAAACAAAACTGTTGGCTTCTCCCCGTATTTGCATTTCTAGAGTATTAAACCCTGATTCTATATTAGGAAGAAAGTCTAAATCCGTCTGTAGCATCCGATATTATACAGCATTAACGAAAGACACGACTGCAATGTTCAGATGCATCGGGATGAATTGTAAATGTGGACAAAGTTTAAAGAAGACGATCACACAACAAAGAAGACAGCTGAACGAAATGCATAAGAACTTTATAGAATTTGAGTAAATGATTTATTTTATCCACAAAAAGTTGTGAAAAAGGTAAGCAATTTAAAGATAAACTTTCAGTCAAGACCAGCCCTTACAAACAGTCACAAAAACAAATTACCCTTACACGACACTCATCAGGTTATGACGTTATTCTTTGTTTTTATTTGTTTGAACTGAGCTTTTTTATTTATTTTTTTTTAAATTGAGCTTTGTTATCATTCTAATTATGCACCGATTCGATTTTGTATGATAATATTGCCATGATTGCGTGGTGGTAATGCCTTGTAAACATGTGTAAAGTTCCTTTTCAACTACCTGCATTATTATTCGTCGTAATTCAATATTTATGACATTATCACATTACTTAGGAATTGAGTTTCAGAGAGTTTCAGATCTATATATTTAGTAGTATAGTAGTATGAGGAAGAACATCGAGAGATAAAGATCGTATGACAAAAATACATCAGCTATTGGCTTACCCGGCTTTTCCTTATCGTCTGTTATTTCCTTCAAGAACCTTTGATGTTTTGATGTGACCAGTGTTAAATTCTTTATCTCACGATAAAAAAAGCTTCCATAAATGCGTGATAAGCAATGTTATTCTAAACAAATTGGCCGCTGTATATACAGAATGACTGAAAGTGAGAGTTATAAATATGTCATATCTCGCACTTAAGATGCTTAGGTATAACGTCTTTCTCATGCGCGTCAGGTCTGTCTCAAGCTCATACAAACCTGATAAGAATATACTAAGCATCGCAATGCAGAGTAAGCATCATTCCGAATTTAAAAGCATTCTTCCCTTTTCACGAGGAGGAAATTTTTAATCTTCTTAAAATGTTCTTTTGTTTGATGATCTGGGTAGCAGCCGAATGACATTAAATGGGCTCACTACATATGCTGTACTGAATCGAAAAGATGGCTAAAAACCATACTGAAAACAAAAATAACAACAACACCAACACGGATTTTTTTTTTAGATAGAAGAGAAGTCTGAAAATGAGAATCGAGGTTGTGTCGAATTCTGTTCTCCACATGAAATGAATTAAATATTACTCTGCATATTTCAAGGTGGTTTTTTTTCTCTCCATTTCCCCATTTTCTGCTTTCTTTTAACTCGTTTTAAAAGAAAATTTCAAAGAGTTAAAAACTACTTACACGTAGAAAATAACGACATGAAAGTGAGTACAATTAATTGTATTTCACACAGGAGCAATATCATGAATATGGATGCCTGCATTAACCGATGCTTCATATAATTTTCACAAAATAAGAGATATGATAGGGCTTTCGATTATGTAAACTTTTGTCGAAGAGGTGTAAACACTAATATGTAAAAATTAATATGCGAACACAAAAGTGTAATCATATTTCCCTCAGTTTTCTCCTTCACAATGGCCCGCGAAGCGTGCGTTCCCTGTCAACTTTGCGGTCCAATACAACACAAAAATATTCTAGTGATTTTGTATCTCATTCATTTTGTTCGGTAAGCGTGAATAAAGTTCAAACAAAAATTGTATGAAAGCAATGCATTTGCTGCTAATGAAATTGAAATAATGGCATATCATTGTAATTGATAATTATGATGATAATAAAACCCTGCAAATAATGAAGAAGATTGACATGTTAGGTATAAGCTTTAGAGGACACACATTTTGTAACCATGGTCTTGACGACATAACTGATTTTTTTTCTTCCCAAGGATGCACCACAATGTTATTTAGGAAATAGAAAAGTGCAAAAGAAAGATTTTGAAAAATATTTGGTAGGTAATAAGCTAGATTATCTAAGCCAGCTTAATTCTTACAGACGTAAATGTGTCGGGGGAAAAAAAAGAAGCGAAATTGAGAGAATAGAGAAGAGAGAAGAGAGAAGAGAGAGAGAGAGAGAGAAGAGAGAGAGAGAGAAATAGGGGGTGGTAAGGAAAGATAGAGTGACAGCTGAAAGAATTTAAAAAAGGCGTTTGGGAAGTGGGCAAATGACGAGGGGGGGGGGGGGGAGGTTGGAGGGTTTGTATTGGAGCACATTATTAGAAATGTAAATCGATCACTAAATATTTTGACTACCTATTACTCCTATGACATGTATATGTGCAGGCCGGTAACACGGAAAAGGGCCTGCCTCCCCCTCATTTTGTTTCAATGTACAATGTGATCGATGTGATCTTGGCTCTTGGCACTTTATTTTTTATTTCTCGATGAAATGATGTCTGGACTCTGGACAGTTCAAGCCCCAGCAAAGCCCAGGTGAAATCGTGGGCTATACCCCCTCCATTTTTTTTTTTAAAAAGCAGACTATATTTTTTTCTCTTATACCCACGTCACAATCACTCAAAAATATCGAGGCTTACGAACAATCGCTAACGAAGTCCAGATGTAGATGAGGGTAGCACAGGAGATGACGCCTTCCGCCAGTCTGGCATTTTAAAGGTACATCGAACTTGAGCAACAGGTGACACATTAACAGAAAAAAGAGGTCAGAAATTAAGGGGAAGTGAACCTGTAATCATGGACCCATAGTGTACTTGAAAGAAAGTCAGGAAGATTATTGTTGATCATCTTGATGTCCAATTTCTTCCTAATTGTGACTGTAATTTCTACCTTAATTATATACCATAGATGAATTTAAATTTTGTAAATAATTATGAAACAACAAGCATTTTGTAACAGCTGTGTAACAGCTATTGTGATGTTGCATTTAAACTTTGCATCCAAATTTCGAATAAGTCCTCCATGACTCATGTCTATAAAATATAGTTGCAACCTGTCTGCTTAAGATGACAACACATGTGTTGTGAAAGTTGGTAAGTTTTTGTGAATGTTCTCCCAGGTCCTGCTGTTATACACGAAAATGATACCACATTGCAAAGAACGATTATATAGTGACAATGATGGATATAAGCAGAGAAATACAGATGCTCATGCTTTCATATATTTTACCTGTTAAAAATAAGCAATGAGTACTAATTCTGCTCCTTCGTTTAAGCCAAATATTCAAGTCCCTCTCACATAAGCACAGTGGAGCAGACTGCGAATGCTAGGAATACATGGTGCATACATGTATGTACACGCGTTTTGATTGCACTTAAACATTATTCAATGTCTCGTGCATTATGCATTCACACAATTCCTTATGTACTTCTTCATTTGGAATGCATGAGTCGTGCTCTGGTGTGGGCACCTTTAACGCCTCGTGGTTGGAGAAATGTCTTTCAACTTCACACTGAGACTCATGCTGACATTTAGGCAAGGTGACCAGGTGTAGCACACCTCAAGGTCGACCAAACAGTCAGACAGTCAGACAGAGAGAAGGACAGATATGGAAGGGAGACGGGGAAAAAGGGGGGACACGCGAAAAGAGGGCAGACAGGGGCAGTCTTGGAATCAAAATTCGACAGGGGGAATTTTGATATGTGTGTGACAGGCACACTCTAGTCATATCAGCCGGTTCCTTAGAAAACTAACCACGAATCGACCGGCACTTAAACCCAAATATTGTCAAGACCGTGGTAAAAACTCCATAAGCTCCCCATTACATGGTGAGTCAGTCCCTGGGGGCAGAGGAGGGGGGGGGGCGCTATATGCGGAGTTTTTAAAGTATATTTTTAAATGCAAAGTGTCCGGTACTTAACGCAAAATCTGTATAAAAGATATATAGAGAGATAAGGAAGAAAACACCATTCTTTTATACTGACAAAACGGGGAAGGGGAAGAAAGTAACAACAAAAACTGGGAGGGGGGACGTGGGAAAAGGAGGATAGGATGAAGGAAAATATCACTCGGACACATAGATACAAAATAGAGATGCAGACTGAAAGTGAAAACAGGAAGCTTCTCTGACGCATCTCTGTCTTCTTGCGGTTAGAAAGAAAGCAAGATGGCATAAAAGATAGTACACATAGAGATAAAGAGAGAGAAAGAAAAGGGAGAGAGAGAGAGAGAGAGAGAGAGAGAGAGAGAGAGAGAGAAAGAGAGTGGGGGGGGGGGGTCTTAGTGAGAACTTTGAAGATACATGAACCATATATCTCGAAAATGTTTAATTAAACCACATAATATTATGACTTATCGCAAAACATCTCAACACATCGCAGATCATCGCAGCATACTGCAAAATTTATCATGAAGCCAAAGAAAGCCAATTCTACTCTCAAATATACATGTACTAGTACGCTGCCCTTGCTAGTAGCAGATATTTTTTCGACACTTTCATGATGCATGATGACGCTTCCTCTATCACGTGGACGATATATTGTGTTTTGACACTTTACGAGTGAAGGCAGATGGATGCAACACGAAGATGACGTATTAGGACCCTCGGATCAGCCGCTCTGTCATTTATTTCATTTCACCTCACGAATCGTCGATTACGATGCAAGCAATGCTTCCCATTCATAATGGTACATCATGTACATTGCTGCTGTGTGTACTTTGCATTTTAGACAAGTGAAATATCTAAAATCTGAAATAGTATACTTTCCATCTTCCCGATTCGTCAACTTGAGCAGTCGTTCAACCATCTCTACTTCAAATGACTCAAACCAATGACAAGAAGGAAAACAGTTGCAAAATAATTTTTGCATACTTTCTTTCTTAATGAGACACAATTATCTTACCCCCTTTAATACCGCATTTGCATTACCGTTTGCTCTGTCTTACATCAAATGTTTCACATGGCGAAAAAGAAAAGACTGCACAACGAATTTCATAAAAATTAAAAATGCAACACACCCTCACCCTAGGTATCAACCAAATTACAACATCCCTTGCCAAGAATATGAAAAAACATATTTGCAGTCATGCTCGGTTGATTTTCAATTATTTCATATGTACTACAGCTTTTAAAACGATAATTTCGAATATTAGATTACTCTATAAATATTCTTCTTATATTAGTACACAAAGATTTATTCTGAACGTTAAAAGCAAAAGGAAAATGAAGATTCAGCTCCTGTTTCAAAATGCGATGTTCGCGAATTCCCTGTACTTGTTCATGTTGTTTGTGAATTGCAAGGAGAGCACCGTGTCATCGGAAAGAGAGGACAAGGATTAAAACAACAGACAAGTCGTTGTCTTTCTTTTCTTCTTCTTAAAAAGGACTCTGGGTGAGAAGCAACTTACCGCACACGTCACCTCTGGGCAAAACTCAAGGTTAAGGACACATGGTTGTCTTTGTGAGCAGGCAAGGCAAGAAATTGAACCTGACCCGGTCGAGACGTTAGACAGTGGAAGAGAGAGGGAGAGAGAGAGAGAGAGAGAGAGAGAGAGAGAGGGAGAAAAGGGAGAGAGAGAGAGAGAAAATCTTTCGAAGATAGACAGAGAGATAGAAACTCAGGCATTAAATAGGGAGAGGAAAGAGAGAGAGACAGGGGAAGAAAGAGAGAGAGAGAGAGAGAGAGAGAGAGAACTGATGCAGAGGGGCAGAAAAGGGTAACTTATACAAATAAAAAAGATATAGCTAGATATGAATAGATACAGAGAGAGAAAGAGAGAGAGAGAGAGAGAGAATGGATGGAAAGAGATATAATAAGATAGTTGTTAAGAATTATATTGTAAGTACTACTACAAGTAACTCATATCCGTTTGGCTTATAACACTAAAATGATAGGAGCGCAACAATACGGTCATCATTATCTTTATATCATTGAAGAATACAGATATACTCTTGCTTATAAACCCCTCATTTACTTCTTTTCTTTCTCATCGTTTTTTGTCTCCAGTAATTTACCCCCCCCCCCAGTCAAGCTCTTCCCCAACATCCAGCACTCCTCCCCACCTAAAATCCTCCTGTTCACACCCCCAACCCGTCCCGCTTCTCATCAGTTTTGTCAAAGTGTTCCTTGGCGCCCATCATAGGCAGATGACTGTGCAAATCAAAATACCATCACTGATGTCATGAATGTCATCTTTCTCTTCAAATACCCCAACTATTGGAGCCATTTCCTGCCCAAGAGTTGCATCGATTTATCGATAGGCGACTTCTCAATATTGGAGGGGCTTTGCATCCATACAATGATGCGTTGCCCTGGTATTCGCATCAATGAAAGAAACATGCATCCTTTTTGAGCGCTGCGAATGGAGTTTGTTCACCTGTTTTATATCCACTAACTGCAAAATCGGAAGGACTATGCATTACTTAAAACATATAAGCAAATATGGGACTTTGATAGTCATCCAATTAACGTGATACACCAAACTGTCATGATTTTTCGATACATGCATTTTACATGTCACTGCGAATTCATCAAATGCGATTTCCTCAACTTCATGATTACATCTACTTATCCACGAAATTTACAGGTGACGTTGCTGCAGTTGGCAATGCCTATGAAATAGCAACTGGATTTTATCATCCACAGACTGCCTTTTGACTTTCACATTACTGCTAGGACATCACGAACTAAAGACAACTACTCTGTACTTTGACATGTTTTAAGCAATTTCCCAACATGAGCTTCTTATATCAAACACTTAGAATCTTTGACAAGACTTCGCTGACGTTCATCAGTTGATGTGGATAGATAAAAAAAGCACAATTTAAATGTTTTTTTCCCAGCTATTCCCCACCCCATCCCACCCCCAGAAAGGGCATGGAAAGCCAATGGAATGGTTCCTTTATATGCAGCATTCTCAACATTCTGGGATCGTAATTATGATTTCTAACGATATATTTGGTAATTCACACCTGGGAAAAAACACCAAATACAATGAATGAACAAAAAACAACAACTCTGACTTATTATACAGGAAAAATTGCATTCTGTCAAATTTCTTGTCTTAATAGCATAGTTCGGTAAAGTATAATACGGCAAAAGCTGTAAATTTTGTGCACACCGATGTACGTACATGACTGAGCTGAAAAACTTGTTGAATAACCGGCGGGTTTTTTTTTTTGTTCCATACAGTGAGTGAATACATATATGAGAAACAGCTAGGAAAAATATCCCTGTTAAGGAACAACAACATCAAACAGAAAGACAGATATGGCAGATGAATAGAATGTCAGGCGTTCTCCGGTACGAGCACGAACAGACGTTACAATATTCATAAATTTCAAGGTCGCGAAAATATTGCATTTCCGACCGTCAATGAAAACGAACGTCGTTGCTTTGTTAGCCACCATTCCCGAGGCGAAAAAAAATATAACTTGGAATATGAAATTAATTTGTCTTCCAGTATATGACTCGGGCACTCCTATACAATGAATTGAGCAAACTTCATAATGACCACTGTCATCTTATACAGGATGCATCGCAGAAAAGTTCTTTAAAATCATATCAGAGAATAACCGACGAGATCTTAGAAAAAAAAACATGAAGAGGGAGGTGGGGGCGGAAATGGATTGATTAAAAAATCTAAGAGCGTGCCCAGTTGACATGAAGTACTTTGCTAAGATCTATAATGGACGTTCATGAGCAAGGCGAGTTTAGTGTTTGATATGCAATTCACTATATGACAGGCGGTTAATTATTATTCTCCAGCGGACGATAGCTCTAGAGCGAGATCGTATGGGACAGTGGGTGTAGATAATTAACATTTGGTCATCCATTTTATTCTCACAAGCGAATGGATGCTTCCAAGTATCGATCAAGCCACTGTGTTTCTTGGGTATCCCCTTTTATCATAGAAAACAAGTTCTTCCGAATTCTAAAATTTCCAAGCTTTTACTGAATATATCACTCATGCACTGGGAGAATTATTTTATGAATCTATTCCAGACATTTCGCTTTCACTACCTATAATATTTGAATGTCACCACCAGGAAACGCGTATAGGTTTCTAATTTTTGTGGAATATAAATATGAAAGTATTTGGTAGTAATAATCTGGCAATCTTCTAGAAATTGAAATACCATGGTAACGAAAGGTGCAGACTGTAGAATGCAATCCCGAAGTTTTCTACCGATGAAGGGCAAGTGTACATTAATGGCAAAGTTCATACTGATAAGGAAATCAAGTATATTTTCCATCATTTGGTAACACATGGTTGGCGAAACGCCCTTGGAAAATCTCTTCTGTAAGTCACGGCAAGTGTTTCACAACAGGAAAAAAATGAATATGAATGGAGTTCAAATCGTGATTGGGAAGTGTAACTTTGGTTTTTTCCCCCGAAAAAAAAATGCATTCTACCTAAAGAAAAAAATGTGGAGCTTGCTTATCAATATCATTAACGAATTAATAGTTAAGGGAGGGGGGCATAAATCCCATCAAATAATTAAATCGCAGCGATTTGACACGATTTTTTGCGAAGAGCAGGATTGTAGTTTGGAGATTTTGTTGGAAGTATGTTTTGCTGAAACACAAATGGGTTAAGGACGAGTTATTCTCTAATGCACTTTCATGATTGAATTTCGGCATTTGAAGTTCAAAATGCGCCTTTCTGACATAGAAGTCTTCACCTCTTAAAATACACTTGCTTCTCCTCGCCATCTCTGAATGGAAATGCCAAGTATTCTTGATGTTTTTGGAGCCAGTGAAAACATAAGCCTCTTGCACCACTGTGTTTCTTTGGAATGCGAGAGTGAGAGAGAAAGCTATAGCAGTGGATTCTTGGTGTGTCTTTTCCGTTTAGGATTCAATTTAAATGGGACGTCTTGCCAAAATCACACAACTTTGTTTCTATATGGGTATGTTGCCTTAAGAACAGCAGATTGGGAGAAAGAGAAGGAGAGAGAAAGAGAGAGATAGCGAATTCGAGAGAGAATATTATTTTGATTCTTGGTGTGTCTTTTCCGTTTAGGATCTAATTCCAAAGGGAACATTCCACTGAAATCAGACGACAAAGTTCACTCTGAAGCCACTGTACTCAGACCTTCTCTCTAAAATAAGCAGTTTTCTCTTTCCCCCCTTTTTGTTTTTTATTTATGGAGAAAACGTCTTCCCTTTCAGAGTCAGATAGTGTAACGATACGATTGAATGTTTGTTCTGATAACAGTCACCGGCCTTCTCCCGTGTTCTAAATCAACACATGGCGTACAAACCCCAGTTCACCTACATGCAGCTATAGTAGTGGCGCACATCGAGTTAATGTCACCCATGATGTCACCGTACGTCCATGACTTGTGTAGTCCCTGTTGACCCCTTGTTTCGTATATTATCTGTTCTATAGGTCTATATTTAACATGGAACAGAGAGACCGAAATGAATCAAATATACTATAGGCCTATGTACAAAACCATTTGGTAAAGTTATTCCCTCTCCGTAAGCAGGAATAAGACAAAGTTAATCGTCATCCCTTGATATGAATTACAATTATTATGAATAATTACACTCGTGGTTCCTAATCCTTTGAATATATTAAAATTATCATGAGGTTTCCTACTATACAGGTTTTTTTGTTATTATTATTAAACTATGTGGCATTTCTTCTTCAAAATGAATCCCCCCAGTTCATATAGCGTGTAAAGCTATGCAACATATACATGTAAACGAATTCAGAAAATGTATAAGGAACGAAGCGTCCTGAGCATGCTAATAGAGAATTTAGTAATCATGTTCTTTTTTTCTATACACTTATCTCGTGGAACCACTTCGAGCAGTCACTAGCAAATAACCGTCCATATATTACACAATTTAAACAAATAAAATCATTTTTCTTTGATGAATGATAAACATAATAAACGTCCTTTCTCTGTTGCTTCAGAGTACAAGTTTGTCCATGTATTCACTGCACAGGCAGATACACCATACGACCGAGATAGGTTATACATGCAGATCTCCAGTAGTTAGGCATATCAAGCACGTTTGGTGTTTTAAACCTCTCTGTTATTAGAAGAGTAACACCGATACCCCTTCTGAGGTCACCGGAGGCTCGCTTTCTCACCTGCAATGCGAACAACTCTCCGCATTGTTTTAAGAAGCTCCTCCCCGGGGAAAACGATTTTCTTGAATGAAATTCCGACGTATACAATAATGCACTGATACCTGTATGTGTGATTCTAGCGTTCTGCTAAATATAAACGAGGATAGATAGTATAGAGCTAAAAATGATGTACTTCTTGTATTGAGATATATACAGCGTTTCTTTCAAAAAGAAAAAGAAACATAATACTGTTTTCCCATCATTCCTGTTATTCGATAATTTTTTTTTGTGCTAATAGATTTGTATAATTCATCTTAAAGATTAATTCTTCCTCTTTCATAATTATGATACCAAAAAAGGCATTATAGTATTCCTAGACATGAAGGATGTGAACGATAATAAATGAGCAACATCAGCAATGTCAAAAGTTGCGTGCAAAATCATGACTAATACAGTGACACTAAATTACAATAAAGCAAAATAGACGAGATAAAGAAAAAAAAATATACAAACAAGGTGATGTGTATGATGTTCTTTTGTTCATCAGGCAATATTTTTTTTTCTTCAGTTTTGACAAGAGATTAGGGTCCCTATATGTAGCCCCAAAGTTCTTCCATGTGAGTCCCCTCCCCATTCCTCTCCTAACATGCCCCCAAAGTGAGGATCAATTTGTTGATCACTATAATCTGTCGTCTCTAGCCCAAACTATTTTCGACATTGAATTATTATGATTCGATTATCCCTAGTTCCGTCATTACTCACGTAGCGTCAAATGAAAGAGGGAAAAAAATGCCAGTTTTACCTGATGAGGTATTGTTGAACTGTATTTTTTTGTCTTCTTGTATTTGTTTGTTTGTTTTATCTTTTCTCCGAAAAAAATGACACTTCACGCATAGTTCAATTCAGAAGATTAATTGTCTGCTCTATTAAATTATTGTTGGTGTCAGCATGTTCTGTAGACATTGAAAGTGATATATTTGCTAAATATGCCAGAAGTGGTTTTGAAGACGACATTTTAAGTGGTAGATTATACAATTTTACGAAGTCATTCAGCTAAACGTATCTCTGAAATTTGACTATGGCATTTCAATGACATCTGAGGTTCAGTCATGGCGATCACAAGTCACGGCAATTTCTTTTCCATATTTTTAAATTGGAGATCATGTTTGTGCCGACGTGTGTGGATAAGTTCAATTTATCCTGAATCGTAATGTCTTATTGAAACATAAAAATATGAAAGTTATAATCCTTCAAAAAGATCGATCGAAAAAGTTTTGTCAAGTCTTACTTATTCATAGCATTTCTTTCTGTTCGCAAGAGATCATCGCTCTTATCTAAAACACGCAAACATCTTTGATTGAAATTGCAAGTCGATATTTGCCAAACGACTTTCTCTGACCTATCTTGATATTACGTAGACATCAATAAGAATAAAGAAAATATTAAAGCAAAGCATCTCCTGAGGAAACATATGAACACAGATTAGCTTTTCCCGAAATGATTTAATTCTCATTGGACGCCGATATGTCTTGTTTTGAGAGGTTACATTTTAATAAAAATTCCATTGATCATTGCGTCTGTACGAGCAGCTGTGATATTGCTACATTCGTCTTTTAACGTAACATACCAAACGCTCTGCAAAATTAATATTTGAATCGAAGTGTCTTTCCCAATTTATTGGATTTGTCTTGTGTGAAGACATAGAAGAGGGAAGAAAAGAAATGAACTTGGAGATTGATTAAGGCAAAATGACTTCTGGTTATTTGAAGTTTGCAAAGTGGTTTTCCACTCATCGAGTTTCATTAAGCACAGAATGAATTCAGGTAGATAACATTTATATTCCTAAGCATTCCTGAATAGAATATGATTTCATTAAACCCTCCGATGAAGAAGTAGAATATTGTTGATAGAAAATCGAATGTCTTTCTGAACACATGACGGGGGCATTACACGAAAGAGTATCATTCAAACTAAAGTTTGATTTACTTATCGCTCCTTCTGTCTGGATTTCTTTCATTCTTCTTATATCTTGCTCTTCCTGAATTATATCTTTTTGTATTATTGTCTATCCTATCCCCCCCCTCTCTCTCTCACTCACTCTCTCTCTCTCATTTTCTCTAATCTCTCCCTGGTTCTGCACCCCATTTCTTCCTCATCAGCTTGTTAAACTCTTCGACTGTACAAGACTGTTTGCATCTCAGGAAACACATGAATCCCCCTTTGTCATATAAAAGTTATGATGGGAAAATATCCAAATCACTTTCCGTCCTATAGCCCTGGGAAATATTACCTTCTCAAAACAAGCAGCTGATACTTCCGCTGCTAATTGCCCAAACCTTTACTAATAATTAGCCACAATGAAGCTGCATGTAAAACAGCCATCTGGGAACGTCTGGGCCGGGAATTTGACCCAAGAGCAAGTCTGCTACAACTTTCCCATTGTCCGAAAAAATTTCATGTTTCAAATCTGTTAGATATAAGTAAGATATTCGGCCAGTTTCTATTGTTTCTACTGAACTTTCGAAACATTTACTTTTTTTGTATACTTGCATCATATTGCCATTTTGATGAAGATTGTCCCTTCCAGTACATCTTATTCTTAGTACACATGGTACAATTAACTTGTTATTTTTTTTTTCATTTTATTTTATTCCTTTTCTGCTTTGCTGCATATTCCCCTCTTTTTCCGCACCCTCTTTTCACCTTCGTCTTTCCCTTCTTCTTTCAAACCGTACAAACATTAGAGTCTTATCAAATATCAGATTAACGCCATTAATTTTGTCACCAGAGCAAGCCCAATGCCCTTCCCGCAGCGGTAATTGCCCTATACCTGTGGCGCTATGTCGACCGCAACCGCAATATCTATATTTGCGTGGGTTTTTTTTTTTCTCTCCACGTTTATTCCATATATTCCTTAAAATTTCATTTGTTTACTCATCTCATCGATTTTTTTAGAGTATTCCTCTCGTGTATTTGCCGTGTCTGTTGCCGTTGTGCACTTCGATTGCAGCAGAATTGCAAAATAATGCGCGATGATGTAATGTCATAAGTTGCTACGTGGATATTTATAGGAGGGAAATGTATAGTTACTACATGTATACCTCTGACAAATTAGCAGAGAAAGTTCGAGATTTAGGGCCCTTTCACCACGTCCACATATATAAGTGTTGGTTTACTGAATGAAGTGGAAAAAAAAATGAGTTGTGATTTTTTTTATAAGTAAATATGTTTTCAAAGAACTTTGTTAGATCGTCTTCACTTTATAGGTCCACAAAACAGATCTTGTGCATGATTTTGTTTATTTGAATTACTTTGAAAAATTCTTGCGCAAAGGTACCCCATTCCCGAAAATAAAGATTAGCTTTAATGCTTTGACTGGGGAGGTGAACATGGTGAAGGAGGCGTTCATGTATTTAGTTTCCTTGGTAAAGTAGGCATTCTGCTCTAATACGAGGTAAGTCAGTCCGACATACCCACATGCATGCATGTTAAAGGACTCGAAAACGTGTTTGTAATAACAATGAACACTGATTTCCCAAAATTCCCAGTATACCTTTCTCGTTCCTTAAAGCAATCACGTCTAATGGTTGGTACAAAAGTCAGTGAACCATATGATTGTCAGTATAAAGTAATGATCTTTGGGTTAAAGTGATAGTGACATTCCTTCAGCAGCAATAAGTTGTTTCATTATTATATTATTATATTATTATTATTAAACATAATTTTTTTCCGTTTCCATTTTTCAAACTCTTCTCCTCTTCATCAGAATCATCATCTCTATCACCACCACCTTCTTCATCACCAGTATCATCATCATTGCAACCATATTCATTTCTATCACCACATCATTCTTGCACCACCACCAAAACCACAGTCATCATCATCATCATCATCATCATCATCATCATCATCATCATCATAATGGTAATTATCACCATTACCATCATCATCATCAGCAGCAGCAGCAGCTCACCATCATCACTCTCCTCCTCATCATCATCACCATCGCGACCGCTTCACATTCGATTAGCTGTCTCTTTTCGCTACATCAACAGTATGAGCATAATCATTATTACAACTTGCATCAATAACACTGACCACAACATGTACATGTAGGTCTTGGGCACGTTCATGAATTAGGGCGAGAGAGTGAGTAATTGGTCACCACTCATCCCGTTCGCTTTGTGCATCATGTCTTTTTGCATGAATAAATAGGCAGAGGGGTTAGTCACCCCACGACTACAGGTCCCATTACATGATCGATACACAGGGACTTCGGCATCTAGTCCTTGTTCAAGACGTTTGGAATATGTTATCTATCCATCAGGTTAACTTGAAAGGCATTATCATGATCAGGCCGTGATTGGATTGTAAAGAGATGTGCGATATTGCTTTCAGATTCAGCTTGTTCAGGTACACCCCCACCCCCTCTGTGTAATTGGTATTTTACTATCTAAAAGATCCAATAAATATGATTTAAAGAATTTATTCAAGAACTGGGAAGCTGGAATATCATGGCATCAAAGCATCATGATGATTTGAGTAATCCATTAAACCAAGAAGGTGTAAGAGACACATCCACGTTTAAACGTATTTCTGCAAAATCATGTTCTATGTGTACATAATTCATCAAGTGAATTGTTTCGATGTAACTTTATGATGTGTTTGATGATATAATGCAATAGATAGTTACATTAGAACGAGAGGCCAGAGGTCGTGTGCGTATTTACACAGCACAAAGCTCTTCATGGTTAAATGATATAACTAGCAGAGAGAAAGAGCGAGAGAGAGAGAGAGAGAGAGAGAGAGAGAAAGGGAGAGAGGGAGGGAGATGGGATTGATAAGGATATGAATATGGAAGAACTTTTCAATCGAGTCAACATGGATGTTATACGCAGAATATACGGCTCCCTTGAGGAAAATAACTGAAATTTAAATTGCCATTAAGAATTTAATATTTTGCGTCTTATCTTGCTTATGAATTTTTATACAACTTCTCCAAGGGGGAGCATTAACACAGTTAATTTTGTTGCGCACAAGAGGAAGGGAGAGCGATTAAAAAAGTAACAATATATGATTTTTTTTTCGGATTTTTTTTTTTGGGGAAAAAAAAGAATTGAAAAAAAAGAAAGGGCTTCGAGTTGAAAGTACAGTGTAGCTTTTGTTAAATTTCTCCTCGGGCATTTTGGAGTCATTTACTGATTTGAAAAGGGGTCAAACCTAGATCCGGCCTTCGGAGTTTTATACCCTGTTGTTCACCGCCCCAGTACGCTTTTTCCCCCCTCAAACAAAACTCAGTCGAAAGCTTAATTTACTCTCTTGTTGTGGTAGCCAAACGTTTACTTAGGTATAGTTCTCTGTTCTGTTCAGGAAAATAAATTGGAGACTATTGAAGAAAGGCCTACCCCGTTGATGGTCGTGACCCTCTGCATACATTTACAGGTCGCCCCCCCCCTCCTCCTCCTCCCTTCTCCCCTCCCCTCCCCTTAAATCTCACCAAAGCTCGTTTTTCTCTCTCTCTGACCCCCATATCTCTCATTCTCTCTGATTTTCCTTTTCCCCTGAACCTCACTTATGAAAAAAGAAAAAGAATCCCAGACAAGTAAACCACACATTGGTCTTTTTCCAAAGAAAACAAGCAAACAAACAAAGAAAAAAAGAAGAAGAAAAAGAAGAAGAAGAAGAAGAAGAAGAAGAAGAAGAAGAAGAAGAAGAAGAAGAAGAAGAAGAAGAAGAAGAAGAAGAAGTAGAAGAGCAATAGTAACACCGAAATTCTGATTGTAGACTCACTTTCTAGATTTAAACAAAACACCACCACAATGTATTTTTTTAATGCTATTCTTGCAAAATATTTATTCATTTTGATCGGATGATGGTTTAAGCCAAGATAGTAGTGCAAATAAAATGAATGTGGGACAGATTGCATTCTATGTTTAACAATTGTGAATGGGGAATATATCGCACATAAATCAATCCAAATCATTGAGTCATTCAACCCATGAGGTGGAGATCAATCAAAGACCAACAAATGACGTTATAATTAGGGGGCAATGCCACCCTTCTTATACACCGCTTGCGAAATATGAGACCAATTATGGGTTGAAATTGGACTCGAGTACAACTTTCCTTCTACCTTTAGTTTCTGTCTCTTTTTCTCATTTTGTACAAGTGGGTTTATGTTTCCTTCGAAATGTTTGAGTCCAAACCATCCTCTAGAGAATGACATAGTTGAAATGTGATCAGCATAATTTATCGACCAAGCTCCATTTACATAAAGCGAAACGATGTACAATAAACATGATAAACGTTTATACATGGACTTACATGTATACTCTTACCATGTTCAGGTAATCAAAACAAATATAATTCTTTTTTATAAGATCTTGAAAAGTATACATGGAATAAAAGAAATATGCCTTGGTAGTCCCAACGCAAACTGATACACCCAATCAATTTATTAAAACAAAACAAAAAGCAAACATCGAACATAATATACGTGCAATTCGTTTCCATGACCATTCAAGGCCATCTTTAAGAAACAGTTGGTATGATACTGTTGCCGAGTGAAGAAACGAATTATAATCTCCATCAGTCCTCTCTCTCTCTTACCAACAAATTGGCATGACTCAGATTGCTATTAGCAGCTGGCACTCCAACTTGAAGTCAATGAGTATAAGAGATGAAAGCGAATTCCCTTTTTTGAAATCCAGAATCGCACCTAGCACCATTTCTTGAGCGCCATAATTAAACACTGAAATCAAGCTGGCTCATAAAGGTGTAAGTCGTCCACTCTCAGCCGAAATGAGATGCTGTCATTTCCTGTCAAAACTATCCGATAACCAATCTTGTGTCCTCCTAAAATTATTCGGGACATTAATATTTCGCATTCCAGAGTCGAGTACTCGAGCTATTGTTTAAGTAGTATGGGTATGTGGAAAGTAAGAAGCAAAGGAACGGGCCGAGTTATTCATTAGTAGCTGCAGATTTCGTCTTTAATGGCACGACGTGATATTGCCTTTCTGAAAATTGATCGGTTTTTGAGAATTCTCCGAGAATAGGCGATCGTTTACTCTATAAAATGGCTTTGGCTATGATTTGCTAATATCTCTTGATCTCTCAGCATCACTCTATCTCTACCTTCGTCTTCTTTCTAATCATATTACATCTATTTGTTCTCTCTATCTCTCTCTCTCTATCTATCTACTTTGACATCATCATCAGTACTTTCTCATCTTTTCCCAAATTCTTTCTCAATTCCGTATCGTAAACACCATAATGACAGTCTTTATCTCTCTTTATTGCTCAATTTATTGCCCATCTCCTCCCCCTCAATTATTCCTGAATTCCCTCTTAGTTGTTATCTTACCAACATGTAAAACAATTCCGCATTAATTTCCCACAATTTAGCCTTGATAAACGAGGCATTTGCTATCACTACTACCTCGATGAAAAAATGTAATCCAGATAATGATGTTTACTTTTCCACATGATCACCATAAAACAGCGAAAAGCAGGAATACAAGGCATTTTAGACGGAGTAATGCTACTCTCGTCTCTACTGACTTCACTGAACGCTTGATCGCTAGAGTACATCACACCCATTTCTCATAATAGTCCCGCGAAAGATAGTCAGGCAAATCATGAAGAATCTCTAGAATAATGGCAATAAACTCCGCTCTCTTACTCTCCCCCTGACAGGCTTGACCTTAGCCCGTTACACCAATTGCAGCCGTCAATATCCATCCTCATGCCCAGTCGTTACCCCAAATAGTTGCTCTTTTATTGAAGGAAGAAGACAGTAACTGTTTTTGACGAGTCTAACAAGTTTTTCCGATTGACCGTAATCGATATTGGAACGTTGACGCAAGGAATAAACCGATTTTCTATTCCATTTGTTTTCACGACAATCTTGTAGTCTAGAGACTAATGGGAGGTCCCTACACACTGAGCATAGTCCTTACAAAACTGTATACATGGGGGTATACAGGCATGCTGAATCTACCTAACAAGTAATACTGTTCTTCATGACCAAGGGAGTTAGGGGAAAAAGATCTAGAGGGAGACAGAAACGTCGATGGCAGGATGACATTGCATCATACGCGGGCAGCACCTGGACTGGCCAAGGACAGGAAGACTTGGGGAATCATGAAGAGGGCTACATCCAGCGGTGGATGAACTCATCCTGATAATGTGACAAAGTACATGTATGACATTATCTATTGCTCAACATGCATAATTTTCATTGCGTCACTATCAGCGTTATTCAAGCCTATAAAGGTAATTAATGCCTATATACGTCAGTAAATCAAGGAAGGGTTCTGCACGATTCAGTTACATGAACTCTGTGTACAGCGTTTCTCTCAGGTGGTGCGTCAGATAGTGCGCCCGTTGGTGACGCACTTAATCTTCAGTAGATGACATCGCGTGTACAACTGCCACAAAGACTCCTCCCAAGTACTGCACACGCTCAGATTATTATGATGATCAATCTAGTAGCTAGTGGAACTTGGTGGCGTCTGTATCATGATTGTGTGTCGAGCCTATGAGAGAATTCAGCAGTTAGCGGCTTGGCGAACCCAAACTGATAGCAAAGAATAAGCACAAACCTATCATTGTTGTATTGCATTTCTTTTGAAACGTATATTGGCAGATGATTCTCTGATACAGAGTAGACGACAGGATAAGTCCCTTTAATATGGGAGGGTCAAGCGAGGTATGACTTTACCTCGCGATTTATTGAAAGATACATTCCACAATATATGATGAAAGTAACGCGATCTGCTTGATCTTGGCTGCACCCTTGTTGCCGAATGGTGCCCAGAGCGGGCCGCAGACAGACTGGAACAGGTTCCGCGGTTTAAAGACGAATCGGCGGCGGTAATTGAACATGAACGCGAATAAGATTTGTGAAGTGCATTTACTTTGCCCTCTCTATCTACCTCCCACTTCTCATCTCGTTAGGTACATCTATTCTTCTTTCCTGTCGTCACTCCTCCCCATACATTCTATTGCAAAGTTTTGCTTTTGTTCTTTTACGCGTGATCTTTAGTCGCATGTATAGCGTTAATGTTTTATGTGCATTCATTATATCATATCACGACGATCACTGTTTTGTTGTTCATTTGATTTCGTTTTTCGATCCCTTTTTGGAGGGGTGGGGTGAACGTCTAGTATCCTTCTATGTGAGTGTCATCATCCCCACTATTCTTACTCAAACTCCCGTTCACTACCTTGCAATCCGTATCTCCCTCTCTACCTTTCGTTTCCTGTAACTTTTATGTATTGTATCTGAATTAAGTATTCAGGAACTGTTCATAAAATGCACAGGTGTCTTTACGTTATAATATTTTAATCACAGCCTCGTGAGCAACATCGTATATTGCCAGATCTGTATATTGCAAATTAGAAACTTGGGCTATTAATCCTTTCAAATGCTCAATCTTGACGTAAGAAGTCGCCATTCCTGCCCTTCATTTGGAAATCCCAAGGACACGATACTTCAGAATCTGCAGCTTTTGTTTTACCCTTTTCCTCGCTTTCTGTGCCACACGTTCACGGGAATGCAGCTGGCAAACGCATAACTAATTGCAACTCGATTCTCCGCTATTACCCTTCAGCCACGACACGCAATAGCCGCCGCGCTTTGACGGGGTTAAAAAGGTGAAGCTGCGCACTACTGGAAGATGCGCATAATATTCAAGTAGGGAACACGTTGTTTAACCGTCTGCAACTTCAGTGAGCGAACAATTTCCCTTGATCGCTCCTAGCAGCACCATCAGAAGGGTCTTTTTTTTCTCTTTCTCTATCCCTCTTCCCCGCAATTCCAAGTGTAATACTTGCGGAGAAGTTTGTTTTTCCTTCTCAGGGAGAAGTGGACAGGGACGATGCTTCTAAGGAGTTTCACGCACTCCAGAATTGGCGTCCAAACTTGTGTACAAAAAATGTGTGCATATGTGATGCGGCTTGAGTCAGTCTTCGTCGTCTGCTCCCAAGCTAACCTTACTGAATCGAAGACAATGAACTTTCAATAAGGTGACCTAAAAATAAACAGAGAGGTTGAATGCCAAATTATACCTTCGTATTGCTTGATAAATGTTTTGCTAAAGCACTTAGAGACTATAATACCCTGAACATGTGCTAGAAAAAAAATGATGATGCTGTCACATGAAGATGTTGAGTTATCGGTATTAAATTGAAATCAAGCCTTTCACTCTTTCTTACTGTATTCTGTTGGTAATGAACGGAACTATCATGACTTCCAGATTATTATTGTAATGGAGAGCTGAGATTTACAGGAATTTAAAAAAAAAATAATAAAAAGAATAAATAAACAGGCGCCAAATCTAATACAGAGAGAGAGAGAGAGAGACATATTGCACATATTTTTGTTTCAAATCCAGGATATTAAGTTAACTGCGTTCCTCTTTAACATTGCAATAAAATATTCTGTTCAACATTCCGAAGCCCTCACATTGCAGGGTTTGAATAAATAGTTTCTTTTGATGTGCAAAGACATCACGTCGAGGAAAGGTTGTCAGCATTTCGACATCACTGCCCAAATACTTCAACCACTTCTTGTATCTCGTACAGTGGGACTCTGACCTTGTTGAACCGTTCTTACAATGACCTTCACCATTAAGTGCGTGGCATTTTGAGTATCCGCTTTAGAGGAACCTTACGAAGAAAATGTAAATGCATGATGTGTCCCCAAACATTACTTGTTGGTTGTGGAGTCTCCCCGCATATAATGAGCTTTTGAACTTGTCCAGTCTGAATGCTCAACCATGTAACCCCTATTTAGAAAGCATGGCATCTAAAGTGCTCGACTGGGCATTGGTTTGGGAAGGCGCCGTTTTACGTGAATGTAAATAGGAGTACTTGGTGTGTCCCAGAAGACTGAATTCGGAATCACATTGACTTTTGAAAACGTTGACCTGCATAGTTGCTATTGTTTTGCCGGGCTGCTAGGAAACGTCACAACATACAGTTAATTTCAATTTCTGAAAATCAATACGTGGATATTATCATATTGACTATTATTTCTCAACTTTTGATGTCGGTAGGCATGGTGGGTGTATGAGAAATCCCAACCCAAGAAAGGTAAGGGATACTTTCTTTAACTTCTTTTCATATCGTCCCCTAAGTAGATGTCAGAAATTTTGATGGATCTGAGGAGAACGTTTTAAAAATTGAATTATGAGTGACATCACATTTACCTCTCAAGTTTGAATGAAAATTTTTAACACTGTTTAAAAAGTTTTTTTTTTTCAATTTTGAGCCCGTGATTAGCAACGATACACAACGAGGTTTCTTCTCTAGAATTTGAAATACCTAAAAGTGAAACTACGTGACAAACAGAGCAAAATCCTGACGTATTTTCTATAACTTTAAGAGGAATAGAATATTAACTTTTAGATATCATTCTGTTCCTGTGGTTATGAACAAGCATTCGTTTTATTTTACAATTTGAATATTTATTTATTGAAAAATAAAAGAATATAAACCATGCGCCAGCCTAGACAAATACAAATTATACATTCGATTGGATTAAAGTAGCACTTTAAAGTTATTCTATTACAGTCAAAAATCAGATATGTGGTTGAAAATTCAAAGACATTAAGCTTTATGCCAGCCCTTTTATGGTTAACCTAGGAATGCGTTTGTCTGGTTAGTATTCATTAACTCTTAGACATGATGTGTACAGTGTAACTCCAAGGGCTGGTTTCTTGTGTCACCTAACGAATGTTCAGAGTATGTGTGATTGATGTCAACCAGAGCTTCACATCCTTGGGTGAGTAATTACCATCTGGAGCCAGTTGAAAGTAATTATTTAACTCTATATTTCCGAAACAAAACACCGGTTAGCTATTATGTCCATGCTGTATCCTATAACCACCATCTAAACCCCCTGCCAGTTGGATACTGTAGTGAAGTTTCAGAGGAATACCCGGTGGCGCCTCTCCCTAAGAATGGTGCCCGGTGTTGTTCCTTCTGAAGTGGCGGTGGGTGGCCATCATAAGCCCTGGCGTCAAGACAAGGGGCTGACCACTTCCATAATCAAACAGGTGATAATGGGTAGGCGAGAGATCAGAACATTTTTTTAAATCCCCGTCAAGTTATTGTCACACTCTTCAGAGTCGCTTTCCAAAGAAGGGTTGCAGCTTCAAGCCGCAGTGGTTTCTCTCTTTTCGTATTTTGGGGGTATGCAGAGGGGGTACATACAGAGGTTCCCAATTGACTTGACGCATTCGGTCATTATATCTATTGTCAACTGCCTCAATAGGTTATTTGTCATGTTTGTTGCTGATCCCATAAGCTCCTCTTGACTCCAAGTTCCAAACTATGATGCTCTTTTCACTGCGACCTCTTTCTTCACCCAAGTCCCCCCTCTCAATTCGCCTGTCATCTGAGAGAGACAATGGATCCCCAACACAAGATAGCTGACACAAAACATGCATAAGTCGGTGGATCTTCCTAAAAACACCATCAGATCGCACAAAGGGAACAATATGGAAGAGGCACTGAGATAGATTACTCAACAGCCGATTAGAAGCATAGAGCTGCGAAGATAAACGCTCATAACGAAGCGCGGCGTCAGCAAACCTTACGCGAGGTGTCGTTTCAGTCGCCAATAATTTTGATGAATTCGCGAGACGATACCGTTTAGACACAAGTCCTCTTCTAAAATACAGAGAAAAAGCGCATCTGAACTCTCCAGTATGCCTAACACAGAGCGTGACTCATGAGATCGAATATGAAAACAGAACAAAAAGGCGTTATATCACCCATCTGTGTTTACCAGCAATACTTTTATGACCCATAATTACTTCTAGTAGCTTCATACTTCTGCTAACATGGCTAAAGTTGATCCCCCTTTCAGTGCCCCCATTACAAAATACAGCAAACGCCCACTGACAGTTCTTTTTCATAACCTGTTTTATGTGACATGAAGATGGATCGTCTGAACTATTTCCTGAAGTTACTTAATACATCTCCTAGGTGCATGGGAGAGAATGTTTCGCCAATCTGGAAAGAAAATCCTTCTAGAATAGTCTACAATTATTGAAACACTTTCTGATTCTGTTCTAACACTTTCTGGACATGTCCTATGGTCAGCATTTGTTGCCTTTGGACGGCAACTCATTTCTACTGGGAAAGTGCCATTGGCTTTCTAGAATGCGGCCACATAATCGATGCCGTTACATGGTTAATCTGGAACGTTTTCTTTTACTCAGATTCGATTTATGTCACGGCCTCCTTTTCCACATTTTGAATCTGACCACATCCGTAATTCACACAGATCTAAAACCACTGTGTGCTGCTCGCTTTGTGCATATTGTTCGTTTGCGAGTTTGTTTATTGCTTTTCTTGCGGTAATCCGTGATCTTTCAAATGCTGTTCCATCCTAGTTGTGATAATCTTCTTAAATGGGTTACTATTTACAAGACAGTTCTCTTGGATTAGAGGCCTGATGACTCTCCCAAGTGCTGCCTGATGTGCAGTTAAAGTGGTACTTATTGTAGTTGCCTGACTAGCTCATATTACAATGCCGCCAGGCAACATGTGTAATTAATATGATACAGATTAATTAATAATTCATTTTCTAAGCTGCCAAACAAATTTAGATTTCTTAATGATTAGAAGAATTCTCCTGAAATCTATGCCGCAATCATGAAAAAGATGTGAGCTTCTGAACCTCGTCGTTGCATCTTAATTCATATGCCGTCGAATTATTAATGTGAGATTAAATTCACCAAATCAAAAATTGTTAAGTGCTTGGTAAGGTGTGAAACTGGGCATTGTACCACGAAGTTTGGGACATGACACTGTACTGATGATGACCAGTGGCACCAAATGACTCATGCCTGGAATATTTTTTGCTATTGTTGGTATCTCACAATCTTGGCATTTATGAACCTTTTGATATAAGAGCCCTGCTTACTCTTGAAGAATATGCAAGGTGGACCACCCGCCGCTCCTTCTTAAAGTCGACGTAAGGTTCCAACTCTGTTTAAGCCAAGCAGAACGGAGAATCAATAAGGAATGCCAAACATCTGAAACAGATGCATCGATTTTATTCAATAAGACTCCCATCCCCATTAGGTTCGGCCCTCTTTAATAGAGAGTGAGAAAACACTAGACAAAAGAAAACCGTCAGCATGGTCAGATTGTGGCAAGTCGGTAACTCCCAAGTCCGCCTCATTCTGTCACAAATGACTAAGTATGCGTATGCGAGTGTGTGTGCGTGGGTTCTTGTGTGTGTATGTCGAGGGGAGGGCGGATGGGTAGGGGTCAGTGGCAGGCAGCTTGCCTCTGGTAGTATATGTGATAGTTTCACTTCGGATACAGTCGGTTTGACAAAAATGTTCCACACGATAAAACACACGCACACACATTATATCTACAAGTTGAATATGTAAAAGGACGAAACTGCGCTATTATGAGTCCTCGGCAAACATTAAATGGCGAGGATATGTAAATTATTGGTGCAACATTAGAGATCGCACTAATACATACTCATAGGGGCTTTATTTTTAACGTCATTTCTTTGCTCGCTTCGCGTTCACGCTGCATATTCAAAATAATATAAACACACACACGATGTACATGTAGAAAATAGTAAGGCGCCAAATGAGACTTTTAATGAGAAGATTTTCCTTCAAAGAACCCCCCCCCCCCATCTCCAGTGCTTTTCTCGTCTCCCATGTTTTCTTAGTCCTCCTCTCCATCATCTATTCTGAACCTGTGTTTTCTCCGGCCACCTCACTCTTTCCCCCTCTATCAACTTACATCTAACCTTATGCAAATGGTGGGGACCCCTCTATTCTCGACCAAAACATGTTCGATTTTGAGTCAATAACGTTCTCGTGTTTCGCGCCACCTGCAGAACACATCACTACGCGAGCCCTCCGGAAGATAACCCACTTTCTAAAACCATCTCCCTAACACGTGTTTTGATCGAGGTTGGATTTTTCTTATGAAGGCCTAGAAAATACATTTTTGCCTCCTGGCAATATATGAGAAATGTATTTAAAAGTAGCAAAAACGCAAATCCATTATACGCTCTTGATTCGGCGTGGGTTTGGCTGAAAATAGTGATAATGAGTGGTTCGACGTTAAAGGAATCCGGTAACTTTGTGCACGCTTGATTTAATAAACTGTTGAATTTTGATGTTTGTATGGTATAAAGATGTTTAGAAGGATAAATAAACAGCCAGGAATATCTTCGATATAAAGGTTTTGAAATATAAATGTTATTATCAGGATATCTATCACTGAATTCCGCCATTTGCAAAATCGTACCTGGGTATGATTCTGTCTATAACACTGCAGTCTGTGGGGTAAAAAAGGTCTGGCATTTCTGATCACTTGAATATTTTCACTTTTTGTGAAGCATATGCATGTAGGATGATGCTTTCGAAATGCATTTGCAGGGTTTCATATTTACACAATATTAAATGTATACATCATAGCATGTAGGGCCATGCACCTCATAATTTCAAAAGTTACCCACTGGCTTTTATAGGTGTTGCTGCTTCCATTACGCCTTTTGCAGTCCAAACACCGTTAATGATTAGGTAACCATCCACCCTGAAAATATGTTGATTTTATATTAACAAAAAAGAAAACGGAAACTTTTATATTTATACGAATAAAGAAAATACTAAGATAAGGAAGAGAAATGAGGGAGAGAGAGAGAGAGAGAGAGAGGGAGAGAGAGAGAGGGAGAGAGAGAGAGAGAGAGAGAGAGAGAGAGAGAGATGCACCCACATACAGCCACATACAGAAGAAAATAAAAATGGGGGAGCAATGTGTGCGCTAGCTTTTATTGCTAAGGAATGTTTGATATTGTGAAAGCATTCATCGTCTGTAACGTCACAGAGTCTCTTGGTTTTGATGACAAGGTAAAGTATAGCATATAGTTTTCATGTAAAGAATATACACGAAATGAATAGGTACATAATTATTATGCGCTGATTGCGAGAGCCAAAAGCTGACGGATTTAGCTGACGAACGAAGATGTATAATGTGTCAGCTGGAAAATGTTTAATCTATTTTAAGGTGAAGTATACCTAAAATAGAACTAATGAAATTCAACCGACTTATGGGGTAGTGAGAAAAAGGAGAATAGGAATAGAGATAAAACGACTGAAGGAGAGACCAAGAAGAGAGGGGAGGGAGAGAAAGAGAGGTGTGTGTGCGTGGGGGGGGGGGGATCAAGCCCAAAAAGGAGATGAAGGTTCGAGTATTAAATACTTGACAGCGCTTAATTACATCTCCTCCTCTTCAAAATATGCCCATCCCTCTGTTATTGAAGTATGCGCTGGTGTGCGCGGGTGTTGTTTTGTCATTTTCCACCGTAAGTGATTCTTGGTGCAGCTGCCGGGCTTGAGACCCAATAACAACAGGGGCAGCAGTGGTGTACTTATCTTACATTAAGAGAAGAAGGTCTTATCGAACAGCAAGGTGAAGCTTGGTGAGGCTTTATCCTTATCTTCCCTAGCTTCTCCCTTCTTCTGAAGCCGCAGGGCATCTCTACTACTTGATTTTGCGAGAGGAGAGAGGGAATCTCACTCGGGGTGCATCTTTCTTGTCTTTCTTTCGGTCTTTTTTTTTCGTGGTTCGCCAAAAGGTATTACATCACGGCGCGTCACAACTAGGGCACGGTGTACTGGATGACAGTTATTACATGTGCATTGCCGCTGGGCGTATTTGGAGGCGGGGAAGAAATTTGATCGAAACTCATCAGAATTAATGCATATGTGGGACTGAGAGGGTTCGGATTGCATTCGGATGGGTCTGTCAGATGGTGTGAGCGAAACATAGCACTTCGATTGTATGTTGGAATGTCGCAAAAGCAACTTTGGGGGGTTTCTTTGCTCCCCATCCTTGCTCGTTGTACAGGTTGTATTTCTCAGTATTTCTCAAAAGGTTACACTTTTGCAAGAGCATACCTGACAATTTGATGTTGATATGGTTTTGATGTTTCAATTCATGAATAAATCATGGATGGTTAAAGTTACAAACTATTCATCGCACTGCATTGTCCACATAAAGTCATGCTCAAGACATGATCCTTCTATATAGTCATGTTGCAAGAAAATGCACTTCGCCAACATTAGTGTCCATGAAAGCTGTATTGTTTCCGGAGAATCTAAGAATCTGGGTTACGGTTTCAAGTATATGGAAATCAAGCTCTGTAGTCTCATGTTATTTCATTCCCCCATTTTTTTAAAGAGCCGAATGGATCTATTTTGTATTACCATCCCACTCTTGTCATCTCATGAAGGAAAGGTTCCAAGATATGAATCATAATCACCGGCGTAAATCCATTTTGAGGAGGGGGGGGGGGGGGGAGGGGGTGATCGACTTTTTTGCCGATTTATTTTTCCTGTCGAACTCACCCTTAAGTATAAATACACGCCCTCACCTATCCGCACAGAACCCCCCCCCCTTACACACATTTTAATTCTTATTTTGCGAGCGAGCGAAGCAAGCGAGCCAAAATTAGCCACTTTTCTGGTTTTTAATCGCATTTTCAAATAGAAATTCTAAAATTTGATGAGCGAGCGAAGCGAGCGAGCCAATAATAACCATTTTCTGGTTTTCAATCGTATTTTCTAATAGAAATTCTAAAATATGATGGTTGTTTATGACAGATTATTAAAATTTTACTAACTGATTAATTCAAATGTCATTTCTACCTTAAAAAAGTGTGTGTGTGTGTGTGTGTGGGGGGGGGAATATTTGTACACGCCATCCCCCCTCTCGAAAGTGTGTTGGGGGGGATATATCCCCCCCCCCCCCCGGCCCCCGGGATTAATTGTCAATCATGGAATTGCAATTGTCAGCCACAAGAGCTCTGAATAAAATGATGTAAAATCCGAAAGCACTTCCGGTCAACTATGGTTCAGAAGATGAAAAACTGCTTTATATCGAGATACAGTCGTTCCTTTAAACTGATACTCACTCTAAGCTGCTAAGTTGGACGACAAGTTGGTTGTTCAAAATATCATCTTGATTTCGATTTCTGTCTGTTAGAGATGATCCCTGCAATATATACACACTTATCATGCTTAAATATTGAGAATCCTTGCTAATATTGTGGTAAGGTAACATAGATAATCCATTTCATAAATCCTTTAAAATAGCATGAATTTAACGGAAGAGGTATATTGATTGATGTTCTAGCAACGGTATTCCAACAAAAGAAACAAAAATGGAACTGGGAATTGTTGTCTAGAAAGGAATGCAAGAAATCTAATAAAAAAAAATAAATTCCTACTGGGTCTCCATTTGTGAGGAACACCGCATTGAAAAGTGATGGATTGCTTCCGCAATTTGTCAAAATCAAGATATTAATGCCTTCGTAAATTGACTTTTTGATATTGCAAATCCAACAGATTGGAAGCACCGCTTATACAGAAGATCGTTTGAGTTCAAAGGTCACGTGGTTTATGAACTTACGGGGAATGACGATAAAGCTAGTTTCTTTCTAAAGTAATAGAAGACTCCCTGTTGGTCTTACAATTTAAATATCAAATAAAAATGACATTTCTACTTTGATTGAGATCTTATCTTTAGTTTGGTCTAAATTGATACCACTTCCTCTTCAATCGTAACATTGGCATGATTGATAATGCCTCTTTTCATCTATTTGTAAATATCACAAGGCAGATAATAATGTAAGGCACGGGGCTCACAGTGGTTGCACCACTCCATTCATTATGGCATCAGCGTGTGGGTCTGAAGTAGCTACAAGGATATACTCCTGTATATCACTGTATACATTTTACACTTTATTCGAGGTGCATTTGCTCGCTAAAACTCGCTAAAAAAAAATATTTGAAACTAAAACATAATAAAAAATGATGGTGTTTTTTTTTTGTATCATTGGAATTCACCTTTTCCCACGGTAGGCATTTCTATTATATAGTATGTTATTGATTTATGTTTCTTTTAAGTATTTTTTCCATGCCCATCACCTCCATAAAAATGATTAATTCTTCATATTATACGCAGTGTGTGTATTTAAGTATTGATTGGATTTCACGAGAAGAGAGACAGGGAAATAACAAAACTAAGCATACCCCGTCCTTAGAAATTTATTTGAACTTCGCGCCGACTACCTACTGATGTTTAGTTATCTATATATTGCAAAATTTCAGATGTAAGTCAGCTGCAATCAAGATATAATCCTGATTCAACAAGATGTGACAGTCCATGTAATGAATACGTGAATTCTACGCACAGTGGTAACCGACCCTGATGTTGCTTTCATGTAAATGGACGCTCGCCATCATGTCTCATTAATGACCCTTATCAGGCTCGTTCAAGAACAATGAATGTCGGGACAAATAAATACCCCCGGCCGGAGGAGTGGAAGTGGGTTGAGAGGGGTAGATGAGGAGAGTCGCCCAATTTAGTTTCTCAAGAAAACAACCTCAGGTGCTTTCTTGACATCATTTTAACATTTTGAAGAAAAAGAAGAAAGGAAAAGAAAAGAAGAGAAAATATGATTTTTTTTTTCGCTGTCACGACTGCGGAGTGTAACGTGAAGTGATAGTAGAAGAAAGGACAGGAGAGAGAGAGGAGATTTGACATTATTTTTAACATAGTGGAGCCAAAAAAAAAACAACACCACAGATTGAGAAGTAGAAAGAAATTCTCTAACTAAAGTTTTAAATTTATCAATTTCTTCAAAACCCCCAAAGTTAATCTACTTTGACAGATTCACATGTTTGCAACTTTATTTGAATTAATATGCCAAGTCAGAAAACGAACAGAGATCAGGTAGCATTAATCGTCAACATTCAGCTTATGTTTCAGATCTGTTGATTTAGATTTCAGTAGTTTTATGTTAATTATGTTTGCAAATACATTTTGTAAGATTTCGTTGATTTTGATATTCAAATTTTGATAGCATTCTATAGATAAGCCTTGGCTTTACTTAAATCATTTAATAAAAATGATAAGCACTTTCTTAATCCTTTTCAAATCAAGGCTTTCTTTCACGCCATGACTGATATGATTGGATTTTCTTGTCAAACTTAACCTGCTTAAGATAAACCCTATGAGGTTGAAGAATAAACAACATAGAAGAGAACCGAGAGAGATATATATATTCTTGCCGTAAGTATTGCTGTCATAATATTGATTCAGCTATGTCTGTGAATGTTCAGAATAAGTGACTCGAGAGATAAAAAGGTGTGTCTTAGAATCTCTCGGGAGCAACCCGAAATAAGATTATCTCTCCCTTAAGAGCAGTAAATGCAGTCACATTCTCTCAAATTGTTTACGTCCTGCTTGATAAGCATAAGAGCATGAGAGAAAAGAAGAGGCGATAAAGGTGGTAGAGAATCTGGCGAGGAAAAGAGAGCCAGAAAGAAATCGTCCAGGCGAAGGTGGGAGCCTGCCATGAACAGAAATACATAAAGAGTGAAAAGAACTTTATTTTATCTAGACTACACATCTCTCTTCATATATTACTTAATTACTACATAGATGATCTTTAATGACACAAGATATTGAATGTATAAGTAAAATGAATAATCACAATCGTCTTCCATATTGAAACAACGTCCTACAATATCAAGTTGCAAGCTTGAATGCCACAATCTCCTTGACTCGGAAGAAGCGAAGAAGAGGAGTTTCCCTGTAGGTCTTGAAAGTGGGAATAGCTAGCATAGCTTCAGAACCTATTCACATTTTGTGCATATGGGAGCCAATTTTGTTTTAATGCATTGCATAATAAGCTCGAAATCATTTACATTTGGCATTCGTTAAGAACTCTATCACCCGCGCTCGGAATTGGAAGAATATTAAAGAAAAGGGTACCCCGATGCTTCATTTTTGTTGATATGTGTAAGTATTTGTCCCTAGAAGGTAATCGAAACGAGGTCAGCAGGGAGGCAGCAACTCATGCCATGAATGATCCCCGTGAACATGAAGGGGTTTTATATCATGTAAAAGGTATTTCCCAACATATATATATATTTTCATCAACCCCTAGTATTTGGAGAATTTTCATGAAAGAATGGATTCTTTATATCCCAGATACATCAAAGTCGGACGGCGTATTTTCCTAAGCCTGACAACAGTACAAAAGCTATCGCATGTCAAACAGGATTTCTTTATCGACAGGGCATCTCTGAACATGCATTATGCAAACACACTCATCTAAGATGTCCATCTGGCTTTGTATAACAGTGTGGACGAAGAAAGGAAGACAAACAGAAATTTCGTGACCACAGAAAATGGGGGGAAATGAGACATTTTTCAGAGTGACATGAATACTTAGTGGCCTTCTAGGAAGAAAAGATTTAAACATATATTTGGATTTAAGACGTCTTTTTTGTTCATTTTCTGTAAATTTGTTTTCTTGGCAATTTATCCAGGACAAGCATATGATCTGGACAATAGAAATCAACATGTCAGGCGAATATTGGTCGCCAGTTTGGATCTTCCTTTAGACACGCTCCTCTAGATGGTTGGTTTGGTAGATGAGTGAAAATAGACAACTGCCTTTGTAATGAAATACAAAAGAATAGAAAGAGACTAAAATAACCAAAGATGGCGGTTTTTGTGGGGAAAAAGTCATTGAGAGTCACCAAGTCATTCAATCACCAACATTTCCGGTCTATTGATCAAGGCAATTTTTTATGGAGGGAGTCTAGGTTTGTTGAAAACTTCCAAAAAAAAACTTCCAAAGATATTGAAAATATCACTACAGTGTTTTTCATCCATTCTGTAATGTCTGCATAATGTTCTGAGACGAAGTTTTTTTTTCTTTTCATAACATTCCTTATGGAAATGTCGCTGGTTTGACAACGATCTGCAGACTACAGTCGGGGATAGAGAGCTCTTGTCAAAGTAATCATTCTTTTTTAAAGTTTTGAGATGTATGCCCACTGCACATTATGGAAACTTTCTTTTGAACATTTCCGCTATGGACGAAACTTTGCTCGTGAGTTTTAGCTTAACGCAGAAACAACATTCTAAAACGCAAAAATCAGGTCAATTGATTAGTCAATGCAGAGTGAGGTACTGCCGCTGAACAAGACAACAGACATCCTCATATTTTCGGCACATCACACTCACTCTATCCACTTTGTAGGAGCGGTAAATCCATATATCCAATTCAAATTCAAATTTGAGAAGATGTCGGTTAAATATTGCCCAGTGCAGAGGGTAGATAGGTTGAACTAGATTCCAAAGCAAGACGTATACGCTTTAAGTAATTGGTATTACTTTCAACAGGTTCATATCTTATGCTGTAAGCTACTGCGGACTTCAAAGGCTTCCGCAGATGTCATTTTGCCTTGATCGAGAGAGTGAAGTCTCAGGAATGAGATGTCATTACTTTGCATGCAATGTTTTTATTCTTCGCAATATTCATGCATATCTTTCTGATTGTTTTGTGCCGTAAATTCAAATTCTCTTGCTTGTCTTCGACCTTGAACATGTAAAGTCGAGAGACATGTCAATTCGCTTTAAGCATCAGACGCTGCATACGGGAATCTTTGAAACAATGTGTCATTGCCCATCTCACCTTGCTGAGGATTTAAAGTGTTGGCGGAACCTTTAGATCTTTATGAAATGATGTATGGATGATACTTTCCTTGCTTTTGTGATTTGTGTAGACTAGTTTTGAAATGGATACCCAATGAAACATGCCCTACAAAACTGCAACCTTGGCCAAATAGCTGCCTTGTAGAGACGGGTAAACATGCTGTTTTGCAAATTGCCGATCTGTTTAAGTTTGCAGGAGCCTCTCATCTCAGATAGTGATTTTGTTTAAAATCTTTAGTTCTCATATCACTCCAGCTTTCTCCTGATCATGTATGATATTGCTTAAGATTTCCTTCACCAACTCTCTATGCTCTGTCTCCTTTTCAAGGCAGTGCCTCTCTGTGTCGTTTGCGTTCTGACATATTATAGACTGTTTCTATAGGTCTATTTTTCGGCTGCAGTTTGTTATTCCGAAGGTTTGTTATTCCGACGGTTTGTTTATTCCGAAGGTTCGTTATTCCGAAAGGTTCGTTATTCCAAGGTTCGTTAGTCTGAAAATGAAATAAGGTTCGTTAGTCCGAAGGTTCGTTAATCCGAAAACGAAATAAGGTTCGTTATTGCAAAGGTTCGTTAGTCCGAAAATGAAATAAGGTTCGTTAGTTCATTAGATATTTTCGGACTAACGAACCTTATTTCATTTTCAGACTATCGAACCTTCGGAATAACGTCGAACCTTATTTCATTTTCGGACTAACGAACATCCAGGTATACGCAATTTGCGTGTTTCGGAATAACGAACCTTCGGAATAACGAACATCACCCTATTTGTCTATGTTTCCTTTCTCTTGCCCTTTTTCATCTTTGGCTTTATTGAAGTTGGGTCTCTATGTTGCATTTCCAAATGAGACAAATGGAAAACAAATCGAGGCGTGAAACTCTCAAAGGCCGTACAAAAGCGTCGGGTTTGATGACACGCACAAGTTGTGGAATCTAAGGTATTAGTGTCATCCCCTTGTAGTATTAATCTATCCCTCTTGATTAATGGACATCGAAACGTCCCAATTGACCTTAAGTCAGACAGCCATGTCTATGGATATACAACCCCTCAATATGTGATGAATAGAGGATATATATGTAGCGAATGATTTTTATCGCAAGGTATTGTTATGGTTACTATCTTTACTAATCTAGTGTCCTCTGTTTACCCGTCTTTAAACATCACAGGAGTCTAGTCTCATTTTCTCAATCTCTTGTATTTCAGACTGGAGGTATTACTTTATTTTCTACGACATTGCATTTTTCATCTCGATCTTCAAACCTTTATCTTAACCCGTTGCATATACAGGAACCTGGGAACCGGGTGGTCCCTCTATTCGGTCTACGGGAGTTTGAGATTTTAGTAGTCAACAGGTTAATTAACTGTACACAAGGATTTTATATCATCTTTGCTAAATAATTAATTTGTTTGTTTTGCTGAATGATATATCCAAGTCACTTGAAATGCAAAAAACTTTTATCTTTCATTCAATACAGGCTGATGCAAGTGTTTCATATGGTCACCTAAATAACCGCATCTCAAGCAAAAACTCTGTGTACGTGGTAGGAAGGAACAACGTGAAATTGTATGCGGAGTTCGTATCTCAATCTACTTAAAAAATTTTACTCTCTTGATATGAACAATACCCCCATGACATGAGTGCACTGAATCCGCTTAATTCAAATCGTGTAATCTCTTGATTTCGATAAGAGATGATTCTCTCTAAACTCTCTAGAGTAAAAAAAAAATGGTCACTGACCCTCCGGTGGAAAAAAATAAAATCGCATTATTTTCAGTAAAAATCCTGTGCTTGCTTGACTCTAAAACGTTATAGACGAATTGGAGTGACTTGAAATGAAATAGGAGGATTACAACGGTTTCATTCTGCATGGGCGTGGAATTAAACCCACGTAAGATCTTAAGCCTGCTTGAGTCTCAACAAGCCAAATTCTTGTTCTGTTCCTCTAAAGATAGCTTCGATCTCATATTTCCATCTTAATGGAAAAAACATATTTTGCTTTGTTCTTAAGCTTTTCTTACCGTATTTTTTGTGCGCTTTCAATCGCTAAGATTGTGCTATGCCCTTTCGTCCTTTGTGTACAATCCGGTGGTCACCGTTTTCTTGCCTTCTTGACTAGTGCTTATTAAAAAAATGGAACACAGGTCGTGATTGTCAGGCAGTGGTGTCCGGTTCCAAATTGTTGACAGCCTAATTCAATTCCAAATAATGTTCGCTGGTTCGGTTACATTTGAAAATAGGCTAAGCGAACAATTACGAATCTGTTGACAACGTTTTCTCGAGCAGTCGTAATATGACGATGGCCAACCCTTCAGCCCTGTCAGATTTTCATTTCATTTCATTTTGAGGGTCGAAGACTATTTTCAAAATCAAAGTCAGTTGTTATTAGATTACAATCATTGGAGTCTATTGCTCTACATTCACTCATTTTCATATAGAAAAGGCCTTATTCAATCCAAGACATCAGCTTTTATACTTATTGAATAACGACTTTTGATGTGTAATCTTTTGAATGCTTTTTTATCGTCATACCGACAATTGCATTCCCTCTCTCGTCCACTTTACTCACACTATCTTTGTTTTATCTAAGAGTGCAAATCATGTTTTCCAGTGGACCGATTTCTTCGAAATAACCGAGTTGAAGTTTTTCTCCTTTTCTTCTAGTACTTGGTTTACCTTAGAGAAATAACTGATATTGTACTACATGATTTTTTCTCAGTCCCCTGTGTGGTCACTCTGTATTGACTTCGTGTACGCATGATCGTTCGAAATTTCGCTTAAAAGGGGGTCTTTTTGAGCATGTTCGCGATTTTGAAAAAAAAAAGTTGTTTTCATTAGCTTGTACTCGAAATCGAAAAAAGGATGTTTTTAAGCTTGTCGACTCAAAATTGAAAAACAAAAAGGTGGTTTTTTTTTTTCTGGTCCTTGTATGCAATTTTCTGTTTTTGACTCAGACGTGAATTGAATTTGAAAGGGGTGGTTTAGTAAAAGTGTACTTGGAATGCGAAAAATAAGGCTGTTTTTTAAAGGCCAATTTGTACCCATTTTGTGCCAAATAGGGGTAAAAAGGCTGAAAATGTACTTGAAACACCGCGAAATAGGGGTCATATACATATTTGAATATAGAGTGACAACACCGGGTCTCAGGTCAGAACCATGGCATGGCGAAAGTTCTTGGGATATATCTGAACCCATTTTCCGAGTTGCTGCTCATGAACCCTTGTCAACAAGAGTTATGTCATAGCAAATGTTCGTCGAAATCGTCAGGAGTGGCTCCGGCAACTTTGACCCATTTACCGATCTTGCCTTTTCTCTGGAGTGCTAAGATCCAATGGCTTTCAGAAAACGTGCTTTAGGCTTTCTTTCACGACCACGTCTAGAGGCCGTGGCGTCCCATTTTCTAAGAAGTTGAGGCTTCTCATCATGTTTCTCCGTGACACCAGTCATTTTGCACAAATGCTCTGCCAAACTCCTTGTTAGTATCTAAATTCCATATCGGTTGTCAACAAAGTAATGCAGATGCTATAATGACTATGCTTGATTATCATTAAATACTCTGGTGTAATTTACACTTTATAATTCCACTTTGTGTATAAACTTGCAGTTATATATAGCCTTGACATAGTTTCACTACCATCGACTTTATATTTGTTTGACCCACTTTCAGACACCAATCGCATAGATACTACTAAATATTGTTTTATACGAGAATACCATTTTAAAGATGAAATAAATCCCTTAATTACCCGTCAGTGTTGGAACAAGTGAGTTAATGAGAACTGATCGATTTTTCTTAAAACTTTGGAGCAGCTACTGTCTAAACGCTACAGTCGAGGGGCTCAAATTGTGTGGATCCTTAATATTCCTAGGTCTGTATAGTGATTAGAAAAAAAAAAGAAGAAGAAACCACCGTCTGAACACCATTGCCGGTGTGAACATACCTTGATAGGTAGCCGTGACTCAACGTCTCCCCACTGTCCCATGAATATGGATGCCATCCCAGCGGAGACGGAGTGAGGGATATGCGGATGCATGCCATACTAGTCCCGCTTCCATCCGAGAGGCGGAGACATAGAGAATGGTGACCCATTTTCAGCACACCGACGGGACTCCACTCACGATCAACATGATCAATTAGTGCCGAGAACTGGTGCACGACAGGCAGGGCTCATCAGAGTATTTACATGTACAGTATATCGTTTTCTCGATCAATCAGCTATGGAACGTTGTTAACTCATGCAAATGATGTCAGATTTTTTGTTTTGAGCATTCATCAATGTCAACTATTGCACTGTCGACATGATTACGTCTCGAAAACAAAAAACCCAACTTTCTTCTATCTTTGCCAGCCCTATTAACAACTTTCTGCATATTTAGAATAATGTACGACACGTGCTGTGTGAATTGTCTCAATTATTCTCTGTCGACAATTATTGTCATCAATCAACAGCACTTTACTCCACCTTCACTCAGGCACTCTTCCTCTGATTCTCTCTCTCTCTCTCTCTCCCCTCTCTGTCTCATACATACTGCATATTCTCTTTCTAAACTTGATCACAGTTATGCAGTAGCTCTGAACCAGATAGTCCCTGCGAGTAACCTCGAGCACAGTTCAAAGGGACTGGTGCAAAGCTTTTTCACGTCGTTTGCAAGTCTGAAAATTCGAATTTCTGCACGACACACGTAACATTTAAATTCATATTGCACGATGTCCTTACATTTAAGATAATCCAAATCAATACCATAGAATCTGCATTCAAAATGTTTATTTCAAGGCATATGTTGCTGTTGTTTTTATTTTAGAATCAAAGTTTAAAACAGATACAAAGAACATATATACAATGATCATGAAGGCAATATAATATCAACACATAAAATCTGAGGAATGCCCAAATTCAGCGATGTTATTAAAAAAAAATCTTCCTGGGGGTCATTAAGGAACTGGTTCTGATTTCCATGTATAGGCTTACATGTATGTCTTATCTCAGTGGGGGCTAACATGGTTAGGGATGGTAAGTTTTACTGTGATAAATAATGCAACGTTATTTCAGCCCTCCTTGTGACTGTAAGGGCTTGGTCAGCATGCTTGGCACTTCTTACATATTGTTTTGTCTTCAATAATGTTGACACCATTCTAATCCCAATGTGCAGTACAGAAGTGTGTTCACCTCCCCCCCCCCCCCCCCCAGGTTCCCCATGCGACGTATGTTTTAATAACACATCGATTAGATGACTACGGCGAAGAATAAGAGTTTTCTTAACCTACCCCACCTTGAGTATGGGATCCCTTCCGAAACCAATTGCCACATTCACTCCCAGACAATAGAATCGATGCCACATTACCTCCCTCCGACTCCTTTAAGAAAGGCCGCTCGGATCGACGATGGAAGGTTAGTCCAAAGAATAGGCCTATAAAAAAACCCCCAAGATGTCAGGATGCAAATTAACCCTATCATGCCTATCGATATTTTGATTCAAATTTGTTCGGAATACAATGCGAAGGCGACGACAAAACGGCCTCATGTTTGCATATATGTGAAAGTGATGATCTGTATGTTTCGATACACAAGATAAACCTGTGCGTCTGGGATGCTACGATGGTTCCTACAGTTATGCAATGTATTATGCCTGTATCGTTTAGATTCTTCATTACTCTGTAGTTCAGAATTTTAAAACTGATACCCGTTCGAGCTCACTTTCACACATATTTCCATTCATTTATCTAAGTCACTTATATAATTGTTTTATAGTCATTTCTGATAACTTGACCTGAATAGCACACTGGAATACCCTTGAATACCCTGGAATACCCTGGAATACCCTGGAATAGAGTATGAAGTCGCTAGTAAAAAAAAGTTCAAGTATATATTAAAATTCATTTTTAGATGACAACGTCCATTGCATCAGGTGCATCAAACGTCTTTTGA